>CM054948.1:3889794-4085956 GCA_029168755.2 Tillandsia fasciculata | reverse complement strand
ATCTATATACAACAGAAATTATCTATCCAAAAAATACCCTCTCAAATTACTTTACAAG
This sequence comes from Tillandsia fasciculata, assembly GCA_029168755.2. Taxonomy (NCBI): domain Eukaryota; kingdom Viridiplantae; phylum Streptophyta; class Magnoliopsida; order Poales; family Bromeliaceae; genus Tillandsia; species Tillandsia fasciculata. The sequence goes on along the minus strand of CM054948.1, from coordinate 4,085,898 downwards.
TCAAATGACTTAAGGACACAATAAAAAGAAAGGGAAAAAAACCAAACATAAGAACGTACGCACAATACTAATTTACACGAATTGACAAAGGTGTAAATCAGTTTAATTTTGTCTCAATTTGAAACCAAAAGTAGTGTCAGAGTATCAGGTTTGGTCATTACCTTTTCACCAAAAGATAAAACAAAAAAAAAAAAAAGATGCTGAACAAGAAAAGAGTGACAAGTTTCATTTTAGCAAAACAATCCAGCTTTTTTTTTTAATTTACTATTTTCATTCTTCCAATTTGGTACAGAGATCTTCTTTCTTGCCCTAGAATGCCACTTACCAAACAAAATTTGAAATAAACCGGTGCACAACGGTTACAACAAAAAAAGAACCAGTTGTGCAAAATGTCTGATGAGTATCATCACATATTCAAGGTAAGCTATCCTTGATGTTATTTTATTATCAGTATAAAAGCAGGCTTTATTAATATACAAATAACAAATCTCATAGAATACAGTAGCGTCAATCAGATTCTGGATTACTACAACAGAGTTATGAGGCAAATTCATTTCAAAGACATAAGACGGAGATAGTCGCACCTTCGCACAGAGGGGAAGAATTGGACTGGAGAAAAATGCCGATGATTTGGAACATTCTGATTCAATGCAATTGGTAGTAGTAGTAGTAGTCGTATCTTATGTCAACGAATATACATTACCGACAAACACATTGTGGCAAGAGGTTCTCATGCTCCGCCTTCAATCAGTCGCCAAATATAGCAGAAAGAAGCAGGCATTGCGCGAATGCTGCTCTCACAGTCGCTTGCTTCCGGTTTTGTTCTCGTTCCTCATTTGTGAGTGATGAGTCGAAACTGCCGACAAGGAAATGGTAAAAATTAGGGCTAGGGTTTAGCTCTACCTGAAGCAGTTTTGCAGCTAGAAAAAAAGAAGAAAAAATCATCTTTCTTTTTGGATTTTGTGACCTTGGCTCATTTTTCTGTCTCCGCAATTCTCGACTAGAGGATACTTAATTGATCCAGAATGACCCTGGCCGGAACTCCAGTGTATGGATTTTCCAATAATGTGGTCCAGGGGCGTTTCAGCTCAGAAGAAGATTTCAGCACAAAATTAGAAATGAGAAAAATGGACGAAAGTTGCAAAACTGAAATAGAAAAGATGGAATAGTTTTGCAAAAGCCCTTTTTTGGATTCTTATCTGCACTTTGCCACAAAACAACTGGCTCCTGCATCAGCAGTCGTGATTTTAAATCGAAAAAAGAAAATCAGCACAAATCTAATTGTCTCTTTAGTCTTCAGAAATCTAATTGCCTCTTTAGTCTTCTCCGACTATACGTTTCTTGGTTTATTTTTCCTACTAAGGTATGAATATTGTCTCCAATGACCCAACATGATTACTGATAAGTTTGAGTGCAACATTAACCTATCATAAAACCGACATAGATTGACCTACCTATTACATGACCAGGAAACTATTGCTGTGCATCGTGCTATGCTACATTGTCTTATGCAGTTGTCTTAGGAACTTTCTAGACTTGCTTATTTTAGATCTACTACCCAATCATGATTGTTATCCAAAAGATCAATCTAGTACGAGACGGTCCAGAAATATATATTAACACCTCCACTAACGTGTATGATAGATATGAAAGGCACGTAGAATTGATAGATGAGGTAGAAGATAGGAGTTTAACCCATTCGATAATTACGAGACCGTTAAATGTCAAAGGTGGGGATTGAACCCACAACCTCATAGAACGAAGGGGTTTAGAAAAGGTTCAGATACCATGTTTACCCAAAAGATTAATCTAGTAGGAAATAGGCCCAGAAACATATATAAACAATAATTACTTCCAGAAATATGTTAAAAGTAATCATATTTGGTATCTAGAAACCAGAGGCTGTTGTATGACCCCCGTATTCATGTTTAGGAGGCTTAGGAACTTCCTAAGACTAAAAAGCGAGCAGGTATCCCTGTCGAATCAAGTACATGGAACCAAACACAAAGATTGCATAGCTGTGCAGCTCAAGATGAGTGCTTGTAAAGCGGTAAAGAAGTTGTATTTACCACAAGCGTCGCTGTTTGGATAAGATAAATCAGGATTTGCAGAAGACAACTTCTAAATTAGAATTGAGTTTTCGCAGCTCAAGACTGAGAGAAACAAGAATAAAGACCAGTACGGACATAGACAAGAACATTTATGTACAAGAAAGATTTAAGGTTACAGTTCAAATGCGCATCTGACCATATTTATATGATCATATACAATATAAAAATTCAAATCACCATACCCCTAATCTTGCATCTTGAGCTAACTTCTATCTCCCAATCAAAATTTACGTGTTTTATGCCAAGCGTAAGCTTCTGATCTATCTTCAATAATAGCACCCATATAACCGGCACTTGAACCTAAAGATTCTTAGCTTTGCTTTTGGATTGAAACTTCTCCTTGTCATATGACAGTTATTATAAAAATCATATTATAACTTAACATAGGATGCGAGAGACCTAAGCAAAAAATAAGAATCTTGACTGTCAATCAATCACTCCCTCCCTAAAATAATCTGTGGCCACAAATATGAACACACAATTCTTAGAACGCACAGGACAATTTTTCCAATCAAATCCATCACCCATTCTCTAAAAGGCCATTGTTTGACTTAGAACTGCCTTGGAATCTATATATAGGGGCACTAAACCTCCCACTTTCTTCACATACTCCAGTGAGTCTCATCAATTCCCTCCATAACGGAGAGTCAGTAGGTAGGAGGAGAAACCAGAAGACCCGAAGTCCAGTTGTGCAGATCTGAATCAAACTTATGAAATTTACTTTATGGATGGCGGGATCTTTTCAATAAGGATTCGTTTAAAAGGATGGTCGACAGCAACTTAGAGAAGAATGCAGTAGCAAACTACCTTGATCTTGTAAGCTCCCATGACCGTTAGAGGTGTTATCCTAAATTACTAACATGAAGAAAACAGCTACTAGAATTCATGATATGCGACATATATAAAGAAAGAGTCAAGCTAAAATGTAGTAATCTAAAACCTTCATTTCATTATACAAAAATTATAGAAGTATATAATGAACAGAAACAGGAAGTTTTAGGAAGACAGCCAAAACAACCATTCCAAGCATTTACTTTCTTGTCTTAGAGATTTTTGAAAAGGGAATTTTCTTTCATAAATAGATAAGGCAAATCACAGATTTCTCACAAAACCATCAATTTCCGTCAATAGTGCAACATTAAAATGAACATAAGAATAACAAGAATTCAATAGATACCTTGACTTCCAAATCTTGAGAGGGGTTTCTTCCTCTATACGAGCAGTCTCTCCAGTTGGAATGGGAGATTTTAAAGTTTCTTCTGCTTCTGATGTTGATAAATTCAAAAGTGATGAAATAAAAGAATCAGAAGAGGCATTTGTTGACGTGCTACTGTTTGATTTATATCCACCACCTCCCAAAAGCAACTGCATATGAGCCTCATGAAGGTCCCTACCCAACAAAGAAATCGCCTGGCTGTTGGAAATAGCAAATCGAGGTAACCTGCGACATCTCTGTATGTGATCATCAATTAAAGAAAAAGTAACATCAGAATAGCTGCACCTTTTGATGCTTCCGACAGGTGCAACTGTCTATAACTAAATATTCTGAAAATTTACGAAAAGAAAAGGATATCTTAAAGAGGTGCCCATGTTGCAGAGTAATATGATTCAGCATGTCTCTGGTAATCTTAACAGAGCAGACGGGGCAAGCCTGAAATATGTAAGCCATCAGTTTAAAAAGAAAAAGAAAAAGAAAAAAGAAAAAAGAAAAAAAAAAAAAAAAAAACCTGCACCATGAAAGTAAACTACATCGGATTTGTTACAACTTAGTCAAAGCAAAACAAGTATCTCCATAGTTGTCTTAAAGACCTAGACCTCAAAATATTATGTAGTATCTACAATCAGCAAGTTTTCTTAGTAGCTTCCGGGACCAGCTAGAGATGGCAAGATTTCTTAAATCTGAGAGAGATTTCCGTCTAACAAGAAAACTACTAGAATCTCTAGTATAACTAACTCTTCGCATCCTTTAAAAGCACAAGTAAAGAGAGTTTCCGCAATTAAGTCCAGACAAATGTAATATCTCTAACTTAATATAAAGAAAGGAAAGCCATATTAGCCTTCTAAAATCGAAGGTGTTATATAGCATTTTCCTTTATGCATGTTATTCATGTCGTCATTGCTTCATCAATCATTTCAATTTAAGTTATCAATTAGCTTACGCTTTTGAACAAGAGAATACCAGAAGGTCAAGTGCTATTCACACCATGGGGCAAATTAATTTGATCTGCCTCTCAGTATTTTGTTTGCACAGTAACTGAGTCATGTTATTTCACCTGCCATTGATCTAACTAAAGTTAGATAAGTGCATCTAAAGATATGCATACTCCATTTTTCTTATTTCCTGTAAATGGTGCCAATAGGGCAGGAAAATATGGAGTTTCCATTTTTTCCAAGGGGACATGAAAGTATATAGTTACATATTCTAAATTAATAGCTTTGATTTTGGCTTTTTGATCAATTTAGATAAGACAGAATGCTGGAGACCCAGGATACCTATAACAAGCCTAGGATCAAACACAAACAGAATTAGCTGACTTCCTCACGTAAGAGGCAACTCCCAGATATTAATTATGCAAATCTTCAATGTCCCACATTAGTATGTCCTCATAGTACTTCAGCATCTTCATGAATATCATAATCTTGGTAAACAAGCCAATTTTCTTTTACCACATGAAGGTGCACTTTCCGAATTCTAACCCCCATTAAAGGTAACAATAAATGGATTAATTGGATATATCCACTTGAACAATGTGTCTATGGTTCTCAGGTGCTATCTAGTTTTCAAGATTGTAACTGGACAAAATGTAGCAAACCAAATGCAAGGACAATGATCAGATTATAAATACTGTGCTGATTAAGCATTGACAGAAAAGCAAAAAGAAGATTTTCTTCTTCGTCACTTTCAAGATTGTAACTGGACAAAATGTAGCAAACCAAATGCAAGGACAATGATCAGATTATAAATACTGTGCTGATTAAGCATTGACCGAAAAGCAAAAAGAAGATTTTCTTTGTCACTTTCAAGCCAGTAGTAGTTCTATCTACGAAAATTCAAATTCGATATAACCACCACAAAGAAAATACAAATTGATGTTCATGGTTCTGTCTCAGAGTTGCATTACCTTTTCCTATAACAGTAATGTTCAATAAGCTCCCACTTTTTAAATTGATCATATACCACAAGTTTAAAAGCATAAAGAATGACTAGCAAATTGGAAAATCCACCAACCCTGAACTACCTATATACAATCTTCTAAACTATGTTTCATATCATTATATTATAATTGGAACTAACCATCAATTCTTTCCTGATAACTGCATAGTATTAAAAAAGAGATAGTCCATGCAAGGAATTCCCTATTCAGGATATGTAATCTCGAATTGTAAGCTCATCGTAGTTATCAACTTTGTGCAGGATTAAATAAGCATAACTAATAATGTAGTCCAATACAATCGCACCCCCTCCCCCCCAAGTAGTCTAATTTGCTAACTTTTTCTGAACCTTTGGGCCCTTTTCGTACTCCTACCCCTCCTAACTGCTCTTTCCCACTCTCCTCCTCTCCTTCTGATCCTCCACCCCTTCTCCTCACATTTGCTTCCCTCTAGCTACCTTGAGACGTAGTGCTCGTCTCCCTTCTAAATTCGCAGGCTCATATCGTAGTATCTAAGATCGAGCAAACGAGATTAAGTGTGTGAAGTACCTATCTGCTCCATCTAGTTCTACCTTAACCGCTTCTTCTCTACCCTCCTCAATGTGCATGCCTTTAAGATCTGCGAGCCCTACGACGTCGAACCATAGTTTACAGTGTCTTCTGACGATCGAAAATCTTTGATGGATCGAGGAGTTGATAATTCTTCTTCCCGAGGCTCCTTTCGCAAATGCAGCTTTGTTGATTTAGATGTTAATTACTTTGGAAGAAAAAGGGCAACCTTTTTTTGTAGGTGGCAGAGCTTATTTTTACTCTGCACCGAGTCCTCTTTATGTGCATTTTTCTTCCTTTTTGTTCTTTCGAGTATTTAGGTTGGGCCATTTTGTGCTTCAATTTTTTTTTTCTTTTCGGATAGGTTAGTTTGAGTTCAGACCTTTTACATAGTGGTTGTGCCAGGATAGGAGTTTAAAATTTTGTACTTTTTTTTTCGTCCCATTAAATGAATTGCACAAGGAATCACCTTGTGTCTTACATTCAAAAAGGTAGTCCCTTTTACAAAAATGGGAGAAAATACTCATTAGCTGGTCTACAAGCCAAACTTTACTTCGCTAAAACTCACAAAAATTATCATAACAGATACTAAAACACAGAAAAAGGCTGAAAATTTCTAGGGTTTCGACACTCACGGCGACTTTAGACTCAAATGGATGCTCTTCTTCGAGGTGGACACACAGCGACGCGATGTCGTGATCCTCGTAGCAGTACGGGCACGGGAAATCCGGCCGAGCCTCCTCCTCCGCATCGAACTCGTCGAACCCCATCCAATCGACAAACCCTAAACTCCTCAAACCCACAAAAAATTCTCAACAAGACCAACGAAACCCCATCCCAATACACTCCACTCCATCTCATCATCTCAGTTTCGAAGCCAAAAAAAAAAAAGAAAAAAAGACAGGGAACAAACGCGGGAGACGAACCTGATTGGGGGTTTTGGTGGAGCAAATTCGCGATGTGCCGCTTCGCGACGGCGAGGCGGGAGATCCACGGATCCGAATCCATCGATCGTTCTTCCTTTTTGTGTGGTGGGGGTGGGAATTTTATTAGGGTTTTTGCTCGATCGAGGGGAAGAGAGAGAGAGAGAGGGGGAGTTGTGGGAGGAGAAGAGGACGAAGAAGAAGAAGAAGAAGAAGAAGAAGAAGAGGGATTTTATTGGTTTCTGTCGGCACCGGACCACGTCGGTCCGCGTGCTGACGTGGCGGAAGGTAGGCAGGTGGGCGGTTGCCGCGGACTCGGTTCCGACCGCGACAGAGATGGCACGGGTCCTGCGCCCGCCATGTACGAGCGGATAAACCTCACGTGACATCCGCGTGAGCAAGTGAAAATGTTTCCGTTTATTTCACTGGACACTCAAAAAATAATTATATAATAATATACACATTATTTATTTAACATTATTTATTTAATTTAATAGATGATATATATATATATATTAGGGGTGGCAATCCAGCTCGCTGTTCGTGAGCCAGCTCCTGTTCGGCTCGAAATGAGCTCGTGATCGAATCGCTCGTTTAGTAAACGAGCCGAACACGAGCCAAATTTTTCAGCTCGTTTAATAAACGAGTCGGACACGAGCTGGGGTCGATCAGCTCGCTCGTGTTCGGCTCGATAACAGCTCGAATATATATATATATATATATATATATATATATATATATATAGAGAGAGAGAGAGAGAGAGAGAGAGAGAGAGAGAGAGAGAGAGAGTCCGGCTAGAATACTATCGATAGTACCAAACAATTTGTGCTATCAAGTTTTTAACCGTTAGATGAAAAGATATGCGGTTGAGATTATAGCGGTCCCCTAAGATTTTGTTTCGACTTTACACCTAATAGTAGGAATAAAAATCAAACTTGTTGTTCGCGAGCCAGCTCGTGTTCGGCTCGGCTCGTTAATAAACGAGTCAAATTTTTCAACTCGATATTTAAACGAGCCAGCTCGTATTCGGCTCGTTGATATCCCTATATATATATATATATATTATATGAACACTAGTAAGCAAAGAAAAGTTGTTCAATGGAACAATATAAACATCAAAATGAGGTATGAAGAACAAATACAAGAGAGGTAATAAATTCTGAAACTAAAGACACTCGTTACAAGAAAGTGCTCTACAAATCACACTGGAGATGAAAATTTCTTGTTGCATTATGCAGCTGGCTTGTTAAATACCGATGAGTCCCGTAATAGTCAAAAGTTCCTTTAACGACAGTGATGCATTAAAAACTTAAAATATACTTTCGATTTAAGAAAAAAACACAAATTAAATGTACGCATCTGCTGGGAAGGAAACAGACTGCAGACGACGATTGAAACTAATGAAACAACTCTGCCAAATCCACCATGCATATATAACTCCAAGAAACAGGAAAATAATTGATGTTACAGCTTCTTTAGTACCAAAAGTTTCAGAGCGTGGCTTGAAGACAGTGTTTGAGGGCCTTATTTGAACTTTACTCTCCAAATGGTGGCAAAATCTCATCCTAGTAAGCTTATATTTCCTTGATTAACAGTTCAAACCAGGGATTGCCTCATAGCTTGCTGGTTGGCATGGCACAGCACACATAAACGCGCCACAGTACAGAAAAGCATAAACTCATTCTAACGACACAAGCCACAACCATCCTTTTCTCACTCTTTCAAATAAAAGAGCTCAAAATTCATTCCCAAGTACTTGTTTCTACCATTCCTGCATATGGATGTTTCAATTTACTAGCATTCAGTATTAATTTGAGATAAAGATTGATTTTCTCAATTTGCAACCCCTCGGTTTCAGTAAAAGTGACAACGCATAAATCTTTTGAAGTCGCCAATAGCTAGTAGGTATCATCCATCACAATGCAAAATGAATAATATAAAAGAGACATGTTCCTGCACGCCCTCAACTTTGCATGATCGAGCAAGCATCACCAAAGCATGGACACCACCAGCCAATGCAACCTCCATGCTGCATTTATCATCGGCAGCCAAATTTGCAAGTGCACCAGCAGCACGTTCCTCGTAAGGAATAAAATAGAATGTGAAGGAATAGCTTACGGCTGTCGAAGAAGCTTGCGGAGGGGCGACGGAGAGGTCGACGGGCTTCTCTGCTTGCGACGGGCGACAGGGCGACGGGCGACAGGGCGTTAGCGTGCACTGTCGCGGGCGAGGGGCGAGGGGCGACGGGCAGCTGCTTGCGACGGTGGGGCGAGGGGCGACGGGCGACAGAGAAGCGGCGGAGGGTCGACGGGCGAGGAGCGACGGCGGGTCAACGGGCGAGGAGCGACGGCAGGTCGACGGCGGGGCGAGGGGCGAGGGGCGACGGAGGGGCGAGGGGCGAGGGGCGACGGAGGGACGACGAGCGAGGGGCGACGGAGGGGCGACGGGCGAGGGGCGACGGGTGAGGGTCGACGGCGGGGCGATGGGCGACGGGCTTGGGGAAGGAGAGAGAGAGAGAGAGAGAGAGAGAGAGAGGTTAATGGGGAAGGGGGAGAGGGTGATGAAGGGGGGTTCGCATCTCAAAAAAAAAAAAAAAAGAAAAAAAAAAAAAAAAAAAGGGTTTTGGTTGGTGGATATAGTGGCGACATTTTAATGTCGCCGCTATTGCTAAGTATTAGTGTCGACACTTTAATGTCGCCGCTATTGCTTATTTATTGGTGGCGACAAATATATGTCGCCACTGTATCTTGTTTATTGGTGGCGACAAAAGTCACCACTATATCTCTAACTTTTCCCGACGACAAAAATCACCGCTAATTACTAAATATTAGTGGCGACATTTGAAAGTCGCCGCTATTGCTTATTTATTGGTGGCGACAAATATATATCGCCACTGTATCTTGTTTATTGGTGGCGACAATTAAATGTCGCCACTATAGCTTTACAATTAGTGGCGACAATAATTGTCGCCACAAAAAAAGTCGCCAAAGTTCTTTCCCTTGTAGTGTAACGGATTTGATAATTGATGATTTGAAGAGAATGCATCAATGAAATTAGTATTGTCATCCACAACTTATAAAATTATCAAATAATATGAAAATTATTATTTATACTAAAACGTAAAACTATTCAAATATATTATTAGTAATAATTTACTATTAAATTGATATATCTGAGAATTAATATCTCTCACTGATGGTAGTGCTTTTATACTATCTATTTGTGAGAAATATTTTTCTTTTTTGTTTTTCATTTCTTCTAAATCCACTTTGAGCCTTTATACCTCCTCTAATCGTCCCCCACTTGATTCACTCCTTATTGACAAATTTATATGTTTCACACCATAGTATAATTTTAGCATAGATTCCAAACCTAAGCCTTTCACACTTTTATTATGCTCAACACCCATAGCATTAAGAGATGCTTCATCCATCAGCTTATTTGTATCAGATTCAGAATTTTGAGAAAGTTCAGCACATTTTTTACGCGTTGTATTTTATTAAATATTTGAGAAGAACGTATTAGTATTCCACAAATCAGAAAAATATTAAATATAATGATGCAAAAGAAAATTATACTTACGAAACTATTCTCCGCATTCTCATTTTTAAAATGTTCGCTTTTTTTTTTTAATAGGTCACCTCCCAAAAAAAATTAGTCGATCAGATTCTTTGCTAAGAAAATTAATTTTTCATCACAATTGTTTCCTTCTATAGGCTATTGATGTATTAATAAATACATGTAACACTTTCGATGTAATATGTAGAATTATCAATTTTTCATATTAAAAGTGCCAATACAATAAAAATATATAAGATAATATTATTTATAGGCTATTGTTCCAAATCCACTTTGTACCAATTTCTTTATAAACTTTATCATAGAGGTGTTAAGTAAAATTTTAAACTTTTAAATATCATTTATAGGGCTTAAAAAATCTACATAGTAAAAATAAATTTTTTTAAATTTTATTACTATTTATAAATATTATAAAATTAGTTTATGGTAGACCACGCCTACATAATAATCTTTGCAGCCTTAAAACGCGCTAAGTGAAAAATTGATTTGCTTGTTTCAGATCCAATGTGGACAATTTTTAATCTCATTTTTAAAAATTTACTCAAATTTTATTGATATTTTGTAACGCCGGTAAGAAAAATTTGTAGTAACCATTAAAAAAAATTATATGAGAAAAAATTCGAAAAATATAAATTTTTAAATTTTCTGAAAATTTAAAATTTGAAAATTCGAATTGCTAAGAGGTTTTTGCGATGAAACGTCTAACTTAACAAAATAAGATCCGATTCTGATGAAACAAAATCGCTACCTGAAAAGTCTCGTCGCGCTGAATATCGTGGTGATATCCGTTTCTCGATCTGGCATATCAAAAGCACAATTTTTAAAAAATAAATAAATAATTACGAAAATCGGGAATGGATTATTTATTCAAAAAGCGTGATATTTCATACGCCAAATTACATCATTTTTGAAGTGGAGTTATTAGCGAGCAGACCTGTCGGTGAGTTCTGAGTAATAAATGATGAACCAAAGAGGTTAAATTGTCATTTTACTAAATGAGAGAATGAGACAACGCGCGAAGAGGCTAGCATTTTATGTGAGAAATTTTAGAGTTTTCATGAGCAGAATAACTCGTAAGAAAGTAGACTCAGAGAGGAACGCCTGAAGCCAAGTTTCACTGAAAACGAAACTTCGAGTAAAAAGTTACGGGATCTTGAATCATGAATTTGCATGCAATTTTTCTACTAGAGACCGAACACAGTGCGTTCAAGATAGAAAATCTCGCTAAATACCCAACAAATTTTAGCAAATAAGGACTCTATAGAATCTACACTCAGAGATGAACGCGTCGGTCTAAGTTTTACCGAAATCGGATCTTACATCGCGAAATAGCAACATCCTGAAATTGCTTCTTGTGCACAGTCTGGCAGAGTGGCTGTGAAATCTGAAGTTGTGGAGGCTTTTTGCGTAAGTGTGTCCCTCTACTAGGGACCCGACTGCAATGCCTTGTGAGGGGTAGAGTTCGTGCGCATAATTTTCAAAAAAAAAAAAGACTTCTATGCAATTATATTTATGACTTTTGTTGGATCCGGGGAAACCCTACTTGGGTTTCAGTTTTATCCAAAATCTAGTGGCCACCATTTCTTTTGCCTCTCCCTCTTCGATCTGTGCACTCCATCCCTGGCCGCTGTTGGCTATTTATTTATTGGTTAAAAATATGTCCAACTTTCTGCACCGTGACAATAGGCCTAGGAAACTAATAAGTTGAGTTGGGTGAGCCCAATAAATTGAGTGGGGCTGCGGTCCATAATAGACTTAATGGCAAGAGGCCCAACAATAGACTTAATATCTAAATGGGTTGAGTCCGGTCGAGATCCGTGGGTACTGTGAATGTACGCTTTAAGTGAATTGATTGTTTATTTCTAACAGCTCGAGCTTTTGGGATTAATGGTTAACGCCAAGAATCCGACAAATGGTATCGGAGCCAGTGACACTGGTTCGATTCCCACATGGTGCAGGTGTTGGGAGGGGGATTATTGGCTATTTATTTATGGGGCTGCGGTCCACAATAGACCTAATGGCTAGAAGCCCAACAATAGACATGTGGGTTGAATCCGGTCGAGATCTGCTTATTTCTAATAGCTCGAGCTTTGGGATTAATGATTAGCACCAACGATTTGACAGTTGCAACCACCAGAGACCCACAAGGGACCTAGATATTTCTCTCTTTCTTTCTTTCTCTCTTTGCATTCCTTATTCGAGGGACCTAGACCACTCGAATAAGTTGATCATAGAATCTAGAGTTGTATGATCCTAGGTCGGAAATGTATAGGATTTACTATTATTAAACATAGGTCATGAAACATAGACCATTTGGGCCAAAAAGACAAGGAATCTGGAGAGATTGGCATAATAGAGATAACAATAGACCCTTGAGACTGGATTTCGAAAATTTGAGACTTGTGATTAATAGGTGCACGACATGTTCCTCTCCCATTAGAGGTTTTTCGATCGTGGTGTATGGCAGGTTCCTCTACCATCAAGAAATCCTCAACCGAGGGTGTGCGGTGTCACGCCCCGGGTTCGAAACTGCGACCCGGGCTCGCCAACAGATCCGCCATCTGTACGGAAACTGCCGTACAGACGAAGCGTCTACCCTGCAAAAGATCTATAGCTAAACATGCATCAGAGCTGAAAAGAACTAAATAGCTACAGAAATCCACTGAACAACTGATATAAATAAAATCTCAATACAAAGTCTCTCAGCTACAAAAGTACAAGAAATCCTCACTGATCTCTCAGAATGTTCAGTACAAAAGTGGAGTCATAAAATACACCAGGTACATCTACCTCTGACTCTCAGTGCTGGTAAGGAACTAAACGGCCACGTCCTCACCTCGATCAGCTGTCTCCGCGCGAGCTAAGCCGGAACAGCAGCCTCAGGAAACCTGTCACCGCAGCGGGTGTGAGAACTACTGCAAAGGTAGTTCCCAGTGGGTACCGTCTCAATATCCACGGTATGCCCACTAAGTCTACCGGAGGCACAACAGATAGGTATGCAGATAGATAGATAGATAGATAAAAGCTGAAAGAAACTATAGCTATCATGTCTCAATCATCATGCTCAAGAAACTATACAAATGATGAAGATATGCATACACCCACTACTGCTAACATGCCTCAAGTATCATGCTCAAAGGAAAAACTCATCTATGAACATGCTATGAAACTCACTCACACATATCACCCAATCGCAATGACTGTCCCTCTTTGGACCAGTCAAGCCTGCGCCTGTCGACTAGGATCGCACCTACCCACCACCACACATCCACATGAGGACGGGATTTACGTGGGGCGTCCTGTCCGACTATCTCAAGCGAACTCTAGTGTATCAACTAGTCGCATCATCGCAGCCTCGTCAGGCTCGGTATCATCATCGCACCCGGGGCGTAGCTCGAGGGGAGCGACCCCACCGAACTCAAGTATCTCAAGTATCTCATAACTGGCATAAAAAGCCAGGCTCAGCAGGCTATAATCCACGATCAACCAGATCGGATCTCAATGCTCAACTAGCATAACTCAGTCGGAGAACCCTCAACGACTCAAACTGATAATCCTCGATCAAACAGATCGGAACTCAATGCTCAACTAGCATAACTCAGTCGGAGAAAGACTCCACGACTCGAATAGGAAAAACCCAACACTCTCACAGCTATGTCGGAGAACCCTCAACGACTCAATCTGATAATGCACGACCCGTGGCTGAGTCGGGAAACCTCCACGACTCGATCTGCCAAAGCCCCCAAAACTCTCATGGCTAAGTGGGAGAACCATCTCCACCACTAAATCAGAACATAACTCATGATCTAGAGTAACCCAATCAGGGAAAACATCCTCAATCTCTCACACGGGAGGCCTGGAAATTCTGAACGACTACCACCTACAACCCTATCAAACAAGAACAGGCTGCAGGCATAGCCGCCCATAGCTTCCGCCCCCGAACTAGAAACATGCCAAAACTCTCTCATGACACTAGAAAGTCATCTCATAATGCTCTAAAAATCCACTTGGCCCTCTGGCACGAGAACACATGCATCCTGAACCTACTCAACCCCTCGGGAAGATCTCAATATTTTAAAACTCTTTTTAAAACCCAGTTTTCATTAAAACGGTCCGACGATTTTTAAAACGGTTCAGATGCCACTATAATGCCAACTAACCATGCAGTCTAGTGTCAATTCACTTCTAGATCATGCTAAAAATATCTGGGGCTCATAATTGTATTCCTACAATTTTCTAGGCAACTATCAGATTTACCAGCTATGCAAAAATTAAGCTACTCATGATCAACATGCATTCAAATAGCTTTAGAGGGCATTCCATACATCTTGAAGAAATTCCAACCCACCTGGAATGCTTTCCGCAGGCAAACGCTGAAGTCGGCGAAGAAACGGGCGAAATCTGACGAAAAACTGAACTGCGCCTCTCGCGCGCGCGCACACTGCCGCGCGCTCTAGAAAAATCCACGGAGCTCCAGTCAACCTCCACAGCACCCAGCTAGGCCACCACAAAAATCTCAGCTCAGCCTGAACACTCTACTACACGAAAGCATGCACGCACAGTGCTGCGGATTTGCGCAGTAATCCAAGCCTGCTTGCCTAAACCCGAGAGCACAGAAGGGAGCAAGGATGGAAATTAGCTCAATATACCATTTAATTCCATCAATAAAACCCAAGAGGAGAACTAACAAGTCCAAATCCATAATCTGCAACAACCAATTTACCTCAATTTGCACCTCGCGCGCGCACGTTGACCCGGTCAACACTCACCATGCACGCACCTCTTCTCCTTCTGCTACTTCCTCTTCTTCTTCTCTCTGGCAGCAAGGAAGGAAGAGGATGAATGAGAGGTGGGAGATGGGTGAGGGAGCTGGTGTTCAGGGGTATATAACATGACGGGAGTGGTTGGAACAGAAGAAGCCCATACCTCACTTCACTGTGCACCAATCCGAGCCATTTCGGGCATTTCCTGAGTCTGTGTTCGGGTACCAGCATTTTGGTACCGGAACACCACCCCTGGTTCCGGAACTAAATGGCTGGTTCCGGAACCAAGCCACCCAAAAGCTCCAGAAACAGCCAGAAAATCTCCGAAATGCCCCGTCAACTCACTTTCTCGCCTCGGGACCTCCGCATCACCCTGAAACCAACCGAACACCTCTGTAAACTCATAATACACATGTCCCAAGGGATCAACTCACATCAAACCCATCCATGAAACCAATGCTCGACCCGCAAGCTCTCAATCCGACGCCAACTCACTTTTTTACAAGAATACTTCCGCGTCGCTCCGGGACCACCCGATCCTCTCTGTAAATACAAATAGAAACTGCAGAAGGTATTTCCACAATACCAGGCTGCCACGTGGAGTCGGCACACTGCCCGAAGCTCCGGTACTCTACACTCTCCCCTCCTTTTAACGGTTTCGTCCTCGAAACCCAAAAACTCCAAAACTCAGGAGGGTGACTCAAATAAGTGGGGATATGAACTCTCAGCTCATCCTCAGGCTCTCAAGCAGCCTTAACTCATCATGACGGCTAACTGGACCTTTGCCAAAGGTAAGATCAGGTTGCGCAATTCTCTCGTCTCTCGAGCAAGAATTCGCACCGGTCGCTCCTGATAGTCCAAGTCCTCGTCTGACTCCCAAGAAATGAGGTCCAAATCATGCAAGGGATCCAAATCCATACTTCCCTCAGGACGGATACACCAACGTCCTCGTGGGTACTTGCCAAATCATGGCGGTAGCGCAACTCGGTGAGCAACTGATCCAATGCGCTCTAACTCCTCGAATATGCCAACAATTCGCGGACTCCACTTCCCGCGAAATCTCAAATCTACACATTTCTGCGGATAGTGATTTCCATAAGTCACCAAAACTCTCTGCCTCCAATTGGCATAACTTTCCTGTTGCTCCTTAGCAACCACAATTCTGAGAGCTTCACAATTGCATTCTTACATCCATCCACAGGGTAAGAAGTCCAACATCGGGAACAACACTCAACCCCTAACTCTCAAAATCAGCTCTCGGATCTCGGAATCCACGGGCACACAGATGCGGTCCTTGTACTTCAGTACTCCCGCTGCATTCACTGAGAAGTTCCCCCCCCAATCCTGTCCAACGGAGTGGGTTACGAGTCCAAAACACAAGTTTTGCCACATTCCCGGGGAACACCACCTTAATCTCAATTCGTCTCAATTACTCTTTCAGCGGCATCTGCTGAGTAACCATCATACTCCAAAACTGCACCGCTCGCCTATTCAAGGCAGCTGCGACCACTTTGGCTTGTCGGGATGCTACTGTAAGCTCAAACATACATCCCTAATAACTTTATCCACCGGCATTGCCCCAAATCAAAAATCCTTCTGAGTAACCCAGTATCTCAGGTTCTAGGATTGATAGATATCTCAAATCTCTCTCTATCTCAAGCAACTATTCACAATAATGCCATTACCATCCACAGCTTGAACTCCTCAAAGTTATGCTGGCACTGTTTAATCCACAACTCTGGACCTCTGTCACTATCATAGTCTAAGCCGAACACAAACGGCCACACTCTTCGTCGGGTCCACTGTCACTCTTGCAGCTGAAATCACATGGCCTAACCACAGAATCTTCCAAAGTCAAGCACAACTCTCTCAATTTGGCAAACAACTTTTCTCTTATAAGTTGCAGCACTATCCTCAAGTGCTACTCGTGCTTTATCTCATCTCAGAAACCAAACCCGATATAATCAAATCAACCGGCCATGTACAAATCTAGCTCCACTACTAGCACGGCAACTCACTGTAGAGCTCAAACTCACACTGGTTCTACAGCCCGGTCCAAGTACCGCCGGAACACACAAGTCCTCAAATCCAAAAGGCCGCAGGGCCTTAGTCAATCCGCTTGACTTCACTGTAAGCTCAAAATGTCTTTATCGGGTTCAGACTCTATCTGGCACAGCCCTCAGCTGTAGGGTTCCACAAGGCCTCCAGTGTCCCGCAAGGCATCAACCCAAAACAATCCAAAACTATCTGTGCTCGAACCGTCACAGTACCCTCACCGTTGTGCACTCACAACGTGGCATCACTGCCGTGTACCAACGGCATGGCATCACCACCGTGTATCAACGGTGTGGCAACACATCCAAAATACCAATCTCTCGGATCCTCACAATCGTATCCTCACGACGTGGTACTGGGTCACACAGTCCCCTCGATCCCTCGGATCCGCAGCTGCACTAACAGCTCTCTCACTGTCTCACAAGTGGTACTCCAAGAGATGCTGCCGATGTCGGCGCGGCTTCCAAACCATGTCGATCACAACCTCGATCTCAGTCTCATTAAACGGCGGCTTCAACATCAGATCAGGTAAACTCCTGTCAGGAATCACACGGCGATAAAGATATTCCTTTAGTCCCGGTGCCGCCGTAAGCACCTTCTCTACAATCGCTAACCAAGCGATATGACCACGACTCAACCTCTGTCGTGCTCTAACATCCTCTGAAAACACACTCCTCCTGGCCAGGTCCACGGAGGGTCATTGTCCATTCTCGACAATCCAAGATAACATAACATTGGGATAACCAATCCCTATCCAACCTCATATCAACATCTCGGAGCCGATGTAGGACTAACAACTCTAGGATCAAATCCAAGGTCCTACAAAACTGGGCGGAACTGGCAACACTCATACCTGTGCTATACGTGATCTGAAACCTGATCCTCACGTGCACAAGCCAATAGTCCCCTCTCTGGCCCACGCGAAGCTACACCTGCTCTAGTAAACACACCCAAGCAGTGTCAGTATCAACAAGCTCCAACTCTAATGACCATAAGTAACCACACCTGATAAGACGCGATCCACTATCCTGGCGTCCTCTAATCGGCTGCACAATTCATCCACAAGATGCTGGTGGCCATCGCTCAATCTGTCTCGGTCTCTCGGCTCAATCAGCCTACCGGTAAGTCGGATGAACCGCTGCATCCTGAAGGGGTAGTGGGGTGCCGTCGCAGGCGGCAAATCCAAGAACACCACTCTGGGACCCTCTGCCTGAAGATGTCCTGACTAAACACATGAAAAACATCGCCCTCAACCTGAAGTCACTCTATGGCGAAGAATGCGGCTCCCCGCAAGGGCATACTCATCCTAGCACTGCTGCTGGTGCCTCAACTGTCGAGAACCTCCTAGTCTCTATCTCCTCTGAGACTCATGATCCTGTGACTGGAATCAAGGCAACCTCGATCCACTCGACTATCCCAAAATCAGGCGATACTGGACATCTCTCTCTGGAGCTAGTCCCTCGCTCTCCGTCCCTCTCGGACATGATCACAGACCTCAGTCAATCCATCGGGCATGCACAACCGCTGTATTTGAAGTCGCTCGTCGAGAATATCCAAAATGATAACATCCCGAAGCAGTCCCCTCTCAAACATGATCAATCTCCTGGGCCTCAATCTGGGCAGCATGGGGCACTCTGCCCAGCAATCATAGAAACTCGCTCCGAATCCTCAACCACTCTCCTGATGGTCCAACGGGACAGATTCGACGCCACCAACACTCGGCGTCCCTATCCAAAAGTGCGCAACTAGGGGCACCTGGTGCTTGTCCTGGATAACAAGTCCTCAAACACTTTCCAAAGCGGCAATCCAGTTCTCGGCCTCTCGAGGCTCCAACTCTGCCCTGAAATCTGTAGGGGATGGAACTGGCGGATGCTCAACAACAAATCAGCAACTCTCGCTGCTCCTGCACTACTCACAGTGCAACCTGGTCGAAAACGACAACGTCGCGGCCGAAAGCACTACGGCGATACCTCAAACAATACTCTCTGCTCAAACATGTGCATCTCACGCTCTGTGTTCTCTTCCTGGTGCCGTGTCGCCTCAACAACTGAGCTACCTGGGCTCGTAACTCGCAGACCTCGCTCTGCTCTGTCCATTCAGCCTCCCGCTGATCGGGCTCCTCATCCAAGGTCAAACACGCCCTCGCCGCTACACGGCGTCTCGGAGGCACCGAAAATCGCTGCAACAGAACAAACGTTAGGACCAAAAACTCTCTCGACCCAATCAAGCGAAAGTCTATAACATGTTACCCGTTCTAAAGCATTATGTTGTCTGCAGCCAACATAACCACTTTAGAGAATAAACATGTAAAATCACTCGCCCCAATCCCTCGGGGGAGGTAAAAACTCAATCAGGACTCTCGCTAAAATCACGCCTCTCACGACAGTCATCCTACTGTCCAACCAATAGCCTAGGGTCACTAAGTCCTCAACGACCTATAACCTAGGCTCTGATACCACCCTAATCTGTCACGCCCCGGGTTCGAAACTGCGACCCGGGCTCGCCAACAGATCCGCCATCTGTACGGAAACTGCCGTACAGACGAAGCGTCTACCCTGCAAAAGATCTATAGCTAAACATGCATCAGAGCTGAAAAGAACTAAATAGCTACAGAAATCCACTGAACAACTGATATAAATAAAATCTCAATACAAAGTCTCTCAGCTACAAAAGTACAAGAAATCCTCACTGATCTCTCAGAATGTTCAGTACAAAAGTGGAGTCATAAAATACACCAGGTACATCTACCTCTGACTCTCAGTGCTGGTAAGGAACTAAACGGCCACGTCCTCACCTCGATCAGCTGTCTCCGCGCGAGCTAAGCCGGAACAGCAGCCTCAGGAAACCTGTCACCGCAGCGGGTGTGAGAACTACTGCAAAGGTAGTTCCCAGTGGGTACCGTCTCAATATCCACGGTATGCCCACTAAGTCTACCGGAGGCACAACAGATAGGTATGCAGATAGATAGATAGATAGATAAAAGCTGAAAGAAACTATAGCTATCATGTCTCAATCATCATGCTCAAGAAACTATACAAATGATGAAGATATGCATACACCCACTACTGCTAACATGCCTCAAGTATCATGCTCAAAGGAAAAACTCATCTATGAACATGCTATGAAACTCACTCACACATATCACCCAATCGCAATGACTGTCCCTCTTTGGACCAGTCAAGCCTGCGCCTGTCGACTAGGATCGCACCTACCCACCACCACACATCCACATGAGGACGGGATTTACGTGGGGCGTCCTGTCCGACTATCTCAAGCGAACTCTAGTGTATCAACTAGTCGCATCATCGCAGCCTCGTCAGGCTCGGTATCATCATCGCACCCGGGGCGTAGCTCGAGGGGAGCGACCCCACCGAACTCAAGTATCTCAAGTATCTCATAACTGGCATAAAAAGCCAGGCTCAGCAGGCTATAATCCACGATCAACCAGATCGGATCTCAATGCTCAACTAGCATAACTCAGTCGGAGAACCCTCAACGACTCAAACTGATAATCCTCGATCAAACAGATCGGAACTCAATGCTCAACTAGCATAACTCAGTCGGAGAAAGACTCCACGACTCGAATAGGAAAAACCCAACACTCTCACAGCTATGTCGGAGAACCCTCAACGACTCAATCTGATAATGCACGACCCGTGGCTGAGTCGGGAAACCTCCACGACTCGATCTGCCAAAGCCCCCAAAACTCTCATGGCTAAGTGGGAGAACCATCTCCACCACTAAATCAGAACATAACTCATGATCTAGAGTAACCCAATCAGGGAAAACATCCTCAATCTCTCACACGGGAGGCCTGGAAATTCTGAACGACTACCACCTACAACCCTATCAAACAAGAACAGGCTGCAGGCATAGCCGCCCATAGCTTCCGCCCCCGAACTAGAAACATGCCAAAACTCTCTCATGACACTAGAAAGTCATCTCATAATGCTCTAAAAATCCACTTGGCCCTCTGGCACGAGAACACATGCATCCTGAACCTACTCAACCCCTCGGGAAGATCTCAATATTTTAAAACTCTTTTTAAAACCCAGTTTTCATTAAAACGGTCCGACGATTTTTAAAACGGTTCAGATGCCACTATAATGCCAACTAACCATGCAGTCTAGTGTCAATTCACTTCTAGATCATGCTAAAAATATCTGGGGCTCATAATTGTATTCCTACAATTTTCTAGGCAACTATCAGATTTACCAGCTATGCAAAAATTAAGCTACTCATGATCAACATGCATTCAAATAGCTTTAGAGGGCATTCCATACATCTTGAAGAAATTCCAACCCACCTGGAATGCTTTCCGCAGGCAAACGCTGAAGTCGGCGAAGAAACGGGCGAAATCTGACGAAAAACTGAACTGCGCCTCTCGCGCGCGCGCACACTGCCGCGCGCTCTAGAAAAATCCACGGAGCTCCAGTCAACCTCCACAGCACCCAGCTAGGCCACCACAAAAATCTCAGCTCAGCCTGAACACTCTACTACACGAAAGCATGCACGCACAGTGCTGCGGATTTGCGCAGTAATCCAAGCCTGCTTGCCTAAACCCGAGAGCACAGAAGGGAGCAAGGATGGAAATTAGCTCAATATACCATTTAATTCCATCAATAAAACCCAAGAGGAGAACTAACAAGTCCAAATCCATAATCTGCAACAACCAATTTACCTCAATTTGCACCTCGCGCGCGCACGTTGACCCGGTCAACACTCACCATGCACGCACCTCTTCTCCTTCTGCTACTTCCTCTTCTTCTTCTCTCTGGCAGCAAGGAAGGAAGAGGATGAATGAGAGGTGGGAGATGGGTGAGGGAGCTGGTGTTCAGGGGTATATAACATGACGGGAGTGGTTGGAACAGAAGAAGCCCATACCTCACTTCACTGTGCACCAATCCGAGCCATTTCGGGCATTTCCTGAGTCTGTGTTCGGGTACCAGCATTTTGGTACCGGAACACCACCCCTGGTTCCGGAACTAAATGGCTGGTTCCGGAACCAAGCCACCCAAAAGCTCCAGAAACAGCCAGAAAATCTCCGAAATGCCCCGTCAACTCACTTTCTCGCCTCGGGACCTCCGCATCACCCTGAAACCAACCGAACACCTCTGTAAACTCATAATACACATGTCCCAAGGGATCAACTCACATCAAACCCATCCATGAAACCAATGCTCGACCCGCAAGCTCTCAATCCGACGCCAACTCACTTTTTTACAAGAATACTTCCGCGTCGCTCCGGGACCACCCGATCCTCTCTGTAAATACAAATAGAAACTGCAGAAGGTATTTCCACAATACCAGGCTGCCACGTGGAGTCGGCACACTGCCCGAAGCTCCGGTACTCTACATGCGGCATATTCCTCTCCCATCAGATGACCTACAAACTAAGGGTGTACAACATGTTCCTCTCCTATTGGATGACCTACAGACCGAGGGTGTACACATGCTCCTCTCCCGTCGATTGGTCTGCAAACCGAGAGTGTACAGTTCCTCACTCGTAGGTGGATAGAAATGGTCCTCTCCCGTCGATTGGTCTGCAAACCAAGAGTGTACAGTTCCTCACTCGTCGGTGGATTCATTGATAATTGACTCAAAACTGAGTAGAAAAATGAGTCTAAGGTAAGGAGATCTTAGGGTGATATAGATAGAAATGGATAGTGAAATTGAAGTAAAGGTGCAGTACATAGTTGTATAGATTTTATTATCGCATTTGTATGATGCATAATATTTGATCATGATGCATATAGTGTAGATTTATATTTCTGCAGGTTATTATTTACTATATGCTCATTTCGCATCTTTTGGATATGGTAGGTTGAGCTTTTTGCTTGGATGGTCATACCCACTAAGAATTATTTATAGTTCTCACTCTTATATTTTACAGGTCCTTCTGTGAGCAGCACAGTAGTGTGAGGTAAGGACGGAACTCAGTAGATAGCGCCCGACCCTGTGAGACCCAGATATAGGTACCCTCGTCTATGTAGTTAAGAGATAATAAAAAAGAGAACAAAAAAAATGTAATAATTTTTGGGTTGTAAAAAAAGGGGAAAAATATAAATATAAATATATTGTATGTATGAGACGAATGCTTGTAATAACTAGTGATTTCATATTTTCTTTTGTTATCCTTATATGAATTCGGTTCCAGATAGAAACATTTCGAATTATACTGATTGTGATGTTTTGGATGGACAGAAAAAATTTTATTTGTTTGGTAGCTCTGGGCATGCGATTGCAAATCATTCATATTTGGAATACAGGACAACACGCTATAGAAAGGAATCTAAATTCATTCTCAGGGAGCTCGGGATCTCCTTTGATTATGCTGCAGATCTCCAAATTGTTTCGATTTGAGGGTTATGAGGATTGGGGAGTGGGATTTGGGCGAAAAGGGGTGATTTCGATCAGGACGAGGGGGGAGGGGGTGAGAGGGAAAATAAAAAGGAAAAAAAATTTCAACACGGTGCTAAGAAGGGAAAGACACGGGGAGACAAGGGTTTTGAAAAAGCAAGTACGCTCTCAGTGGTGTGTAGGTAGCACAGAGCGGCGCATAGGTGGCAAAAATGTACGGAAAAGTTGAAGAATCACAAAATATAATAAAAAGTAAGAGAAAAAGAGGAGGAGGAGAGGGGATGACGAACCTACACAGAAGAAAAGAAAAATAATACCTCGAAGGACCCACAGGTTCGAATCACATAGCGAAGCTTAAAACTTTATTCTTTAATATAATTGTATTGATTGAACTTATATTATACAATGTATATTTTTATTACACCAGTAGTCTTTAATATCAAACTTATATTCTACTTTTGCTTATTATTTTTTACTATTTTATTTTTATGTGATATGAGAGTGCAAGACATTTGACTTTGAGGAAAAAGTATGTAGTTTTACTTTCAAAAAAATATATAAAAAGAAAGAGAGAGAGTGAATAAGAGTACTAGTAACATTTTTTTTTACTGCAAAATTTTTAAAAATACTGTTTAATTTAACAAAAATTTAAGATTTATACATTTTTTATGGGTTAATGTTTTTTAAGCGTATAAAATTTTAAATTGCCAAATTAATCGCATCCGAACAACGGCTTCCGCGAGTCACAGTAAACGCGATATACGCAGAGGTCGCTACTCTGACATGTGGGCCCTGCGTGAATGACGGGACACGTGTCGCCTCACAACCGTCGAGGCGTATAATTTCCATCCAACCCTCCTAATCACGCGACTCTCCGCGTCTCTCCTTTTTCCCCCACCCGCTTCTTCCCCGGTTCCCCACTCTAGGGTTAGGGTTTCGCCCCATTCCTCCTCCTGTTCTTCTTCGTCCTCCGCCTCCTCCTTCGAGTTCTAGGGTTAGGGTTTCGGCGCGAGAATGGAGACGCCTCAGCAGCAGAGCAGCGGCGGCGCCGGCGGAGCAGCAGCAGCGGCGGCGCCGAAGAGGAAGCCGGTGTTCACGAAGGTGGATCAGCTAAAGCCGGGGACCGGGGGGCACACGCTCACCGTGAAGGTGCTCAGCTCCAAGACCGTGCTCCAAAAGGGGCGCCCCTCCGTTGCCGCCGCTGGGCAGATCCGCCCCACCAAGATCGCCGAGTGCCTCGTCGGCGACGAGACCGGCACCATCATCTTCACCGCACGCAATGATCAGGGTTCGATTCCCCCAATATCTCCACCTCCTCCTCTCTCTCTCTCTCTCGATTACTTTGCTGTTTCTCGTGAAACACTAATTGATGATCCGTGTTCGCCGTGGAATAGATGACATTTGATTGATCGGAGTGGTGGCTATCGATTTTAGCCCTAATCGGCGATTAGATTGTATTTTCTGTCGAATTTTGAACCCGGACTGCTTCAAACCGAGATCTTTGTTTGGCGCTCTTTGAATCTATTAGATTGCAATGTGTATTTTGTGTCTAGATGATTCGGAATAGCATTTTAGATCCTAAGGATGTGACATTTATAAGATTATTAGAATGTGCTGCGAGACTTTTTAAATTTGTTTCTCTGGGCCGACACGCCTGGAGATGGTCCGGCCGAGCGGAAGCCGCTTGGCACAAAATAAACGTAAAAACAGACTCGATAACGCAAAATTGGAAGAAACTGAAGTTCCTGAAGTTCCAGACATCCGAAATTGCGTTGTTCTAGCTGTGAACTATGTTACATATTTGCGGATCTCACCTCCGGACACTCGAGAGTTACTGTAGCAATCCGAAAAGTGGGTGGTTGGATTTGCCTCGAGATGTGTGCTTGATGCTACGGCTGTCAATTGAATCTAATTTCGTGGATTTTTTCTTAGGATGATTTTGTTTCTCTGTTTCATTTCCTGCGTTGTGTTCTATTTCAGGGAAGTACTTTTGGTGAACAAATAAAAATACAAAAAAGGTTTGAACGTGTATCGATTTGGTATTTTTCTCTTTTCTTATTTGTACGAAGCTTAAACAAAACAAAGATGTTATTTGACTTGGGGGCGCCTTTGGCCCTGCTTCTCCCTGCTCTGTAGGGAGTGGATGTTCCCAAATCAAAGGGTTCTCTGCTTTTCGCCACTCCTTGTCGGAAGCTTCACACCACACCATATTTGCTGATTTGTATATATATGTCGCTTGGCTTGTCTTAAATGACACTCTTTATATGTTTGGAACAAAAGTTGAGTTCATAGATAAAAGATGATTCTTCCCAATGCAACAGTATAGTAGGCCATTTCAGCTTTTTCATGGAGCTGATGACTTTCTTGGCTGAATAGTTCTTGTGAAATCCTGCAACTGGATGACTATCCTTTGTTCTGCAGAATGCATGTAACACAAGTGATTTTCCTTCCTTTTGAAACTACTCAATGGTTTTAGAGGATTTTTCACCATTTTGTTGGTTCTTTTTTTTTTCCCCTCCAAAAGTTATGTTTGGCAGTTTCACCTACACTGTAGAATAAAATATTTCTGGAATAATCATCATGCCATTGTTAACTGTTTTAGTAATGTTTTTCTGGGGAAATTAGTGCATTTTGAGCTGTTGGTGTTTTTATGTGCTTGATTGAACTAAGCCACCTACTAGAAGATCTGGTTGAATATCACAAGCTGTCTTGATTGTGAATGTAACTCTTTAAGACGCCCATAAAGGACGCCATTGTATTTGTCTCATTAAATGCAATGAATTATGAATTATGTAATGACAAATTTACTTGTTCTCTAGGCTGTGGGCCTTTTTCTAACTTCTCCATTTTGTACCCTGATTTGCCCTCCTTGTATGTTTTGTCCTTCTATCTTCTTTGTATCTTTATTTTTTATTCGTTCTCTTTCTTTTCTCTTATTTTATCCTTCTTCCAATTTAAATCTCGATTTGCTTGAATATGTTGATAGCTCAATAAATCATGTTTTGTAGAGTTTCCTCTTATTTTTTCTGAAGTTGTAAAATTACTGTGGAATTTTTTTCCTTTTATCATTCTCTGGAGCATATGGTGTAATCTATCATAGTCTATCAATGGGTAGTAAAACCTTCCGGTCGTCTGTGTTTCCTTTTGTTTTTTACTTTCGTGTAACAGACAAGTGAAAATGAAAAATGAGATTATATTCTACTAAAAAAAAACCAGACCGGAAATTTGGAGGAAAATCTGGATACCAGAATGATGATTTTGTTGGCTAGGTGTTGCTCGTAGTCAATAATGACCTTGTCTAATTCATTGACTAAGATTATTCCACCACTATCAGCCAGGTCGAAAGAACTAACTTGCAATACAAAAACTTGATCAGCTAAGACTGGAAAGCACAACATATGTTTGAGGATCCATTCCAAATTACCCGCTTTTAAGCTGTTTGTAATCATTCTAGCTGTCAATATTCAACCTTATTTTATATTGAAGCCAATTTATTCATTGAATAATATGTACATGATCCAACCAGGGGTATCCATCGTCAGATTGTAAAGCATTGTCAAGTAATAGTAGACTTGGACAAGGGAATCATGAAAGTGATATTTCTGTAACAAAGGCGCACTAATGTGGTGATTCAATACAATGAATTCATTCATTTTCCACTTTATTTTAGATTTAGGTCTATTTCTATTAACTGATTTGTTGAGATCAGTTGAAGTGGGTATCTGGATGATGATTTTTGTGAATATTCTTACAGATAAGAGATTTCATTTCCGTAACTTTGTCCACGTATACAATAAATAATAGAAAAGCAAGCGGTTGGCTATTGCTCAAGAGGAGTCTCAGTTAAGAATGGACTCTTGCATGATAACTTGCAAACGACTTGCAGGATTTGTCAAGGGACACTCACTTCTGAATGACTCCTTTAGGGTTAATGGAAAAAGCTCGAATCGAAACAATCTCGACGAAACTTAATGACTAATAAATATAGTTGTTTCTGAGGCTTTGAGGCATTTTTCCACATCCTTCCTTGTTTTCTACTTTCTCTGGCTAATTTTATCTTCTTCCCTTTTTTCTGAAGTATTTAAACTTAATTTTCTGCATTAAAATAATTAGTTATATCATATTTTAAAGGTGATTGAATTGCTATTACCATCATTTTTCTGCTAATGTACCATTATGTATAAATCTACACTATTTAGATCTGATTCTCTTTCTCCACTTCCTCGTTGTTTGCTTTCTCTGGCTAATTTCATCTTCTTCCCTTTTCGCCGAAGTATTGAAACTGAACTTAATTTTCTGGCTTAAAATAATTTGTTATATTATAAATTAAATGTGAGCAAATTACTATGCTATAATTTTCTGCTAATGAAGCATTAGGTATAACGTGTTCTATTCAGATCTGATCCTCTTTTTGTACTAAGGGACCTAGGATTTTAGTACTGATGGAAATTATAAATGTTTATAAATAACTAAATTGTATCATTAAGCCAAGACATAAAAAATGTTTTTTACCCCAGCATTGAAATATAATAAAAAAAAATGTTTCTGTCTGTTGCTTTGTCTACGTTTCAAGCAAAACAAGATGGAAAATGTTTGGGTATTAGTACTGGCTATACGGAAGATTGATATTTCCTTTTTATATTCTTGGAGGTGCTTGATATCTTGTTTTTTTATGGAAAATCTGTTGATGATGTACTCAATAGCCTCTTCTTTAGTGGAGAATAAAGTATATTTTGTTGCCATTCAAAGATATGATTGTTCAATTGTATGCTACTTTGTTGTCTTAAGGACGATTAGGTGGTTCTCATGCGGCAGACTAGGTGATCGGCACATGTTCTGCCAACCCATGCTCTTATTTGAAATTTTATCAATTAGCTTATTTTCCCAACCAACCATACTTTTGCCTAAGCGATATGTTTGCTTAATAATGATATATATATATTTTTTTCCCTTTGGGGGTTGGTGACAGTTGATTTGATGAAACCGGAAGCCACTGTCATCCTCCGTAACGCGAAGATCGATATGTTCAAGGGTTCCATGAGACTGGCCGTCGACAAGTGGGGCCGCATCGAGGTCACCGATCGTGCCAGCTTCGTGGTGAAAGAGGACAACAACATCTCGCTCGTCGAGTACGAGCTTGTGAATGTCGTCGAAGAATGAACAAACCTAACCCTTTTTTAAGGTAACTTTTGGGGGTCCTGCCGCCTTTTTTTGGGGATGGTTTTTATTCTTGTAAAACCTTGGTTATATTTATCTGAACTCGAAAGGTTCTTACAGAAACAGTGTGAAGTTGTTGGCAAGTGTTTTTTTTTTTGCTGAAGCTAAGTGGTGCTTCTATTCTGTGAAGAAGAGTTACCCCTCAGAAATTAGCGGAAATGACGAGCATGTGTTAGTCTCTAAAGTAACTATTTAAGTTGTTGAGCACATGTTTATTTTATCTGATGATGGGCATTAATGTGTTGATCTTAAAAAGTGGCAAGAAAAAGCTGTGGTTTCTATACTTTCTGACTATCTTCATTATCTGCTGCAGCAGTTCCTATTCCAAAAAATTTCTGTGTCTATGTTTTGCTTATACACCAATATTTTCATATTGCAATGGCCAACATGTTTGTCATTTTGTTAAACAAATTTTGTATCCGGTTGTTGTAAAGTATAAGATGTGATGTATGGAGCTGACGTTGTACATTAGAAATTTATGGCTGTTTCCAGTTAAAGTTTCTTATCTCTACTACTACTGGGCTTGTGCATATCAATTGATAAGTAAAATAACATACTCATGGTCTCTATTTTCCTGACTACTTGCATTCCTAGCAATCTTGGCAGCCTATCTTTGAGGTCGCAAATTCGCAATGATTCATTTGTCTATTGTCAGACGCAGAAGCATTTCTCCAAGTTGCTTACAGTCTCGTTTTCTCAATTTCTGTAACGAAACACCTAGGAGGCGTCAAATTTAATTAAAACTAGGACGAGCACATTAACTTCACCTTCTACCTCTTTGTGCTCTTATGCTGGTAAAAATACAAAATTATTTGTGTTTGTGAGTTTTTTTATCATTGGATATAGGAATGTGCGGTTAGGATGATGGTGGGCCCCTTAGGTTTAGTGGGTGGTTGGTGAAATAGTATGATCTAAGGAGTATAATTAATCAAAGAATTAGATCTAATGGTAGAAAACTTATAAGTACCAATTACTTGGTGCTTATACAAGCACAGTAGCCGGACTATATATATATATATATATATATATATATATATATATATATATATATATATAATTATGCTAGAATACTATCGATAGCTCCAAGCCATTGGTGCTATCAAGTTTTTAGTCGTTGGATGAAAAATATGCGGTTGGGATTATAGTGGGGCCCTAGGGTTTACTAGGTGGTTAGTTGAATAGTAAAAATCTTAGGAGACCACTATAATTCCAACCGCATATCTTTTTATCCAACGACTGAAAACTTGATAGCACCAATTATTTGATGCTATCAATAGTATTCTAGCCAGACTCTATATATATATATATATATATATATATATATATATATATATATATATATATATATAGTCCGGCTACTATACTATTAATAGTACCAAGTTATTAGTGCTATCAAGTTTTCTATCCTTAGATCAATCCCTTTGATTATTTTCATCCGTTAGATTTTACTATTTTTCAACCACCTATTAAACCCAAGGAGCCCACTATCGTCTCAACCACGCATGTTTTAATCCAAGGGTTAAAAACTTAATAGTACCAATAACTTGATACTATTAATAGTATTTCAGCTATATATATATATATAGAGAGAGAGAGAGAGAGAGAGAGAGAGAGAGAGAGAGAGAGTAGAGTTTATATATTTTTAAAAATGCAAGTCCAACTATACTTTAAAAAAGCACATCAGCTCGATCCCTCTCTCTCTCTCTCTCTCTTTCTCTCTCTCTCTTTCTCATCCCGAGGAGCAAACTCATTCTCCTCTTGACTCACTAGGCTCTCATTCACATACTCATCCATTACTAAACGAGCGATTCGATCTCGAACTCATTTCGAACCGAATACCACCCGTACTTGCTCCTCCTCTCCCTGTTGTACTCCTCGGTGGCAAAAGTGGAGGGAGTGTACTCAGGGTAGTTGTAACGGCTAGCGGCAGCGGCAGCAGTCGATGACAATGAGGATTCTCGATGGCCATCGAAGCCGTAGCCGGCATTTGCTCGGTCGGGTTTGCGGAGGAAGCTCTGCAGCTTCGGGAAGTGGCGTCGGTTTTAAATCTCTTGCATGGGTTTGGAAGGAGAGGGAGAGGATGATGATGATGATGATGATGAAGAGGAGAGGGGGTTGGTGCAAAGAGGAAGTAGCCATAAGAGAAGTGTGCATGTTATAGTGAGCACGTACTACTTCCCCACTACACTACCCTATTTATATGGGAATGAATTTTGAATTTATAATTTTTAGCTTTGTTTTTTTTGAATTATTACTACTATATATTAAGTCCTGCTGTCCAGCTCACTTTGACAAATTTCAAATGTCCGAATTCGAACTGGACAATCAAATTTAAAAATCAAGCAACAAATTTTAAAAATTTATATTCAAAATTAAATTCGATCAAAAATTTAAAATCCGAACACTGAACAATCATGCGCTTCTTTATAAGTGGTGCTGAGTTAGTTGTTGTTCTTTCGAATTTTGTCAACTTAATTTACTATTTTGATACGACGCCGCGTGACATACGGAGATTAGTTTTTGGTGTTGAAAAAGGTTCAGCAATTAACCTGGAGCAATGCTGCGTGTGCACGCCTCTGATTTGAAATAGTTTCAGACCCACTTAAAAAAAAAGAAAAATAAAAAAAAAAATTCCCTAATTTACTCAATTTATCTTATCACTTATTTTTAAAAATTAAAATCAACTGAAAATTTTGAAATCATTGAACACAATCTTATAAAATTCTGAACAGATAGCATATTAAAATAAAAAAAAAAATTATTCATTTAGAATGTATGATGTACATATATATCAATCATTTAATGAATAAAATTTATTTATTTATCATCTGATGTATAATAATCTCATCCATTAAATATATAAGATGAATATCATATACCCGAAAAAGAATTTACGTGTAATATTACTCTAAAATAACTATTCATGCACACTTAAAACAAACATGCTCTAAGCTTCAAACTTAGGATCCCAACCAACAAGCTCTTTGTCGCTTACGTTAGGAGGATCAGTTTTAATTTTGCTATTTAACATTCCACTTTATTTTATTTGAGCTAATTGAAGTCTTAACTTCAAAATTTAAACGCCTTACTATCTTTACGAATTTAATTAGCAAATTTCATATAGTTCATAAAACCACAAATTTATTAAAATAAGCAAGTGAGTAATTTAAATTTTGTACCGGAAGAGCCATCAGACAAGTTAAAAATCTAATAAATTATAAGATTAGATACTAAAATTAGAATTAGAATTTTAAAAGATTAGGCAGTGGATTCAAAATGATCTATAGTTTATATAAATTCTACATTTTGACCTAAGACAAAAGTCAGCAGAACAGTACTCAGTTGCAACGCAAATGATACATCATGGGTCCAAGACCTGGACGGCTAAACAAACTTATAACTGCACATCATCTATAACTACTATTTTTTTCCCACTGCTATATCTATCTATAACTAACCTAAAATTACGACCCAGTTGACGCAAAAAGTTTATTTAAGAAAGATGCAGGGATAGAACAATCTCTCCGTAGAATAGTTTGTAAATATGTTCTTCACTCTAGATTTATGAAAAAACCATGACTAAGGAGAGCACACCTACACCTAAAGATCCATCAAAGAGATTGAATTTGAGTATTAAAGTCAAAATTAAAGCTATGAGGGGCTTTGCCGCGAAGCAGAAGCAAAGGACTAAATGCATTTCTGGGTGATAAGCAAAAGAAGTGCACTACTCAAATACATTTGAGTTTTACTGTGAACTCATGGTGCATTTGCCAATTATCAGCTTTACCCGACCAACATAATAGATATTATTTACATGTTTCAAGGCTAGGATATTCCCTGTGATTTGCGGGAAAAAAAGAAAATAAAAAAACAAGGTTAGAGACCACAATTATTTACATGTTTTACTGCAGCATGTTATCACTCAGATGCCATAGCAGGTTTTTGAAAGGAGAGAGATTTTTGTGGAGTAAATTTTACCTTCATGCCAAGTTGCGTTCGTCGGTTGGTCTCTGCTGCCGGTCCATGGTGAGGCTACTGTCGGCGCAGCGCGACCTGCTGCTGCAAAAATGAAACATGGCATGAAAGCTCCGGAATTTGAGCTTTTCCTCGCCGCACTGCAAAGGGCGTAATGCATAAGCACTTTGAGACCTAGCATGCATAGTCCAATTCTTATTTTTGCCTATGTAATAGATATGGTACAAAAGCACTTACCGCAAAAAGTCATATGGCAAAACCAGATAGATAAACACACTTCTAAATATTTACTGTTAAATTACAGACATCTAGAACCCATTTTCAAACTAACACGAATGTCAAATGCGGATACAACCCCAAGACATGTTGAGCCAATAACAGAAAGAAACATATCATATAAACACCAGCGAAAATAGAAACTTCAGGTAAACAATGTAAAGGGTGTCCCTCCTAGGCAAGTAGGCAATCCTGAAGCAGCAGAGATCTGCGCCCAAGATAACGGGCTCGGTGCGTTTTCTCGGAACTTACCAACAAGTTGCTTTAAGCACAAGGCATACTTGAAATTGCATTAAAAGAAAGAAAATAAGCTTTAGAATATGCGGATTAACTTTGTAAATAACCTTGTATAGTTCCGAAAGACAAAGATACATAAAAAAGGTCTGAATCAAAAGGCGGACACGGATTTACATCCGATGCATCTATGCATCTATACCTGATTGGAACACCATTTATGCTGCATTTCAGAGTTTGAATACGTACAAAAAGCCCGCAATAAACGCACAACATTTCCAGAGTTTCTTCTGATGGGTCTAACATACGCCGGTGCCAACAAACTGCTTCATTTAAAATTGTGGAACCGACTTTTTGATGTATAAACTAACACTCAACTGGATATAAGCCTATTGGCATGCAGAAGAGGGCGAAGAAGAGTATACACTAAATTAGAAATCTCCGGACTATTCATCACTGTATTCGGAAGAATACGATGAAGGCACTTCATCCTCATCGGCGTTCTCCTCCCCATCCCCAACCTCATCCCCATCATCTTCAATCTCCTCATCATCTTCATCCATATCGGCATCCATACTATCAACCCTCCCGCGGTCCATACTATCAACCCTCCCGCAGTCCATACTATCAACCCTCCCGCGGTCCATGTCATCATCCATACCATCGTCATCCCCCTCATCCGCTTCGACATCATCATCCTCTTCGCTTTCATCGTCCATCATTCCCATCGGTTTGGCCCTATCGTAACCTCTACCATAATCTACTACCTGGTCATCATACTCATCACCGGAAGCTTGGCCATTTTCCTCCTCGGATTGGGAGCCAATGCTGTTCTCATCATCATCGTCGACATCAACATCAACATCAACATCATCTGCATATGGCCTTCTAGCCTCTAAACCCCACTCCTCTCCACCGGAGCTTCTAGGAGACTCGACAATATCCTGCTTAATGGTGCCAACATCATTGAAACTGCCAAACAAATTCCCCCTTTGGATTGTTCCAGCCCTACTTTCCGACCTCTGCCGAGGTCGGGCGGTGCGGCGGCCCCGCCTGCGTCCTCCCCTGCCTCGAGTACGGCCCCTTCTGGTGTACTTGCGTGTGGCCTTCTCAAAAGGAGAAGTATCATCCCTCAACTCAGGCCTAGAAGAGCTGCTGGCACCTCTCAACCCCCTCCCACCACGGCCGCGGCTGCGTCCTCCTCCCCTACCACCGCGAGTGCCTCGCCCCCGGCCCCTACGCCCAGTGCCAGGGTCAAGCCACTTTCTGGACATTTGATAATCATATAGGTTGGGAGAGTCTAAAATTGGTTCAAACTCTGGAACGTTCTTGACGGCTGTGTATCTATATGGAAGCTTCTGCGAAATATAAGAACGGTCATGTCTCGTAGTTCAAATGGATGTAGGACATGAACAAAAATTTTATCTAAAAAAAGGTTAGCATCCAGTTAGAATATAAAAATGAACTGTCCATAAAACAAAGGCTAGTCCATCAACAGAATAAAAATCAGATAACGGATGACAGCGTAAAATGAAAACAGAAAAGGTCCCCTTCAAAATGGTCAGTTTCTAGTTTATACCAGAGGTGATAAAGGCACATGGCTCTCATGCAGTGCTTGATAAATAGTTCAAAGAGCAAGGAGAGAAGTGACAGGAAACAATTTAGTAAACAAATTTATGGGATACAATGCTCAAAGAAAAGCTCCATGTACTATACTAAAACTAGATGTACTTCTGCAGTAAAAAGTGTACAGGTTAGTAAAGGCTATACGGCTGCAAGAAGCAAATAAGAATCATTAGGCTAGAAGAAGTGATAACTTAATACTAGGAGATATTGCAATGAGAGGTCGCATGCTATTGAGTAGTGACAGACGACAAATCTAAATGAGAAAATAAGTTCATGAAAATTAAGGTTGTAGATAGAAGAGAAATCACGATTGAAGGCTAAATTGCTTTCTGACTCAAGCAACTTGGCATTCCTTGTATTACAATCTGTTGATAACCTAATATGTTAGCTGAAATAAAGGAAACTAGTAAAACACCTCCAAAAAAAATGCTCTAAATATTCATACGGCAGAAAAACAATTTTTCTACAATGAATTACATTAGATGCCATTAGATAGCTCAATAATAAGCTATAACTTCAACACAAAATGCTTCCAATCAAATTAGCAGTTACTCATCAGAGCATTTTGAAAATGAATTTCCAAATTAATTATAACAAATAGAGAATACTTACGATGAATTGTCCTGCTTCTTTTTCTTTATTAGATTCCAATTTTTTATGCCCCGTATAAGAAATTGATGAATCAAGATCCAATAGCCTTAGTGCAACGGCAGCTGCAGTGTCAGGCACCCACGGAAGTACAGGAACTGATCCAGATAAAGTAACAGTGTCCACAGCAATATCTTTATTAGCTGAACTCAGCAGTTCAGTTGTTGTCTCAAAGCTTGAAGATAAATAATCCCGTTTGATTGCACTCTCTAACAAAGTAAGTATCTGCATAGCACAGAAAGTGTCTTAGTTGCATATTTTATGGCTTTTTATATCTATTGAAGAGTTTTCAGATTCATTATATAGTCCATGATGGTATGCATAGGGCATGAAACCTGGAAGAGTTCCTCGGCAGATGACGACAAGTGCAACTTCACACCCCATGATTTTCGATATCCCTCCGTCCAAAATGATTGAAGCGCTTCTGTTGGAATAGAGGCCTGCGAAAGAACAAAAACTGAAAACATCAACCACTGAAGATAAGTAAATTTACAGCGAAAATAGGAAAGAGAAAAACAAAGATGGCCTTTTTAGCTTCTGGGTACTAGCAGACCTCGATCACTGCCAACTGTGCCTTAAGGAGTCTGATTCCGATGGGAATAGAAGAATCAGACACTTGGATTCTCCAATTAGGGTCCGTCTTCCGCTTTTCTTCACATAGTGACACGTGTTCCAAAAAATTAGCATCAGAATAATGATAGGACTTAAATGTCTTGTGACAGGAATAGCAATGCCTTTCTTCAGCTATGTGAGTCAGGTAGCAGAAATCACAAGCATGGAGCAACTCAAAACATCTCTTCTTTTCATACTTCATGCCACATATTATAGAAGGATTGTAACACTGTTTCCACATCCATTTTAGGAAGCTTTGATATCTTTTTAGAATAGCTCCCTTTTCAACATCATTCCGCCCTAGCTCAATTTTGAATGATCCAGAATAGTCTATGCTGTCAGAAGCTTGACCACAAATTGTGCTGCTTGGACTGTCAAGTCTGTTATTGCTCTCTGGACTAGAACTTGATTCAGAAAGTCCATTTTTTATAAAGCTTCCAGATGAGTTCACACAATTGCTCCACTTCGCCCTCCTAATTGCTTCTTTGAAGGTTGGCTCAATTCTTTGCAACATAGAATGCAAATGTGATTCCCGGATACCCCGTGTATCAAGGGCGGCTAAAAGAGCATCAAACACCTGCATACAAAGTAGAAATGATATTAATAGTTTTAGAGGGTCTTATGATGTTTCTAGAAACAGACGACTTTACGAGCAAATTGTGATAAGGCATGAAAAGAATATGCAAATATTATCAAGATTTCCAGAAGGGTAGCTACCTCCTCTGAATCTATAAGCCTCCAGTGCCCATCTCTAGACTCGAAAAAGATTCTTCCTGAACCAGGATCATTAGGCGAAGTAGACGTGGAAAATTGCCAATAACGGTTACGCCTACGATCTTGTCCCAAGGGTAATGACCTGTAAACATAAAGCTGTTCGGCCTTATGACCAATGTATGATTTTAACTGTGACCGTGATTTTTCAGCATATCCATACTGCTGAATGGGTAAAATGTCTGGATTTACAGTGAGTTCTTGCCCTAATCCATTCCTCTCAATAGACATATTGTTCACATTAATCTGACTCTGCTGATCGACAAAATCATCATTGTTAGCATGCTCTGGATTCCCATTATCGTCTTTGTCATCAGCATTGTGTACTGGAGTAAGATTATCATCTGCTGCATTTGTTTGCGTTGCATCAGCCTTGCTACCATTGTAAGAATTATACTGTGCTTTACCTGCAAACTCTTCCTTAAAACGTCTTTTATCGAGCTGTGCCTCAGCCCACATTTGCTTCTTCAAAGCATTTGCTGCTTCCAGGCGTTCCTGCAAGTCTCCAGTTAGAAAAGAGTCTTTGAAGATATAAAATAAAAAATATAAACTAAAAACAATGAAGGAAAACCAAATAAAAGACTACCTCAAGAACGACACGTATTGAGTTTCCCTCAATGGCCATGCCAATCAGCGCAACAAGGGCATTAAGGCGCTCTTCAACACTGAGATCAGAATAGTCGCCTTCAGTTAGACCCTGAACCCACGGCTCACCATAGTTGCTCTCATCGATCTCAGTATCCTCCACATCGCCACTACCAACTTCATGGCAAGTAGAACTAATTTCAAGAGATTGTGAAGCACCTGAAGTATTTATCACCTTCGAGTTGTCTGAAGGAGGAATTGTAGGGCACTTTTCTGATTTGCCAAAGCCAATGATAGGGGTTAGTGCAACCACATCATGTGGTTCAATCTTCCTGTTACCAGTTGAGGCTGGTAATGTAGCATCTTTTGTTTCATTTGCATTCTTGTCCATTTTTTCTTCAAAATTCGCATCATTGGCATCGGGATCATCAGCATCATCACAATCGGAATCATCATCCCTCTCAGCATCATCTGCCTCAGCATCATCTGCCTCAGCATCATCTGCATCCTCTGCATCTTTCTCTCCATCATCAGAATCAGAAAGCCCGTTTTGAAATACTTTAATCTTTTCGCGTGCAGCTGACAGGATGGCCTCGGCATCAGCAGGATCTTTTCTATATGGAGAACGTACGCAATATGTTGAGGGAGCAGTTCTTTCAAAAAGTTTTGTATCCCGTGACAATGCCGCTGCAATAGATGCCTCCGGTGTCTTGCTTGTTGTAAGGTCCCTCAATCCAGATTTCTGAAATGGGAAAAAAAAAATCCAGCCAAATTAATCATACAGCTATGTGCCTCTTTTTGTTTGAATGAGTGCAGGGAGATACCTGAATTTTCTCAGCAACTTCTAATATTGTGAGACCTCTGCTTCCCTCAAGAGTTAGAACATAAAAAGCAGCAAACTTAACCGTTCCTGGAGTTAACCGGTGCCGAGATCTACTTCGGCGAGTATAGCCCCTTTCATGCATTAAAGCAACAGCATTTTCAGCCGCAGAACCATTTCGTAAAGTGGAAATCACATCCTCACCATCATGACCCTGAATTTTGCATAAACTTGTCCATGAATTTGCTAATTAGAGAAGCTACCAAGAACCAACAATGACTGAAAAAGTTGACCAGCAAGTTCCAACACCAGGATCTAATGGTTTGAAGTACTAACACAAGGAAAGGGCAATAAAATTGTGAAATATCATGTTAAGTCCCTACTCTAAAAAATCTTCAGCATTCTTCTTCATGTAATCATGATGTGATAAGCAACCTAAACTTTGGCCAGAAAAGATCATGTTATCCACACCCTAAGGTGGCCTCAAATTTGGCACCACGACGAATTATTAAAAAAAAAAAATAGGTGAAAGGAAATTAAATGCAGTAGAAGTTAACTAATAGTCATTAGTAAAGTTTCTTACGTATATTTTGTTAGCTAGAATTAGAATGTAAGAGCAAAAATGTTAACTTTTAAATGCTCACAACACTGATAAAAGAGATACCTCATTGTCATCGCGGTAATACACACTCTCAACATTTCTTTTCTTTAGCTGAGGCCCAAATCCAGCTGACAAAGCAAATTGTCGCAATATTTCCGGCCACGTAAGAAAATTCAGGTGCCGCTGCCAGCTGCGAATATTAAAGCCCCAAGCATATGCCTATCAAAGGAAAATATAAAGAAATGAAACATATGAAAAAGAACATGGCAAAGACAATAAAGTATTAAATAAATTAATAAAAAGCAGCAGAAGGCGCAACTTACCCCTTCAACAATCTGTGGATGACCACCTCCTGGATTAGCTGCACTATTCTGATTAACCCCCAATGCAACGGCAGGAGTCCTTGCAACATCCTCGATGTCTTTAATGATAGATTTCAACATAGCAACATGTACTTCCCCCAACAGCCTCGAATCCTGTTAAAGAATAATTCTACATCAGTCTAAAATAACTTTTATACTAACTGAAGCTGCTTATAGCCAAACAAGGGATCCCTTGCAATTTATAACATTTGGAACCAGACAAAATTCAAAGAGATCAGTTGGCGGATAAATAAAAATACTGCCTCTCTTGCCACTATACTTTGATAGAGCCTCATTAAGGATACAGAAATAACAGTGCATTAGAAACACTCAAGATTTCTTTCAAACCATAAATTTAAAACAATTGTCTTAAACAGCCCAAAACTCTTAAATGCTAAAATACCACAAAATATCAACTAATGAGCAAGCTTGAGCAGTACTCTGGTCATCAAATGTATAAAGCAACCTAACTACTAAAGCGAAAGAAGCATGAAGGGACTCAAGCCAAGCTACGGTCAACACCAATAGAAGAAAGTATGGATTGCATATTTTTATCTCAGAGATGACAAGGCTATTTTTCGGGTCATATTCAGATACCAGGACATCCATTAATAGAAATAGAAAACTGGTCATTTAACAAGCTCGTATGAACAATCTCAAATCAATGGTTCAAAATAGTAATAATAAGAAACCAATAAGAACTATAAAAGGCACGAGATCACAAGTTCAATAAAAGTTTAAGAGAAACTTACATAATCATGAAGAGACTGTACAAACTCATCAAGGGTGAATGGCCAAAGCCCAAGGACATCAGCAAAGGTAATTAAGAACTTCCATACCTGAAAATCCAAACCTGGTGGCATTAGTACATGCGTTAGCATATTAACTCTTGTATGCACTAAGTCAATAGGACACATATTGACAAACACTAAAATATACTAAAACACAAATTTTAGTTTTACCAGACATGTAATTTTTTAAATATATGATAGAACAAAGCAAGCTCCTAATTTGAAGTAAATTATCTAAAAGGATAATGTAAATCATCCATATGATGTCATAAAGTGCATTGTTTGTGTAAAAAAGGCAGCCAGCGATAATGAACTAGAAAGTAGCACATAGATATCAAATACCATCAGAAGGTTCCCAATGCATTCTTCAGAGTCAGTCCAAGGCTGGATTGCAAAAGGTCGCTTCAACCGTACCGATTTGGGAGGAAATGCACTTAACATTTCTGAAGCATTAAAACAAAAGACTGATCACACAACAGCAACTTTTCACATCAGTGAGTAATGAATTTTACATAAATTGAACACCATATTTAGAATTATTTCACACCAATTAGTGATTGATACTTAAATATATGTGCTGATTATTTTCCCTTAACCCTTGTTTTCTCACGTTAGGGAAAAAACCCACTGTCGGGTTCGAGAACAATGGGCAAGTAAGATAGTGAGAGTGAGTAGGCCAACATCAAATACACTGATGAGCTCCACCCAGATCCTCATGCCCGGAGCATAGCAGGATTTATTCCAAACCAACTAGCCTGTCTATTCTTTGGCCCGGCACAAAACTGCCTCACTCATCTTACAAATTATTAGGGTTTGTCTACAGAACATAGCATATTCCTTAAAAGTTATCATTCACCTTGAAAGAAAAAGGTCAAGACGTCATATTTTCCTCTAAATTGCACAAAAATGATCTGTTTATGGGATAAACAAGGAAAATGCCAATTATACCTCTAAAGGTATCAAGTTGCTGCAAAGTGTCACTATCAAGTGAAACCATTGAAGGCAACCCTTTACTTTGTGCAGCCAACTCCATTAATTCTAAGCGCTCATCTTCAATAAGTTCCATATATTCCCGAGCCATTCTGCGAGCGGTAGCCCTTTCACTAGCAGCTTTTTGCCTTGCTGCCTCCCTCTCCCTTCGTAATTCTTCTTTCTGCTTCACCTTCTCAGCCTGAACACGGCTAATACAAATAAGTACATTAAGGAGAAACCAAAAAGATGATAACATTGTCAACTTACTCTACGGGACTCCTTCTGCAAGAACTTCTCCCTACGTTCAATTTCACGCCTTTGCTCCCGTATGAACCTCTCCTCCTCTCGCTGCTTGTCACGCAACATCCTCTCTTCTTCTTTTCTTCTTTCACGATCATGTTTCTCAATCTCTTTCCGCATTTGTTCCTCTCTCTGTAGATACAGAACTTCAATCAATTAGGGCATTATCCACATGAATAGTAGTCAACACATAAAAGCAAAGCAGCACCTTTCTTCTCATCATATCTTGTTTCTCAAGTTCTTTCCTAATCCGTTTCTCATGGGCTTCAACTTCCTTTGCAATTCTTGCCTCTTCACTCTGCACCTGATAGAACATGTAAATGTCTAAAAAAAATATAAAAGGAATTTGCAAAATTTAGTTAGTCATAGAAAAAGGCATACTTTACGCTTCCTCTCAATTCGAGAAGTATCTTCCTCACGATAAACCCTCCTATCAGATACTAATGGACTCTCTAATCCAACAACTTGATGAAGACCAAGCTGAGTGTCAGCAGAGGCATTTCCAAAAGA
Organism: Tillandsia fasciculata; assembly: GCA_029168755.2. NCBI lineage: Eukaryota > Viridiplantae > Streptophyta > Magnoliopsida > Poales > Bromeliaceae > Tillandsia > Tillandsia fasciculata. Next base: position 4,044,106 of record CM054948.1, on the reverse strand, counting down.
GTTGCCGTGTTGACTGCTATCATAGTCTGTTGAAACTGAAGAGAAAATTTCTGGCCTACCAGATTGAGTCAAAAGGCCACTACTTGACATTTGACCTTGAAAAGTATAGCTAGGAGGAACCTGCTCAGCTCCATGCACATATTGGGACCCTGAATGAGAAGGAACTCTGGCATTCGGAGCTTCCACTGAAGAGTCATAGAAATGACTCCGAGGAACCCTTTCATAACTTTCCGATAGGACAGTTGGCTGCTCCGGAAGAAACTGGTATTCGTGAAGAGCTCTTGAACCCATATGAGGATGGACTACATGTGAACCTCCAGCCGCCTTTCTCTTCGCACTTGATGAACTTGGCATAAAAGAGTGCTCCATACCAGGCAAGAGAGCTGATGGCTACAAAAGAAATGGAAAATGAAAAGAAAAGAAAAACATTCACATAAATGAAGGAGAACTTATCACTTCAATGGAGAATAAAGAGAAGGAACACTCGTAAAGGAAGAATAGTAGGTCCTACAGTCAATCTAATGGTGCTAGGTATGACCAATGAAAGATAATAACACAATAAAGAAAAAAAACATAGGTATGAAACTTCAAAATATAAATAATTAATACATATAGTTGTTTCTTTTGATAATAATATACCTTTATTGTCTTTGGATCATGCCTCAGAAAAAATTTGCTATCATATGATCGCACAGGCTGCTTGTGTTGTGCTGGAAGAGCATAATAAAGCAAAATGAAACAGTTACAATATAAGTCTGAAGACAAATTGAAGATTCTATGATATAAGAAACCGTGAAAATAAAAAGTAACAAATAGTCAATATTAGGAAATCTATGCCCTAGATATCTCAATTGTAGAGATGTTTTAGCATAGAAATTTATGGTCTTCTGATTTCATAGTATTTTATTCCATCATGTCATTTTTTTGGCATTTTGAAAGAATGCGATGTTTTCTCTTTTTGCATCGAGTTTTGTGGATCTGAGTTGTATCAATAATTGTCGACTGTAATGAACTTGTAAATTACCGGTGAAACTTACCTGCAAAATAATGTGTCATTCAGACAGAACTTGACATTCCACTTGCTGGTGAAAAACTGATTATTAAGTAAATGAAAAGACATACTGTTCAGAGGTCTGACGTTGAGCTGACATAGTGGGGGGCTAGTAGCTAAGATATTAGTGTGCTTGTTTGTTCTATTGAATGGTGAATCTAAATTGTGTATCAAGACTAAAAGTCACTAATGCCTAGAAGTACAAGTGTTCACCCTACCAGTAACTCTAAAAGTCACTACTTGGGTAGTGAAAGTCCTTGCCTTCTTCGAAATGGCTTGCCAAAGAACCCGTCAAGCAAGCCGGCAAGATTTACTTGTGATTTTATCTTTCTATAGTATAGATGGGATGATCAGTTGGCCAGTTGGATCTCTAAATGATTAACATTTCTTGTCTTGATTGACCTTGTCCACATAGGAGGCAAAAGTTAAAGTTGCAATTCAACTCTTTGTTATCTCATTGTAATTTACCATAGGACATAATAGATGAAATCACACTCCAGAAAATTCAAGCATATAAACTCAGATTTGGGAGATTCACGTTATAACCAAGAACACAAGAGAAGTTGGCTCATGGAGGAATTCACAAATTTTACATTATTGAGCACAAATGTGCAATGCATTCCAAAAAATGATCATGCTGCCGATCATTGTATTACTCCATCAAGGGTCATAAACAAGTTTATAAAAAAAAAAGAACCAGCAGTTCATTCAATCTCAGAGGAATTAGATATAATACAATAACCTGGAAACGCTTTTCTGCTAAAGGCACACTTACACGTACGTGATAGGAAGCACATTATTAAAATCCGTCTACAGAACCGAAAAAGAATGCCTAAGAGCTGAAGAACTTGAGGATGTGATTATATTAGAAAACAACACCCTTGCCTATAAATTGCCCTAATCTAGGACTTTCTTTGATCCATAGCAGCACAGAAAGTGTACTGTAAATAATCCCTACTACCAAAAATATGCCTTTTAAAGAGAATTGGCAATTAGAATGGACCAATACCAAGAATTCAACGGGCGTTGTCTACCATTTATCATGCCATTCAAAATAACAGTTTACCTTATGTCTGCTAAAGTAACAGAAAAGAACAGATATCAGTACATCTAAAGCAAAATTGGTGCTTATACTTCTAATAAACAACAGATTCAATGCAAAAGGTAGTAATGCACAAGGAAATTATTCTCCTACTGTAATAAGGTAAACATAATCTTTACCTATAGGAGCCCCAAAAGCACCGGGAGGAAGCGGATCGAACTCCACACCAAGAACAGGTCCATCTTCTCTTAAGGGCTCTCCGAGCTGTGCCTCAACGGAGGCGATCACCCGCATCTCGGCCATCGAAAGCTGCAATGGAGCGACAGGCGGCGGTGGAAGCATCATGGGCGTCTCGTAGTACCTCCTCCCGGGCGCCGAGACATCAGCTGCAGCGCTGATTCTCGGAACAGCCCTTGAGACGGCCCTCCTAGGTGGCTCCCCGACCCCACCGAGCCCTCCTGCGAAGGGGTTTGAGCTCGACCCCATCAATGCATCGCTCCCCGCGAGGGCCGGCGCGGGAGGCAGCACCGGAGGCGGCGGCATCACCGGCGCCGAAGCCGCCGATGCCGCCGTGGGCGACTCCTCCCTCCGTTGCCGCTTCGTCGGCGGGACCTTCCGGTCCTTGAGCCGCCGGTGGCAGAACCACATCTGCAGCTGCCGATCCGAGAGCTGGATCTTCGCCGAGAGCTCCGCCCGCAGCGCCTCCGAGGGGTAACTCTCCACTGATACATCAAAAACCAAATCAATCCAACAAAAAAAATTCCCAAACCGATTGCAACAAAAACAACAATCTAGCAAAGAAAAAAGCGAAATCCCATACTTGCGTAGGTCTTCTCCAACACCTCCAACTGATACGGGCTCTTCATCTTCCTCTTGGGCGGCTTCTCACCTCCCTCTGCCGCCGCCGCCGTCGCCGCCGCCGGCGCCGCCTTCTTCGCCGCCTCCGGCGGCGTCTTACCGTCGCCGCCGTCCCCGATCTCCATCTCCGGCGACTCCAAATCCGAACCCCCCAACCCTAATCCAACCCCGCGCCGCGATCCGACGCAGAGAACAACGAGAAGCCAAAGAAGCAGCGGGGGAACGAACAATTAGGGTTCCTTCATCGGTGGGGAGAGACTCGTATTAATAATTTATAGCACGCAACGACACGGGAAAGGGGAATTGGACGATTTTTGAAGCGTGGAAGTACCAAAAAAAAAAAAAAAAGTAAAAAAAAATAAAGAGGATTTGATGTGCGGTGAGATTTAAATGAGATTGGAGCGGAGAATAATCACAAGAATAATAACGCGAATAACAATGGGAATAGCGAAGAACAATAAATAAGAGATTTTTTTTAAAAGAAAAAAAAAAGAAAATAAAAGAATGAAACAGAGATAGAGATAGAAAGGGGTGGAAAAAAGATTTGGGTGGTGGATAATAATAATAATAATAATAATAATTCGAATAAGAATAGTAATAATAATAATAATTATAAAAAGGAAGAATCAAAGAGGAGCAGGGGTTGATTGTTTCCATAAGGATAAAAAGCTTTTCTTAAAAACAAGTAAAATAACCGATCTTGTGATGTAATGTGTGTGGGAATTTTTTTTTTTTTTTTTTTTTTTTTTTTTTTTTTTTGTGGGAGGGGAGAAAAAGGTAAATAAATAAATTAGAGAGAGATTGGAGTGTTTGGGATTTTTTTTTTTTTTTTTTTTTTTTTTTGGATCTTTTTTATGAAGAGTTTTTCTTCGTTCAAAAAAGGCAAAAGGGGTTGGGATTTGGGTCTTGTTCTTTATATTAGTCCCCCTCTCTGTGTTCGATGAGGGGGAGGTGCCACGTGGACCGGGTGTGTAGACCGAGCCAATAGGATCGCAGGAAAGTATTTTTGGGCGAATCATATGGAACTTTTCTGATGACGTGGTGGAGCGGGTCTTGAGTTGAGTTGGTCGGCAGTTGGTGCGACTTTTCGCGCTTCGGTGTACGAGGGTGCGGGGCTTGAACATTAGAAATCGAATCTGGACCGTTCGTTTCTGTTGGCGGACCGTTGACCGTTCGATCGGTTGAGGCTTTTCGCGCTGACGTGGTCTGTGGGGCCCATCGCTGATGCAGCGGATCTGATTGCAACCCGAATTGACGCTATATTTGAATTTAAATTTTAATAAAATATTTTTTGAAATATGATAATAAAAATGGATTTGAATTTGGAATTTTGGGTTTGTAGGCAGATTCAAATTTCGATATATGTTTCAAAATTCAATCATCGTCGAGTTCTATTTTTTTTTTGTAAAATATACTGAATCCGTTCTCTTGGACAAAATTTTCAGGGGAATTGTCCTCAATATCCACCGCTTGACTTTGGGTTTACCCCACCAAATTTTTTGTTTGTGGCGCAGCGTTTGCAGGGGCAATTCGACAAACACCTTCGCTTCATCCCCGAGACTCCTTTGGCCCGCAACGCAAACGCCGACGACGACGATGCCCACCATACGCTGGAGCGATCCCCCGACCCCGGCGCAGCTCCACTGCCTCGTCCGCGCCGCCCCGGACGCGCGCCGCGCCCTCCTCGCCTTCGATGCAGCCGCCGCCGAGGTGGCGGTCGCGGGCGCGGGCGCGCGCGGGCTCCGCCCAGACCCCGCCACCGTCTCCCTCCTCGTCTCCCGCCTCTCCTCCTCCGGCCTCTTCTCCCCGGCCGCGCGCGTCCTCGCCCGCTTCCCCTCCGCGGCCCCGCTCCTCTCCCTCCTCCGCGCCCTCGCCCGCTCCCGCCGCCCCCTCGCCGCGCTTCGCCTCCTCCGCTCCGCTCCCCGCCCCCTCCGTTCCCCGCGCGCCTACACCGCCGTGCTCGCCGCGCTCGTCGCCCACCGCCGCCTCCCCCTCGCCTGCGCCCTCCTCGCCGAGATGCGCGCCGAGGGCGTCCCCCCCACCACCGCCACCCGGAACGTCCTCATCGGCGCCCTCTGCTCCCGCGGCGCCCTCGACGCCGCGCTCCGCGCGCTCCGCCGCGTACCCGCCCCCGACGCGTGCTCCTACGGCACCCTCATCGCCGGCCTCTGCCGCCACGGCCGCGTCGCTGAGGCGCGCGCGCTCTTCAGCGAGATGCAAGGGAGCGGCGTCGCCCCCACTGTCGTCACCTACACCACCCTCCTCCATTGGCTCGCTCGCTCCGGCTCTCTCGAAGACGCCCTCGACCTGTTCGACGAAATGCGCCAGAGAGGCGTCGCGCCGAATGTGGTCACCTACAGCTCTCTGATCGACGCACTCTGCAAATGTGGCCGGTCGGAGAAGGCAATGGAGCTTCTTGATCGAATGGTCAAGGAGCGGTGCCCGCCAAATGCTATCACGTATAGCTCGGTCGTCGACGGGCTTTGTAAGGAAGGGAGGCTGCGAGAGGCTACGGAGGTTTTCGATAGGATGAGGCTGCAGGGGAAGAAGCCGGATGCCGGGTTGTATGGTAAGCTCATCGCAGGGTTGTCCGATTCAGGTCGAGCTCAGGACGGCGCGAATTACCTGGATGAGATGATACTGAGTGGGGTTTCACCGAACAGAGTGACTTGGAGCCTGCATGTGAGAATCAACAACACTGTGGTGGAGGGGTTGTGTGCGAAGGATGAGCCAGGTCGGGCTTTTCAGGTGTACCAGAGCATGCAGACTCGAGGAATTTCGATCGAGCCAAAGACTTTCCATCTTCTCGTGGCGTGTTTTTGCAAGAAAAGCGATGTCAACAAAGCCGCCCGCATTGTATGTGAAATGCTCGGCGAGAAGTGTACTCCTGATATAGAGACATGGAGTGTTATTGTCCGTTTATTCTGGGGCCGAAGAAAGGCGAGGGAGGCGGCTGACGAGATTTGGAATCAGTTGGTCGATATTTGATTGATGATTATTTAATTGTGCAGTTCACAATTTGATATGGTGGACGAACCTCGGTAAAATGATCGCAAAAGGCCAGGACAGTGCATCAAAGTTAAAGAACAAGAAATGCATGTTAGATCAGGTAGAAGTTTTTCATATCTCTGTATACTTTTCTATACCATTTATACTACTAGTACTTCGTCAATTTGTCTTGTTGAGCCCAACCATATTTATCTGCATGATTATTTGTAAAAAGCTAGCGGAGCCAATTTCATGTTATTAACCATAGACAAGTTGGACCCAGATCTCACATGTTATGTCGTACATGCTATGCTTAATTCTTTTATTATGATTTGTATTGATGTTTTTTTTTTATTTCCATCTGCAAACTTCCTTAGATGTATTCTACTTTTGGTCTAGCTTTGCAGAACTGCTATTACAGTAGAGCTGTTCAAAGAAGTATTAGTATATATTTTTTTCGTTAAATCTCCTCCGTTATATATAGAAATTTTAAATTGTATGTTCTACTTTTGAGGCCGAAACACTTATTTTAGCATCCCACCGCAGTAAAAACTCCAGATTACTTGAGTTTCTGGATGCTCCGTTAACACTATACTATGGCTCCTAATAAAATGAGGTGTGAGGTGGAAATCTTTTAAATGGAAGATAAAGATAAAGACGGCGAGACAAGCGGGGCATGCTTTTTTCATTACTTGTCTTGTTATATACCATATATATCCTAACTTTTCAGTGGACCAAAGCTAGAAACTGGCCTGCTTACATGTATCTAACATGTCCTTTAATCAAATGTTCAGCATTTCACTATTTTGTGTGCTATATTTATTTGTGCATTTACTGTTTATTTTCTAGTCAAGGTTGGAGAGATGGTTATTTCACTCCTGCAGACATCTATCCGTATGAACCCTTTGTAGTGTCCTCTGCTGATTTTGGTATCTAGAGAGGTTGCTTCTGCTGCTGTGCTGCTGCTTCTTCATTTGACCACATTGTATCTGCGTTGGCCATACAGAAATGTTTTATCTGATATTTCTAAGTTGGATATAGGGCCAGTTTGGTATCGCGACCCTGCAGGATGCGGCACGTTGTGATGGGCCAGAAAGGCCTTTTGCTGAAGCATTTGGGGAGATGCTTCCTTGAAGCGAGGACGCACTGCAATGTTTATGCCATAACAACGCTCCTGCATTAGTCTGAACGGCAGAAGAAAATTTTGCCAAACTCCTCCTCGGGGCCCACCGAGCAGACTACGCACCACAATGCGTGGCACAAGCATTTCAAGAATAGCCCATAGAGGGTGATGGAACTGAGTTACCTAGGTGGCTTTCAAGGAATCGTTATCAAAGGCATTTGCAGAGTGGTTTTGCTTTCGTGTTCGACGAAGCCACTCGAGAAGAACTTCACGCCAATCCGGCTAATATGTTCTCGGTTTCTTCTTCGATCCTCTTGCCACCAGCTCATCAAGATTGATCTCTTTACTCTTTTACACGGATTCAGGTGGGGGCTTAGCCAATTTTTTCCGTGAAAACTCATGCAAAGTTCAACTATCCAAGTACAAGCATACGCAGAAAAAATTTCGGTTTCCTACAATGTTACATGATCAGTTATTGGATCGATGTTCTGAGAATGCGGAGTCGCTTCCGACTAACCAAATAACCGCACATAGCAAGCTAAATTTCTGCTGTGTCTATTGCGAAAGGTTTTGTGTACAGTGATCAGAAGCTAAAATTTATCTTCCTCGTCGGACGGAGAACGTTCCTAATTCCACGAGATTCTGAGCACCTCGCCTCGTCTGTGAAGGTAACCTTTTCGTGCATTATCCGTGCGTCAAAGTACATTACTGCATCTCCTTTGTGGTCTCTATGCATGGTCATATTAGTTACATGTGCATTATATAGTTACTTGTAAACGTACTATGCAGTTTTAAGCAGGTATTTACAAGTCGAAAAATTATTATTGACTGATCTAACCATGAAGTTTCTTTCATTATCTTGATGGTTTGATGTATGTTCTTCATTTTGTGTGTGTGTGTGTGTGTGTGTGATTTTGAACTTACTACGTTAATTTGGATGTTGAGATGCATAATTTATATATATATATATATGCAATTGTTGTAGTAATTCTTTTGCAAATACACCACTCAACTATTCTTTTTTTTTTTTTCAAATCCAGCACTATATGAAATGAATCTATGATTTTGATTAAAAGCTATTAAAAAATACTCATTGGGAGTGGTAGAGTATATATTCAGTTCATTTTGACACAAAAAAAAATAACAAAATATATAAAACCAACAAAAAAAAAAAAAAAAAAAAAGGAAATAAGTCAATAAAAGTTTTCAATGAGTTTATTTTAGATTTTTCTTTACTATATAATCACTACAACAAAATTAGGCTATAGCGACATTTTTAAGTGTTTCTAAAATCTAAAAAAAGTGTCGCTGACAAAAATACCGACACTTATTGTAAGTATTGTTATATGTGTCGTCGCTAGGGTGTATAGCGACACATTTTTCTAATGTGTCCTAAAAATGTGTCTCTATAACTTAATTTTGGATATAGATGGAACATAGATAGGACATTTATACAAAAGTGTCACAAACATGTGTCCCAATAACCTAATTTTGTTGTAGTGAATCAGTGCTTCTTAATAAAATTGCTAGTTTTTTTTGTCTAGAACAATAGATTTATTAATGGTAATATAAAGATCGGCAAGAAAAAATAGTTTAGTGATATTTATGAGAAAAAAAATAGTGTAAGATAGAAAAAGAAAAATAAATTTAAAATACTGTTTGGAGATTAATAAATTATAATAATATAATGGTGTTTCTGAATATATATATATATATATATATATATATATATATATATATATATATATATATAATGTAGAAAATAAAAAATTCTATAAAGTACAATGTGCTCTAGAGCGTAATTAAGTTTTTTTTTTTTTTTTAATCCTGCATATAATCTCATATAACTTCGAAACACAAAAATATCAAAATTTTTCTCTTATGATTATAATAATAATTAAGAATCATGATCGAAGAATAGAGTAAAGATATTGGCAATTTTTATTGTTCGCTCCAAGTGCTTGAATTTAAAATAAAAGAAAAAAAAAAAACAACTTAGTTTTCTAAAGCTTTGCAAAATTATATGCCAAGAAGTAAAAAGGGTTAATTTCATAAAGGTCTCTATACAGTTTAACTTTTCATATTTATTCCTCGAAAAGTGTTAAGTTATTCATATATATATATATATATATATATATATATATATATATATATATATATATATATATATATATATATATGTACCTATCGTCAATATTCATTAGAAAATTTTAATTAATTATAGATTAAACACTTAACCTTGATTAGTATGTAAGGTAAATTTATATTTTAATAGTTGGGACTTTTAAATAAACATATTTGTAAAAGTAAAATTGGCATTTCACTTATATTTAGTTAAAAAATAAAAAGTAAACTGATGGTAACAAATCAGAGGGATATATATAAACAACTTAAAATTTTTTAAAAAATAAATATTAAATATTAAATTTTATAGAAATATATATATTTATTATTTAATATGTTTACATGAACTGTATGAAATTAATCCAAACTAAAAATATAATTTTTTTTTTTTTTTTTTTTTTTTCTGTCAAGTGGCGTACTAATAAATTTTACTGTATAAAGCAGGAATGAAGTATGCATGATTCTCCCACTCTTTTTTTATTATTATTTTAATAAAACATAAAGTTCTCACTGCTAGTAACATAAATATTGATTTTTTAAAAGATTGCTTAAAACTCCATCAACAACAATGTTTTAACATCACAACAACTAGTGCCACTTATTAGTAACCCACATATTTTACATATTGTTTTTCACATGCAGTTACTCTCCTTATTTCTTTTGGTTTATTTTACTTAAAATTAGTTTCTTTTCTTTTTTTTTTGGTTTTATTTTATTTAAAATTAGTTTAGGTGAAATTATTAAGGAGGGTAATTCTTGTTTAACAAGACTATACCAACCCCGCTTTCACCTGTATGGTCCATTAAAAGTCATAAATCATATCAGCGATATAATTACGTAAATACTTATTTACGGTGTCAAACGTTAAAAATCGTATGATTCCTAAAGCTAAAATACTGGTACTTGTTGGTTTTCTATTGGTGTGTTTAGAATGGAGGTTTTTCGATTCCTCATATTTTTTAAAACATAAGGGTCTGTTTGAAAGCAGAAAGTCGGAAAGCAAAAAGTTTATGAGTTTTGCGGACTCAGACTTTTTTTCTTCTATGAATCGTAAGCGTTAATAAAACAATCTCAAAAGTCCGTGTTAACAGAAAGAACACACTATTTCAAAAGTCTGTGACATAACTCAAATTATCTAAACAGCAAGTTAATTAGATCAATTATAAACAACAGTCACACTCAACTTATTACACTCAATCCAAAACATGAGCTCGCCCTTGTGCTTTCTTGTAAAATACTTTTCTGATAGAAAATCAAACCAGTTGATGCTCCCATGAATTGGAATGAGTTTAATAATGACAAAATTTTCAAAGAAAGATTTAATTACTCATTTTCAAATTTTATATAAATAACTTATTTTGTAGTCATATATAAAATAAATAAATATATGGGCTAGAAAAGGGTTTACCAACTCTTTTGGTTTTTAGTAGTAAAAAGAACTATGAAACTATCATAAAAGGTTGCATACCTAGCAGCACTATTAGGGCCCTCAACTATAGGAGATTTTGAAAGGACCCCACAAATTATTTTTTTTTTTCCTTTTTTTTTAACTAACACCCACTTTACTTTTGATTTGTTTCCAATTGAATAATTTTAGTCCATAATTTTAAGAATTTTGTGAATTTTGTCATTATTAATGAGCAAAAGTTATTTTTAACACTTAGCTCATCTGTACATCAGCATGTCATGAATTCATCAACACAATTTTTATATAAATAAATAAATAAATGATTGTAACTCAATAGTGGTAGAATTAAAATATGAGATTAAAAAAAATAATAAATGTATGGTATAAAAAGATAAAGATGCACTAATGTATCCTTTAATAATGCTCATAATAGTTAGTAATAATATGCATATGGAGAATTTGGAATGGATTTTCAAAAATCTGAACCCAAATCCACTATTAAACCCAAAATTGAATTCGAATTCGAATTCGACGAGTTTTAAAAATTCATATCCAAATTCAAATCCGATCAAAAATTCGAAACCCAAACCAAAAATAATAATAAAAAATTATAATATTTCAAAATATATTATATTAAATCTAAAATTTTAAAATATAAATTTAAATATAATATCAAATATTTATATAGAATCTGACTACTATACTTTTATGAGTATAGAGTCCTTCGTACTCATAAATTTTCAGCTGGATAAAAAAATATACAGTTATGATTATAATGGTCCTTTAGGATTTATATTATTTCACCAACAATCCACTAAACCCTTGAGAGGAACCACTATCATCGTAACCACACATCCCTTCATCCAATGACGAAAAAATTATGAGTACAAAAGGATCTATACTCATAAGTAGCCCTACGCTATTTATATATATATACTATAAAATATAAAATCAATTCGGATTCGGATTGAATTCAGTTGCGGTCAAAATCCATATCCGAATCTAAATTCATCGAATTTTTATTTCTTATATCCATATTCGTTTAACATCGAATAAATCGATTTTATTTTCAGATAAAATTTCGAGTATCTGTGCCGATTGACATCCCTACTAATATGGACAAGTGAATTAAACTATTTAGTTCCCTGAAAAGTTTTCAAGAAAATATATTAATTATAATTGAAAATTAAGTTCTTTTGGCTTGTTAAATTCTCATAAAAAAAAAAAAAAAAAAAAAAAAAAAAAAAAAAAAAAAAAAGTCTTTCTAGAGAAGTTTATTCTAGATTTCCTAAAAAAATCTTATTTTTTGTTTTTCAAATTTTAATCTAAAAACTAAAAATTATGAAAATAAGGTTTTTCCAGAAAAACTTTTATTTTGAAAATTAGTTTACTTCGATTTTTCAAGAAACCAAACATCTAAAGGGGTGTTTGGTTTCTTAGAAAAGGGTAAAAATTATTTTTTGAAAAATAAAATTTTAAGAATTTTTTTTCTTCTAATTTTGTCTGTTTAATTCTGAAAAACATTATTTTTTTTTGAAAAAAAATTATTTCAAATTTTATAAAAAGCTAGTATTTTTATTTCTGTAAAGAAATCTTTTTATTAAAATGTAAGAACACTAGTTTTTCATTAAAAAAAAAAAAAAAAATCAGAAGAGTCAGTTTTTTTCAAAACCAAAAAAACGTTTGAATATATATATATATATATATATATATATATATATATATATATATATATATATATATATATATATATATAATTAGGCTAGAATACTATCGATAGCACCAAGTCATTGGTGCTATCAAGTTTTTAGCCGTTGGATGAAAAAATATGCGGTTGGAATTATAATGGGCCCCTAGGGTTTACTAGGTGGTTGGTTGAATAGTAAAAATCTTAGGGGACCACTATAATCCCAACCGCATATCTTTTCATCCAACGGCTGAAAACTTAATAGCACCAATTGTTTGGTGCTATCGATAGTATTCTAGCCGGACTATATATATATATATATAATTTTTATTTTCAAAAAATATTTTTACTTGCTTATCTGAGGAACCGAAATTATGAAAAAAATTTCGTTTGGTTTGCAAGAAAACAAAGATTTTATTTTTTAAAAAAAAATCATATATCATGAAAAACTTTTCAAATTTTTCTTTTCAAAAAATGAAAACATTAGTTTTCTATAAAAAAAAAAAAAAAAAGAAAAATTAGAACCGGACGAAAAAATAATTTTCCATAAAATTATATTTTTTTAAAAAAAAAAATTCATAAGAAACCAAACAATTCCCCGAAAAACTGTTTTTTATGAATTTTTTTTTTTCAGTTTTTCATCTATTTAATTTTAAGAAAAACAAGCCATTAAGAATTTTTTTTTTCATATTTTATAAAAAATTAGCAGTTTTATTTTAAAAATTTAAAAACAAAAGTACTAATTTTTCATAAAATTAGAAAGAAAAAATTAAATTAAACTTATTTTTCAGACGAAAAATTAGAAAAAAAAAAAAAAAGTATTTCTTTGGAAGAACCAATCAGCCGAAGACCCCCCCTGATGCGAAAACCAAAAGGCTGAGGACCAAAATGAGAGTCGACTGAAAATTAGAGGACTAGTTGAGCAATTTACCCACTTACTGGAGATGTCCTAGTCATCATCGTTGCTGACGCAAGTTGTTTGTGGTGCCCCACAAGCAAATACCAACATGTTTTTTTTTTTTTTTCCCTTTTTTCTTTTTATTATTTTTTTCTTTTTATTTTTTAAGATGGTCATATTATTATTATTATTATTATTATTATTATTATTATTATACACAGCAAATTGCCCCAACACAAGCACCCAATCAACCGTTAAATTAAAATACACAACACGAGATCAAACCTTTAGAACCCCTTCCCCGCTCGACACGTGTCCTTTTTCGGGGCATCCGAGATAGATCACGCGCCGTTGAAACCCGCCCCGTGCAAACGACCGTGCACAATATCCGATCCGATTTGCTTCCTCGAGAAGCCACACCACCTCAATCAGAGACGTCGATGGATTCAAATATTCAAAAATTTTATTGGAATTCGAAAACGAAATAAATTTATTTAATATTATATAATTTCAGATATAATAAATATGAAAGATAAAATTTTTATAAATTTGAATTTAAGTATAAATTTTTATTGTATTATATTTAAATTTGAATTTGAATTAATTTTATATTATATAATGTATGTATATATATAAATATTTAAATTTATATTTTAAAATTTTAAATTTAATATAATATATTTTGAAATATTTTAAGGAGAAATAATTAAGATTTCAATTTTAGATTTTTGGTCGAGTTCGAATTTGAATATAAATTTTTAAAATTCGTTGAATTCGAATTTCAAATTTAGTAGTCGGATTCATATTTGAATTTTTGAAAATCTGTTCCGAAGTCAATTCGTTGACATCTCTATGCTTAATTCTCTAGGTATTACAATCCTTATAAAAATAAAAATTTTAATATAAAAATATTTTTTAGACGATACTTGTAATCACTTCAAGAAAATTTTAATATAAAAATATTTTTTAGACGGTATTTGAATGAAGCGTTCCTAAACATCTCTATAATATAGCAAATACCAACGCTTCAAAAAATATTAAATTGCGTTTGATTCAAATATAAATTTAAGAAGTATAAATTTTTTTTATACCTGTGATAGTTTGCTGTTCCGAAATAATCAAGTATAAAAGTTAAATTACGTTTAGTTCAAAAGTTGGTATTATCTGGAATAAATAAAATTGTATTTGATTAAAATTATAGAATAGTAGAGAATAGTATAAAAAAAAAAAAGATAGAATTTTTATCGACAACTTTGCCCTTATCTTATATATAGAAAAATTAATTTAAATATTATAATAAATTTGAAGCAATTTAATTTTAAATAATAAATTATATTTTACCTGAATAAAATAATATTTTATATTTTATAGTATATTTTAGTAAATAATAATTAGTAAACAAAATTATAATGTAATCCAACATTTAACCTTACCAAAGTTTTGAAAATAAAATTATTTTGCGTAGGCCATATAAGAATAAGTAGTAATGAAATTATAAATTGTACTTGTAATTACATTCTATTCAAGCATAAACTAAATCAATGAAAAAAATATTTATATGCACATTAAATAAAGGAGCCTCATATTAGAAGTTAAGTTGTAGAAAATAAATAAATAAATAAATAAATAAATTTACTGATATAGTCTCAGATTGGAAGTTTGGAAGTTAAGTTACAGATTGGAAGGATGGAAGTTAAGCGGCAAATATTAAAAAACTTTGAGGCCTTAAAATATTAGAATTGATTTTAAAATACTCTAACGCTTTAAAAATATTAAAATATATTTTATTGATATATGTGATAATTCTTTATTTACCGATATTTTTAAATATAAAGATACACTGAATTGACATAAATTTATAAATTATTAAATATAAAAAAATATTCTTAAATGTTAATTTTTTTTTATAGTGAATGATTCTGCTTTTGCTTCTGTATATTTTTTACTTAGTTAATTTTACAATAGCACAAAATTTACAATAGCACAAATTTATTTGGAAAAAAACAGTTACTGACACAAAAAATATATATTTGGTTAGTTGTCATAAAATACAAAGCATTTAATTAATTCCTAGATTTGGATTCAATTAGAATTTTAAAATTTTAAAATTTATACAAATTTTGTATATATAAATTTTTAAATTTTTTATATAAATTTTTTAATTTATACAAATTTTAAAATTAAAATTTTTGCATCATCTTTTACACATTTTTCGAGATAATTAAAATTTAAATTTTTAAATTTAGAAAATTTTTAAATTTTATAACTTTTTAAATTTTAACTTTAATTTTTAACAAATTTATAAATTTATAAATTTAATAAATTTTAAAATTTTAAAACTTATATAAATTTTAAAATTTTTAACTTTAATTTTTTAAAAATTAAAATATATTATTTACTAAAATATAAACTTTAATTTATATAAATATTAATTATTATTTAATTAATATTTTATATTAATTAATTAGATAAAATATTATTATTTTAAAATTATAATTACTCTTATTTTATCACTATTCTCGCTTATTCTAAGAAATGAAACAAACGCAATTTCAGCTATTTCTAAAAATAATAACTTTACAAGCCAAACATTATTTTTCTTTATCCTTGACTATTTCGGAATAATAAGCTATTTCAGGAATAAAAAAAATTTATCCCCAAACTCATAATTCCTAAACCAAACAGTATCTTAATATATAAATTATGCGGTGCCATGAAAAAAACCGAGATCTTTATATGTTTTTTTTTTCTTTCAACTCCTTTTCGTCCGATAATGTAAGTAGCCCTCAATACTACAACATTCTGTTTTTGAGAAAAAGATAGTATGTTATTCGTCTTGTTTATTATAGAAATGTGAAGCAACTAGATTTCGAATTCGCAGGATCTCGAATACCAACTGTCAGTTCTTTGCCACTTGCACTAGTGACGATCGACGGAATACGAAAACATTCTTGTTGATAGTACTTCATCAAATAAAATTATATTTTATAACAGAGCCACACAGAGCCAAATGACGTGTTTGGCTTAAAATGAAAAACGAAATCAGAATAGAAATTAGAAAGAATAGAAATCGAAAATGGAATAATAAAACCTTTTAGTATGTCTTCTTCAAATTAACAATCGGAATCGGTATGATTGATTCTTACTTTCAATATTTTAAAAAAATTAATAATTAAAAAAATAAAAATAACATTAAAATTAAAATACGAAATGTAAAAATAATTTAAAATTGAGTTTACACCTCTAAACATAAAATTAAATTTATAATTTAAATTCAAATTTAAAGTTAAATATTAAAGATTTACATCAAAATATTGAAATGATAAGCCAAAATTTTAAATACAAAGTTTTAAAAAATTTAAAATGTAAAATTTAAAATTGAGTAGATATTTCAAAATATAAAACTAATTTTTTATTTTATTCTAATTCAAACTTACAATTAAATTTAGATTTAAATTTATACATCAAATTCAAAATGCTTGATTGAATTTATATTATAATTTAATTTCTAAATCAAAATCTAGAATTTAAAATTTAATTTCTAAATTTATATTTATATTTTAATTAAAAATTAAAGTTAAAAAATTAAATTTAATTGACAATAAAAAAACATAAAATATAATTAAGATATTTTTATAAAATGTATTCTTTCCGCCATAATTCAACTTTCCGGATTGAAAAAATAAATGACCGAAAAATTTACATTCAACTGGAAATCTGGAGCTCCTGCATATATACCAAATATCTATAAATAGATTCATCCATTCTAATTCCGATTTATGAGTGAAAATGCGGCAAACCAACGACACCGAAAGATAATCTTTTGATCATAAGGTCAATGATGTCGTAAAAGATTTGAAATTTAATTTCTAGATACTTCTAGTGATCTAGATCATATTGAACGGTACCAATCGTAAATTTGAAAGTTCCATCATCGAAAATAAATAGGTGGCAACCGAGCCGATTTGCTACTAATAGCATTCTAGCTCAACTTTCTCTCTCTCTCTCTCTCTCTCTCTCTCTCTCTCTCTCTCTCTCTGCACTAAACCTTGGGTACTTTTATAAGCACGGAGGCATTCATGCTTATAAGTTATTTTTTATATTGGGACTTCCGAATCGACGATCAACTTCGTTAGACTTTATCTAAAGTATTTGAATTGTCTAGAAAATAAATTTTATAATTTTTCGATATCATTTGTCTACTGATATATCAAAAGGGCTCAAAATCAACTGCTGAAAAAAAAAAAAAAAAAAAAAAAAAAAAAAATCTCACAAAATATGATGATATAATACTAAAATTTTAGATAAAAAATATTGATTTTATTTTATATAGTATAAAAAAAGTTTTATCAAAATTTCACGTGATTTGAATAATTTCTATACCGTTAAACTTACAAACGTCTCATCACGATAATTAAAATTATTGATTTTGAGCTCCTTTCATCATTATGTATATGACATCGATAAAAAATCGTAAAATTTATTTTCTAGATACATCAAATACTGTAAATCAAGTCTAGCGGAGTCTATCGTCGATTCGAAAACCCCAACATCGAAAACGACGTATAAACACGAAAGGCTCCGTGCTTCCATAAACATGCCAGCCTACTCTCTCTCTCTCTCTCTCTCTCTCTCTCTCTCTCTCTCTCTCTATATATATATATATATATATATATATATATATATATATATATATAGTTTGGCTACTATGCTTATGAAAGTATCTAGTAATTGTTGCTTGTAAGTATTCTACTGTTAGATTTATCTTTTTGACAAATTTCACCTCTTAGATCATGCTATTCTACCAACCACTCACTAAATCCAAGGGCCCACTATCATCTTAACCACACATCCTTTTATCCAAGGGCTAAGAACCTACCAGCACTAATGATATGCACTTTTAAAAATATAGAAGCTCTATATATATATATATATATATATATATATATATATAGCCCGGCTAGAATACTATCGATAGTACCAAACAATTGGTGCTATCAAGTTTTCAGCCGTTGGATGAAAATTTATGCGGTTGGGATTATAGTGGTCCCCTAAGATTTTTACTATTCAACCAACCATCTAGTAAACCCTAGGGGCCCACTATAATCCCAACCGCATATTTTTTCATCCAACGGCTAAAAACTTGATAGCACCAATGGCTTGGTACTATCGATAGTATTCTAGCCTAATTCTATATATATATATATATATATATATATATATATATATATATATATATATATATATGCACACTTGATGCTCGTAAAGTTTTCCACCGTTAGATCCCTCTCTTTGCCTAATTCCATCATTTAGATTATACTATTCTATTAACCACCCATTAAATCCTAAGGGATCATTATCATCTTAATCACATATTTTTTCATTCAAAAACTGAAAACTCGCACGTATCAATAACTTGGTGCTTTTACAATCATAAAAGTAATTCCATAATTTAGATTATACTATTCTATTAACCACCCATTAAATCCTAAGGGATCATTATCATCTTAACCGCACATTTTTTTATCCAAAAATTGAAAACTCGCAAGTATAAATAACTTTGTACTTTTACAATCATAAAAGTTCATATATATATATATATATATATATATATATATATATATATATATATATATATAGTCGACTATCGACACCGTTGAACATGATCTATGCCACTAAAAGTATTTAGAAATAAAATTTTAAATCTTTTCGATATCATTGACTTAATCATCAAAGGATTGCAAAAGTTATAATTTTAATGGTAGATATAAGGTGTTTGCTCGTTTAAAATTTTAAAAAAATTTAAATCAATTAAATTTTGGTTAAAAAAGTCTTTAAACTATTTAAAATAGGATCTATACTCTCAATCTTGAGTACAAAACTCCTATCATTACTTTTGAAAAAATATTCATTTTTAGTCGTTCATTCTTTTGTCTACTTGATGGGAACGAAAAAAATATCAAAAAAATATGAAATTTAATTTTCAAATAGTTTAAATGGTTAGATCATATTTAACGGCACTGATCGTCGATTTGGAAGCTCCATCATCAAAAACAAATTGTGACAATAGAGCACGTATGTTACTGATAGTATTCAGATCAACTATATATATATATATATATATATATATATATATATATATATAGTAAAGCTTATATATTTTTACCCAGTTATGCTTGTAATTTTTTTACTATTGAATTTGTGTTGAGATCAGTATTATTATACTATCTCTTTTTTTCTTTTTTTTTTAGTTAACTTTATAATAGCACAAATTGTGATAGCATATTAGGAGATATAGTTGATTATTTTTTATTAATATTAGAAAGTATTATATAAAATAGGAAAAATAGGAAATTAAGTAAGTGGATAAGAGTAAAATGGTAGGTCTTTTGTTGTTGGGTATTTCTTTCAAGATACTCTAGGGTGACCTTGTAGCTAAAAAAGTCTCTCTCTCTACCCATCTCTCTCTCTCTCTCTCTCTCTCTCTCTCTCTCTGCCCATCTCTCTCAATGTGGTGAAATGTCTCTTACGAATCATGTTGCCCCCTCTCCACTCAACCCATTTGCTCTTTTTGTTCCATTTGCTATTTTTTCATGAAATAATATATATATATATATATATATATATATATATATATATATATATATATATATTTCACCCTTCCATTTTTCTCTACTATTATTGTTATGGTTCAATTATTGTACCATAATTAACACGTATACACTAACATTTCAAAACTTGAGGGCCAAGCAACCTAATATTATTAGCTAAATTATAAGTTAGGAAAAAGTATACAAAGACTCTCTAGACTTTTTTTTTAAAAAAAAATAGTCGTTTAAACTTTTAATCTTTGAAAATAGATATTTAAACTTATAAACTTTATCAAATAGCTAGTTTAATAGTGTTTCCTCCTCGAGCAAAGTTACTAATTAAGTAACCATTTTGAGTACAAATCGTGCACATAATTTTGAATAACTTTAAAACACAAAGAAACATACAGTTTTTTTCTTCTAATTATAATAATTAAGCATCAAATTTAAAAAAAAGAATAGAGTAAATCTATCTGTAATTTATATAATAAAAAAAGGTGATTTTTTCGTGTTTTAAAAACTTACAAAATTATGTACAATTCATACAACCGAAACAACAACTGTATGATCAACAATTTTGATTAAATATATATGGAGTATATTAAACTGATTTTTTTCACAAAAGTACTAAAGTTGGGAGGTATTTTGTAAATTTTTCGCTATATATTAATTAATTAAACGACATGCTTAATTCTCCACACATAACTTAGCTTGCATGGTCTTTTTCTTTTTTCTTTTTTCTTTTTTTTTTTTAATTTTCCCCTTTATTTATATTATTACTTGTTTATATATATATGTACTAATTATATATTATCTTTAAAGAAGTAGGAGAGACATGTGAGGTTCCTCTTCCGTACTCTTCTCCTCTTCCTCCTCCTCATCCTCATCATCTTATGGTAGATGAGTTAACAAAAGTTGGTGAGAATTCTATACCTTCCCAAAGCTCAAGGAAAACTATAGTAAGAGAGAGAGAGAGAGAGAGAGAGAGAGAGAGAGAGAGAGAGAGAGAGAGATTCATATAAATAAATATAGCTTTAATAGAGATAAGGTTGGCTTCTTCTTTTCCTTTGTACCCTTTTCTTTTCTTTCTTCTTCTTTTCTCTTCTCCTCCCCTCTCTCTCTCTCTCTCTCTCTCATCTTTGCCTTTCATTCTCCCTAATCTTTTGTACAGTAGAAGAGAGAGAGAGAGAGAGAGAGAGAGAGAGAGAGAGAGAGAGAGAGAGAGAGAGAGAGAGAGAGGAGAGAGAGGGGTTTATTGCACACTAAAGATGATGAAGTGGTGGGGAGTATTATGAGAGGAGAGATAGAAAGATGACATGGTGCAGCAACAGCCGAGGAGGCGACGGTGATCGCACCGCCGACGATAATAATTCGGCCTCATCGACCGCCATTATCGGCGGTGAGTCGCATGCGAGCTTGATCAAGACATGCCCTTCGTGCGGCCACCGGATACAACTGTATGAGGAGAAGGTACTAGTAGTAGTAGTAGTAGTATATATTAGTAGTAGTAGTAGTGGATATAAAATTCTCCTTCCTCTCTCTTTCATGCATGTTAAAGCCCAACTCTACTTTCCTACATCATATATTAGGTTTAAACATCTCTTTAATTGCATGCATATGTATGTATGTATATATATATATATATATATATATATATATATATATATATATATATATATATATATATATATATTATATATATATATATATATGGTTTGAGTTCTTTGAAAATAAAGCGTTTGCCGCAGACACAGTGAATTGAGCTTTTAGAGTTAAAAAGTTATTCATTCGATAGTAGGGCGGAAAATAATAAATTTCAAATCTTTTTAGAATACTCCTGCTCTCATTTAATTACCCTCTTATAAATTTAACTCCTCGTCTTAGACCAATTAAGTACAAAGTCGGAGGTCAAATTGTGAGGAGCATATATTATTCAAGATTAAAATACTGCTCTTCTGCATGCATATATACATGCATGCATGCATCTTTGCATGGTTTGAGTTCTTCGAAATTAAATTTGTATAGATTATAAAATTTTGAAATGTAACATCAGTTATTAGAGATAAACAGTAGTTCAGTGATATTAAAGAAAGATATTCTGAGCTCAAGTATATTTAGACTACTGTTCTCACTTAATTTTCTCTTAGTTTAACTTAAGTTCATATTATGTTTTGGACCTATTAAAATGCCTCGACTTTAGATATACGTTTTTTTTTTTTTTTTTCTTTTTTGAGAAGAATTTGGGAAACCTAAAAAATTGTATATATATATATATATAACTAGTATACAAACTGTAGATGAAGTTGCCTAATCTAAGCAACACAATCCAACAAAACACACATCCTCAATCTGAAGCAACAGACACAGAAACAAGCCATTAACAATCAACATCGATGGCCCTACGTCCCACATCCACATAAGTTAGGAGCTAGTATCTGTGAAGTATAAAACATAAAATATCACTATTTGAGGAAATAATTGTCTCACAGCTTTATGTTCTTATCAACCTTCTTACACAAGAAACAAACAAAAACAAAAACAAAATATGTGAAAATAAAGTATATATATATATATATATATATATATATATATGTACCTCATTATTATTCAAAACATTAATTTTATGAAATTTTATGTTGACTTAATAATGAGAGCATATACATGCATGTATATATGTATGATTTCAGGGTGCAGGTGCCATACAAGAACTTCCAGGGCTTCCGGCCGGAGTGAAGTTTGATCCGACCGACCAGGAGCTTCTGGAGCACCTGGAGGGGAAGGCGAGGCCCGAGTCACAGAAGCTCCACCCGCTCATCGACGAGTTCATCCCAACGATCGACGGCGAGGACGGCATCTGCTACACTCATCCTGAGAGGCTACCTGGTATGTACACACACACACACACACACACACACACACACACACACACATATATATATATATATATCCACTCCTACAATACATATGTAGTTTTACAGTACTAGCATTGTGTTTATAATTAATATCTCTTCTTTTATTTTTTCTTTTTTTTGTAAGGATTTATTTTGCATGCATGCAGATATCCTACGTACGTACATTGCATGAAAACACTTATATAAGTTTAATACAGCATGCAATAAGTTAATTACGTACAGGATATGAACACACACACACACACACACACATATATATATATAAATTTGATTATTTTATTATAAAAGTAAAGGAGCCTCTCATTTTAAGGACGTGTGTTGTGTACTTGTGCACATATTAGAGCTGGTGTGGTCCATGCATGCATGGGTTAATTACACCCTGGCCCGGGTTCAACCAATATTAATTTTTTCCTCTATTTCATGGATATTTTGGCAAAGCCAGTTAAACAACTATAAATTAATGAACATCTTAATTAGCTAGCTATAGGTACTAAGTAATAAAATGTGTGCATTTTTTTTTTTTCCCATGCAATGTGGAGATGTTGATCATATATATATGTGCATTTAATTTGAGGCAAATTTCACTACTACCTAGTCCTGAACTTGTAAACAAGATCATGTACTATTGAAGGAAAAATCACATCGACCGGATCCGCTGAGATCCGATCGACCTTCGATTAAAATATGAGATAAAATTGAGAGTCCATATATATATGCATGGTATATATATATACATATAAAATGTTTTCTCTACACAGGAACTAGAGTGACACACTTTTAAATGTACAGGTATATATATAAGTGTATAATGAGAGACACAGCTTAAAATTCTGACTAAACTGAAAGTTTATTGAAGTTCAGGGAATTGTAGGCAATTTACTCACTTAATTTGTTGAAAGAAAAATGCTATCCATAAGTACCATCATTTTGATTTGAGTGTATATCTTATATACTATTCATTCTATAAATTAGATTATTTCATCCGTCACAACGATGAAATCGATCATGTGAGTGGTGGAGAAAGGGAAAAAAATTTTGGGGACCAATAACGTTTCATTGAAGAGGGCTTGATCTACTGATATGTATTAGTTTTTGTCTTTATTCAAAAATTATAATTTTTTAAAAAAAATTTAAAATTATTTTTAGATTTTAATATTAAAAATAACTAATAAAATTTTAGATGGAGGCAAAACCCCAATGAGACGCCAATGGACAGCTCCCCACTTTAATTTCTTTTATGGACACCACTTTAACTTCTAAACTTTTATTATTTGGACAATTAAATTAAAATTTTCTTAAATTAATATCTCTTTTAGCTATTCGTCATTTATTATTGTAGTTTTATTTGTAGTTTTAGTCGAATTAATGATCCATGCTATTAAATATAATTCAGAAAATTTTAAATATCTTGAACCTTAGAATCATGCATGATCTTTAAAAATAATTCCAGTACTGTTTCATCACATGCAAATAAAATGGATAGTGTAAATCTCTCTCTCTCTCTCAAAAAAAAAAAAAAAAAAAAAAAAAAAAAAAAAAAAAAAGAGGATAGTGTAAACTGAATAACTTTATTGAAATACTTGATAGCATTCCTAATTTCAAAATCAAAGTTATTTCCCTCATCTACATGGTTAGAAATATAATTGTACAAAATCTCAACTAAATAGATTGTTCTAATATACCATTGATTGTTAATTTTCCAATCTTTTGTGTCCAAAATTAGAGAATTTAATTATTTTTTACGAACTTCAAATATTTATGCAGTTCCAAAAACATCATATATATATATATATATATATATATATATATATATATATATATATATATATATAGTTAATCTCTAAGAGAGAACCTCTGCCTAGAGATAGAAGAGTAGCTAGTATAACAAATTGCACATTTGATATATTGATATATTTCTATTATTATTCTATATGAAATTATTTATGGTGCGACAATAATTGATACGTGTGACAATAACTGATACGTACTTGGAACAGGAGTCGGTAAGGACGGCTTAATCCGCCACTTCTTTCACCGCCCGTCGAAGGCCTACACGACGGGGACCAGGAAGCGGCGGAAGGTGCACGCCGACCCGCACGGCGGGGAGACCCGGTGGCACAAAACGGGGAAGACGCGGCCCGTTTTCATCGTAGGGGAACTCAAGGGCTACAAGAAGATCCTGGTCCTCTACACCAACTACGGCAAGAAGCGAAAGCCGGAGAAAACCAACTGGGTCATGCACCAGTACCACTTAGGCTCAGATGAAGAAGAGAAGGATGGGGAGCTTGTTGTGTCCAAAGTGTTCTACCAAACACAACCTAGGCAGTGTGGGTCTACAAGAGAAGCAGTTTTGGATAAGTCCAAAGAAGCAAGTGAGGGGGAAATTGGTATGCTCAAAGATGCAAATAGTAGTATTATGGATCTGTACAATGCATCACTCATGGCATATAACCAAGGGAGTCAAAATAGGGCAACTCCACATCTGATGCCTGGTTTTGCATTGCACCATGGAGGGAATAGTTTTATTCCCTGAGCTCATTCACTATGACTAAAAAAATTATGTTTAAGTGGGAGGGTTTTTTACCAAAGTTGTCAATCAATGTATGATACTTAGGAGTTACTTCTAGAAAGAGAGAAAAGATTGAATATGCTGAAATGTAGCTTCTGACTCTGTACTGAGAATAATTTGTTGTGTATGTTACAGAATATATGCAATAAATACAGTTTACCTAAACAATAATAATAATAATAATAACTACGATCGTATATGTGTTTGCATTGAGGTTATTGTAATTTGAAAATATATACGAGTCCAGTTGCTAACTAGGATACAACATGATCATGTATCCTAAAATGATTCAACATGTAACCTAATCAACAATGAATTCAGTGTTTAAACTTGCTTAAGGCCCAATCGAGTCTGGGACAAGTTATGAGAAACTAACTACTACAACAGGCCATGAGAAAAAGATCATAAAATTGATAGTAGAAATCCATTACAGCTTCGAAAGATAAAAGAGTAAATTATGTCAATTGGCTTTGTGGTATCTAAAATATATGTGAGGACTAACACTGAATATACCATAAAAAATATATCAAAATATTGTTAATGAATCAGCATTGCACAACAATTAGCAATTAGTCTCATTTTAAAACTTCACACGTACGGTAAGATATGAACACATCACACACTTTCCACACACTAAAGCACCACCGCGACCATAAAATGTGTAAAACAAAAAAGTAGATGAGGAAAACTAAAGAACAAGCCTCCTGGGTTTATCTTAAGTACTATAATAAAGAGAAACAACAGGTTAGTTCTTCCTCAATTTATAAAAACAAAAAAAAGAAAGAAGAAAGTTTACTTGCCAATGACATGCTTCTCATACAAGGCAATAATATCCTTCTTGTTGGGATTTTTCAGCTGCAGCAGCTGCCCCCCAAATCCCTTCTTTGTAAGCTCCTGCTTCAGCTTCGACACAGTGAACTTGGTATAATCTTCGGTCTCCGTCTCTTGAATCTCCTGGCTCTCATTGTTATTATTCTCTTCCCCTCTAAAAACAGAACCACCGTCCTCCGTATGGCTGGGCTTGAAAGGGCTCGTCGTGCTCTTCGATCTCTTTCTCCTCCTCCCAACCTCTTCGTCAATGTCCATGTCGTGCACAGATTCCTCGTGCCTCCTGTGCACGGCTTTTAGCTTGCTATCAAGTGCCGTCTCGTTAAGCCGAACCGAAGTGAGTTCCTGCTGAAGCATATCGAGTTTGCTTTGAGTAGATTGCAGCTGCAACGAGAGGTTCTCCGCCCTTCTATTGGCTTCCGCACAAGCCGCTCGCTCTGTCGCCAAAAGGCTCTCGAGGACTTGGACTGTATTAGACCTTTGCTCGTTGTTCCGACTTAACATCTCCTCGATCTCTCTTTCTCTCTCATCAACCCTTCTCTCAAGTAAATTGACCTTGGACATTGAATCCATCTCAGATTGGCGGAGCAGCTCGATCTCATCCGCCAGCTTGCCCTTTTCTCTCTCTAGGGCTTCGACCTGCCTCTCAGATCTTTCAATCAATGCGTGTCTTTCCATCGCCAACCGCTGGGCTTCAGCTTTCTCCTTTTGGGAGGAAGCAGCATCTGCACGAGCTACGTCAGCCAGCTCAGTTGCTCGTTTGGCTTCCCTTTCGGCATCCTTGCACCTCTTGTCTATTTCATCGAACTTCTTGCACTCGGAAAGGTACTTGTCTTCAAGATGGTTCTTTTCTTGTTCCAGAATTCTGACTTGCTTCTCATATCCCTGAGCTTCAGCTTTGATGAAATTCAAATTCTCAGTTAATATTCTCATCTCTTCCTTCAACCGTGAAGATTCTGTCTCATGGTTCTTTAATTTAGACTCAGTGGCCTGTATAAGAATTACAACCGGTGTTATATAACCATGCATATGTAATTCTTCAGAGAAAGCATAAAGCGAGTACAATCAAAATATCATAATTGTAAAGCAATCAGAATTGGTACTTTTAATCTTTACCTCCAATCTCGCAATTAAACTTGTCCCATGCTTCTCAGATTGATTGATCTGTGCAATCAACTTCGTAATTTCTTCGTCCTGTCCAGTACAACAAAAGCAAAAATAAGGCTTCTACACAAGATACAACAAAGAAAATAAGAGTTTCCCTTTTTTTTAGGTAAATAAATAAGCCAAAAAATACAGAAACCCCCCCTTAAGTATCACGTTTTTCAAATCACTCACCTAAAATATTAAAACCTACATCTTACCCTATCGGCCATTAAGCAAGGCGAACACCAACAGAAGGACACAAAGTGATGAACTCGTTTTTGTAGGGTAATATATAGGATTCCTTATTACAGGGCCAAGGCAAAAAACAAAGACATTCTTTAGGGGGTCTCTTGCAAATTAGCCAAACAAATAAGAGCTAAGGTTACCTTTTCTGAAAGCTGGTTGGCCAACTCAGCCCTCAAAGCATCTTCCCTTTCCTGCACTTTCTTATTCGTGCGCTCCTGTGCCAGTGCTGCTCTCTGCAGAGCATTTTTAGCTTCTCCAACAGCCACTTCGTATTTCCGTTTCCACTCGGAAGCCTCCTCTTGAGCAGACTCCGCCTGCTCTCGAACAGCAGCTAATCTCCCTTCACTCACATTAATCTTGGACTCCAGAGAAGCGATTTGAGACCTTAGCTTCTCCTCATCAGCTTTTTGCTCAGAAGCACTTCGGTCGTACTTGCTTTTCCATTCAGCAGATTCACGTTTAGCGAGATCGAGGGCATTCGATAAGCTCATACACCGCTCCTCCAACTTGCTGGATTTGCTTTGTAAATCAGTAATACGACCAGAATAATCTTTAGATATTCTTTGCTTATCACCGACGGCTTCTTCGTAGCGCTTCACATATTCAGCTCTTTGCCTCTCATTTGCCTCAAGCTGCTTCTTAAGCAGTTCCAATTTATCGTCACTCGAGGTGCATTTCAACCTCAAAGTACTTATTTCAGTTTCGATTCTATTCAACTGCCTTTTGAAAAGATCGAGTATTGGTCCCGCCAAACTGCAGTAGTTGCCACATAAAGTGTTAACTAAAGGTAACCAAATAAAATTCTAAAAACTAAAGAAACTATGGGGCCAGAAAATTAAGGTCTGTATGTTGCAAATTATATTGTATTGGACTATTTTAACACTTGAAAAAAAAAAAATCTAGAAAAGATGATGCCAGAGAAGTTCGAAATAGGATGTTATACAGGTAAACGATCCAGTCCGATGCAACAGCAGCCTTAATGGATTTTGGGCCCAAATGAACAAGTTGAAACTTGAAAACGATCCTTCTTATTGTCCTAAAAGCAGCAGATAGTGGTTTCGTAAAAAGAAGTTTAGAGCCTCTACTATGGCCGGCAGAAAAAATAATCTTCTAGGCCCAAAACAAGAAGCTCCAAATTCAAAACTTCTGCTTCTACTGTAGAAAGAAGCTATTGGAGATCTTTCATAAAAGAAGCTATTAATGCTTCTTGAAATAATTCTTCTGAAACAGCACTTCTAAAAAAGTTTTAGCCAAGCCAAATAGGCCCTAAATTTGGTAGACAAGTTTGAAATTTATTTGTTCTGACTACATAATTCAAAAAGAAATAGGAAGGGGACAAACCATTGCTGTAGAAAAACAGCCAGTATTTTCCATTTTCCTGGCCCATGAGAAGATGACTCGTACTCAGAAAGGAGACTGTCCAAGAGCTGCAAATAATCAAAGAAGAAACCATAATAATGAATCTGACATCACTTCTAAGAAAGAAGAGAGACTCAAAACACAATCGAAAACAAAGCATAAAGGAATCTACAGTTGGGTCAGAGAAGGTAATAAAAAGCAACAGTGTGCCCCAATAATTTTCTCAAATTAAAAGGCACCAAAACATCTATGGCCAAACTTTGGAAGATAAGACTTGGCATATAGAAGAATAAACTAAAAACTTCAAAAATTTTAAAAAGTAGAATCACAAACATATTATGTTAAACTTGAGGCCAAAATGCAGCTTTAAAGGGCAAAACCATAGTACAGGTAATGTACTGGGAAGCCTACCAAAACTAACAATATCAGAGCAAAAGAAAGACTGACCAACATTTTTCATAAAATATGGCTCAATAAATGAGTTACCACACATCAATTAATAATCTTAAAAATACAAGAATATATTACCTGCATCACATTGTCAATTTTCACATCAGGACCATGACAAGCTGCTCGCAACTTCGTTTCCATGCTCCGTATTGTGTTTGAACATTGCAAATCAGCTTCTAGAAAAGCACTTCTTTTGTAGTCCTGCACAATAAGCAGCAAAAACGTCGGCCATGCTAAATCTTTTTATTCAAGTTACAAAAAGCAGGCCTAGAAATCAGTTAAATGCTGATCACAAAGTAGTGTATCATGATAAACAATAAAAAACAACTAGCAAAGTTAAAGAAGGATAAAAACTACATCAATCTTCAGCACATGGAAAATGAAATGAATAAAGCTCTACAAGTCTAATACTTAAAATAACACACTTAGACGAATCTTACTCAGAAAATATATAGCCCCCAGATTTACAACAAAATTCTTTCAAACTCAATCATCTTGCCACCTGCTGTGTTTCTCCTCTTTCTTTATCCCGTAAGATTACAATACCGAGGTATGGTTTTTTTTTTTCCAAATTACAACTAGGAGCAAAGTTCAATCAAAGCTTATGGCAACTTTAAACACAAGAAAGCATACTGCCATGTTCTTACCACAATTGTCATGCAAAGAAATTGCCAGGAGTTTATAGTACAATATTAAGAGAAAAAGAAAACTCTGATGAGAATGTTT
Source organism: Tillandsia fasciculata (assembly GCA_029168755.2). NCBI lineage: Eukaryota > Viridiplantae > Streptophyta > Magnoliopsida > Poales > Bromeliaceae > Tillandsia > Tillandsia fasciculata. Next base: position 4,014,101 of record CM054948.1, on the reverse strand, counting down.
GATCACTTGCTTAAAATTCTAATAACATTGGATTCTGCTTTTATTTTGTTTCGATTCATAAAAGAGAAATATGTATAAAGACAGTATTCACCTCAATGGCCTTTTTGAAGTAACTATGGAGAAGCTTTTCATAATTCAGACGAGCTGATCCAGCTCCCACAGCACAACTATTAAAAACCGCAAGAGCTTTCCCAACTGCATCTTCATGTGCTTCCCTTAAAGCAACCTAAAATAGATACAGTTAGTACAACATAACAAAATGAATCAAAAATACAATGCCATTACTTGATATTCTGACCTCTTCAGCAGGTTTTGTACGGTCAAAAGATGAAGCGTAAACTTCAACTGCAGAATCATATGCCCTGCGACATTCTGCTTCTTCAACACTCTGCCAAACTCAGTGAAATCAAAAGACATTTTCAAATCGAGGAAGGGCATGCTACATTATTTTCAATCAATACAGTAGTCATATCATTGATTTTTCATTTCAACACAGGTCAGCTACTTCATACTGGACTATCATGAGATAGGAATGGCACTTACAAGGAAAACAATGCTGAATTACACAATGTACTTGATTAGATAAAAACTTTTCTCCTCTGACGAATCTTATTTCATAAACTACCAAGTTCAATGTCTTGATGGAATCTAATTACGAAGCTCATGTTCTATACCCCAGAAACTTGTGAACCAACTTTGGCAGCGTCATCTTTAGGTTTCAATTTTCAATTTGAGCTTACCGAGTTCTTAAATAAGAATTTCAACAAAATAAAGTCAAGGGAAAAAAAAAAAAGAAGTTTAAAAAAGCAAACCAATTTTGAACATCAGAATAGTCAAAGAAAATAGTAATAACATATTTGTTAAGACACATTTCTTCCAAAATATGATACAAAAAATGTGTATTCCTAGTAAGTGGCACACAACAATGAACTATGCTTTTAGAGCGCCTATCAAAAACCATCAAAAAATTGACTAACCTGCCATGAGGATGATATTGTAGGGACAGCACCTTTATTGATGGCATCCAAGAACGATTGCGTAAGACCAGCTAGGACAGGGCCAGTCATCATAGTTGCTCCAACTTGTTTAGGCCTAGTTCGCTCAAAGACGAATTTTGTCAGAGCATCCAAACCAGATCTGAACTCTGGACGCAACCTATCTATCTGTAGAAAGTAGTAAACATCAAAGTTCACAGTAAGGTTCAAATAATACAAGGTCTGCTCCTCCCATTACCCACCTCGATTATCAATAATCTTAGTAACCATAGCATAGATCCTTGGCAGGATTTCACATAGGAGCAATTCAACGATTTCATGTTAAATACAATATGTAATACTTACAAGAATTTGATCAAGGCGTTGGAGATCACTTTCATTGTTAAGAGGCCGGACAAGAGCGAAACATTCACGATCCGGGAAGAGGGCTCGAATGGACTCCCGAATCTAGAGAAATGAAGGACACACATGCATAAGTATTGCTAGTGAATCAAACTGGAGCTTTAAGTAAGAAGCTTTTTCATGCGGTACCTCATTCTTAGCATGCATATCTTTTCCTCCACCTTGCATTGGCCTCAGGGCTAGTTCAAGGTAGTCACGTGGAGTAATTTTCCTATTATCTTCTGTTAAATCCAAATAGAAATCCTTAAAGACACAAAAAGAAGTCATTGATAATCAGAAAATCAGAAGTCGAACCAAAAATTAAAAACACAGTAGACGCATCTGCAAAGATTTAAAAAATATTTATACCCGTAATAACCAAACAAAGACTGGAGAAAACTGTCCAAGCTCGGATGCTGTGGACCTTCCACCAGAAGCCCTAACACGTATATGTTTTGTCATTTCAGTGACTAGTGATAGACGATCAAGTGAAGCTTCATCTATGCCACCCATCTGCAAAAGGCATGAAAATACAAATTACCAAATTATTTAAAATCTGATTGGATTCAATAGATTTACCATTTTATGAGCTGCAAGCAATGAACGGGCGCATTAATTAACAATTAACACAGATAGCACAAGACAAGGCTCAGCACAGAACATGCATACCTGATTGTAGATAAACATGCTCGATAATAAAACAGCCAAAGAAAATATTTGGGTACTATATGTGCCCTGCAAATACAAAGAGCGAAATACAAATAGCATTAAATAGACAACAAATATATCAAAAAACAGCTATATAGCCATACTGCAACAAAAGCCTACCAGCTCTGAATTTAAAGTGAAGCATAGAACATATGATTCTAGACAAAGAAAATAAAACAGCATAGAACATGAAGAGTTCCTAATAATGGTACAAATTTCAAGATGAGCACTACAGGACACGTTAGTTGATTGGGGTGCGAGATGCTAGATATTGGAAGAAATCCATATTAACTAATTGAAACATAAAGTTAGACAGATGGTGCACGCCACTAAAAAGAAAATACAATTGAAGAACCGACATGAGCACTGATAAACTAAGATAGAAAAAAGGATTGCAACTAACCGTTTGATCATAGGCGTCAATCCCTTCGGTATCAAGTAATAGAAGATTATATTCAGTTCCATCAAGAGCAGTTCTCTTTAGTGGTGCACTCCACATCCAAAGCCCCTTAGTGCAAGGTCGATGAGTGGGAGCCACTTGAAAGCCGCTACTTCTTCCTAAAAGCTATCATAAGTAAAAGATAAATTAGTTACCAGATGATCGTGCCCAGAAATAACAACTTAGTGCAAATACTCATAGATAACAGTAATACCGCAATTTAGTTATATGGTAAAATTAAGAACTGCTCAGCAGCAAGCAGAAAGCCTGATTAAAAGCGACTGACAACATAACATTACAAATTAAGATACAAAATGATATTGCATGAACTTGTTTGACCAAACCAAATACAAGAAGAGTCAGGCGAGCAAAATAATAGTCAAAGTAAATATTACTCAAAGTGACATCTAAAAATTCTTGAACAAATGAATGATAAACATGGCAAATTCATTAAAACTATTATAACAGGATCAAACAAATACTTAAGTAGATCCAGTGGGAACTACCATGTATCCATCATGCTATTGATACGTCGCTGCTCTACATATAGATATGTTGTAATACTATGGGGATTCCTACTATCATGGATCCAATGGGAGGTATTGTGTATTTAAAGAACCATTTAGCTATTTACTTTAAAGTTTTGACTGCCTTTTCTCTAGGAATCACCTAGGTGCTTACTTAGTACCTAGATTTCCCTTGAGCTTTAATTCAGCACAACATTTTTTATCAGCAATAAATGTTGCAGTATCTTTTCTCATTACTTTCTTCTACTGGATCCTAAATTTAGGTTTTGCCCTCCCCTCCCCATCAAGATACTCTAATGAGATCACTACGTTTCACTAGTGCACTATATGTTCTGCGGTGGATATGTCCACACAATCTCAATAATTATTCACTCTTCATGCTAGTTGTTTAAATTGCTTCTCATATTAATCTTCACGACAAGCCCCCAAAAATCTTTGTTGTTTTGGATGCACATGACGAATCAAACCACCCAAATGTTCAAGAAATTGGTTTGCCAAACATCTAATCTCCGCATACAAGAAAAACAAATACTACCTTATAAGGTTGGAAAAACCGTAAAACACTAACATGAGCAAAATTAGCACCCAAATGTATCAAATTTGTCTCGAGAAACAAAAAAAGAAACCCAGTTGAGGATGTATATTGTACATTGTATAACCATAAATTGCTGATGTATGCTAAATTAGCACTCAAAAAGCATCTAATTTGGCCGGGAAAAAAAAAATCTGGTTGAGGATGGATAACCCTAAATCGCTAACATAAGCTAATTTAGAACGAAAATGCATCAAATTTGGCCCGGAAAAAGAAAACAGAAAACTGCTTGAGGATGCATAACAATAAAACGCAAACATACACGAAATTGACACCAAAAATGCCTCAACTTTGGTTGGGAAAAATAAAAAGTTAATTACCTTGTTCAGGATGCACAACCCTAAATCCGTAACATTCGCTCAATTAGCACCAAAATGCATCAAAATTGACCAGAAAAAACAAAAACAAAAAAAAGGCCTGATTTGGGAAGCATAACCCTAAGCCGCTGCAAATACACTAAATTACCGCCAAAATGCATCAAATTTGGCCGGAACAAGAAGAAAAGAAACCTGTTTAAGGATGCATAACCCTAAATCGCTAGCATACACTAGATTACCACCGAAATGCATCAAAATTGGCGGGAAAACCGAAAAAGAAACTAGTTTGAGGATGCATAACCCTAAACCGCTAACACACACGAAATTAGCACCAAAATGCATCAAATAAGGCCGCCGAAGAAAAGAAAAAAGGTGGGGGGGAACCTGGTTGAGAATGAAGCTCTTGCCCTGGCGAGCGCGGCCACAGACGGAGACGACGCCGATGGGGCCCTTGACGAGCTGGAGCGCGGCGACGGCCTCCGGGTCCATCCGGAACTTCCCCCCTCGTCGCAATACACCAGGCGGAGCGGCCGGGCGGGGCCAAGCGCCACGGCGCCGCCTCCACCGCCGTTGCTCGCGGCTACGGCGGCGGACGACGGCTGCGGCAGAGGGCTTCGGCTAGGGTTCCGGGCGTCCCCTGGTGCTCCCGGAGTCGAAGGGGACGCGGCCCCGCGGAAGCCGAACATCTGCTTCATCGCGCCGCAGCTTCGCGTCGCGAGCGATGATCTCCGCGCACACACACACTCTCGCTCTTGCGCTTCCTTCCGTTTCGAAAAAGAGAAAAGAGAAAAGAAAAAAGAGAGAGAGAGAGAGAGAGAGGAATGGGAGAGAGAGAAATGGGTTTTCGTTTGAAAAGGGAAGAGGGAAGTGAAGTTCGATCGAGCTGAGTCGCGTTGGACGCGGACGCGTGGGTTTTACGCTCACAATTTAATATTTGAGTCCGAGTTCAAACGAGTAACGAGTTGACTCAAACCCAGTTTGCAACCGCCTAACCACTGACCCGCCGACACGATCCCAATCCGAGCGAGTCGGCTTGTCTCGTCTTGCTTAACGTGTCATTGAAATTATTTTCTAAATATTTATTTTATATTACCTAATTTATTATAAATTTAATTTATTTTATAACACAGAAGAATCACTTCACAAATTATAAAGTAATTTTTCCATCACACCCCACAAATATTTATAAATTTAAGTCTCGTATCCACACTTTTTGTCTTCATTTAGAAAAATAAAAAAAATACAAAATATTATGATTTATCTAAATATTTATAATAATCTATATTCTTAATTCTTAATTTTATTTTATTTTCTATGCATATGTAGATTACAAAAGTATGAAATTAATTAATACATCTCATTCCACTTCACTCCTCTCCCTTTCTTAATTTTTTCTCTTCAATATCAATTCTTTCTTCAATATGTAATGGCGAGAGCATGAGAAAAGAGTAAAGGTAAAGTTAGGGTAAGAAAGCAGTTAGATACGGGATGAGATCTCAAGGGAACAAGACAAGATCTCATGAGAATATAGAGAGTAGCTGGCTTTTGGATTGGGCGGTCGGGGCGGAGCCGGGCAGAGAGGTCAGGTCCGCTGAACCACGGACTCGAATCCACTAGGAGAAGGACAATGGGCCGGGAACGAGAAGGCCCAACCGGAGGAAGGAGTCACAGAAGCCGCAGAGACCCACCTCAAAGCCGGCCCGAGAGAGCCCATCCCCTCAACTAATTACGATCCAGTCTTTGTGTAGTCTTGCATTTGAGTCCACTTGTAGTAGATTATAAAGTAAATAACTCATACATGTAATAGTTAAGTAAAGAGATAATAAACCTTCCTAATTCCTCTCCTCTCTTCTCCCCTCTTCTCTTCCCTTCTCTTCTTCTATCTTCTTCTCCTTCCTCCCTTCTACTCTGCTCTCCCATCTTGGATCGGCGGAATTGTATAATCAATTCCCATCATCTCCACCGGCTACCCCTCAGCCCAGACACTTCATTGGAGCAGCCGAGGATCAGAATCCGGGGCCATCATCCTCCCAGGCCCTATCCAACAGTATCTACATCCAGGTTGCTAACAAGTAATTAATTCCAACCCTCTATTGCATTTAGCCTTACCTTAGATGGATACTGAGATTGCCTAGAAGTCAGGCACATTACAACTGGTATCGGAGCAAGTCTCGATCCCAGGGTCAGTGCAGTGATCGCAACTCGATTCCGATTATCTCCCCCCTGAGAATTGTGAGTCGGACTGCGAAGAAGAGCTTTCCGCGCTGCGAGGATCAGCATCGCTGAGCCTCGACAAAGGGGGCCACTGCCAAATCCCACCGACCCTAGAATTCTCGTACTGAGAGGGTAGCCACCAGCTTCCCTATTGGGAACTCCCGTCAGAGCCTGCAAGGGCGAAGCAATTGGGTCAGCAAGGAGCAATAGGGTCGGAAGTGAGTTTCGGTGATTATGGCACAAGTTGAGCACAGATCAACATAGAGTCAATTGTTATTGCCCAGACGTCTTCAGTGAAGCGTTCCGGAGTAGCACACCAAGTTTCGTTAAATTTGAAAACCCGAAGGCACAGATCGGACCATAGTTGGTCGATCGGCGGATTGCCAGAAATTCCGGCGGATCCCGGAGACTTCAGTGAAGTTTCCCGTTTAGCTTGTTTGTATACAGTGAGTCAGTGGGTTGGGTGTGAGTGAGTCTTTTACTGACCCATGATTATGATTCATACCCCAGCAGTCAGCAGCCAGCACGCGAGTTATCTAGCGGATTTCAGGACCGCCGGCATTGAGATGGGTGCTTTGGTCCAGGCTTTATCATATTGTCACCTATGGGATACCGTAGTTGATCGGACCCCTGTGATTCATACTAACCTTGATCTTACAATTGAGCCTTTCCATATGCTTTCCTTTTCAGCATTTTACTACTGTTACACTTCAATATTTTAGTATATATTTATATACGTTTGGACATATGCCATGCTTACTTGGTCACCAACTCAGTTATATCAGTGTACTTTATATTCTCCAATGTATGTTTAGAATATGAGTTTCAGCTCAGTTACATGCCATGGATAGTATTTCAGTATCAGCATCCTGACGGGGATTTTCTTGTTTTTCGCTGATTGTCCAGTCTTTAGACCGCGAGTTGAGCATCAGCATTATGATTGCCATAGAGCCAGCTTTCTGTTATGTACACATGTACACCCGCGGATTAGCTACCCGCAGTGTTGTTCTTTGACAGTAGAGTGGTCACATCGACCCGTGAGTCCGGTGAGTTCACACAGAGTATGCAAGGGTATGATAGCAGAATGGTGTACAGTGTGGCATTAGCCTGAGATCCTCGTGACCAAAAGTGGTATGTGATTGGGTATATCATGTTTACTGCTTGATGCATTGCTTTATTATATAGTTTAGTACTTGGATCTTATTGCTCAGCATGCTTAGTTTCAGTATCAGTTTTTGTTATTCAGCCTTGTGATTATACAACTCTTACTATCCGCTACCTACAGTATACCAGTAGGTACGACTTGCTATTTCCCAGCTCGTCGTACCCACTTGGATATATTTATGTTGTATCTCACATCTTTTGGTGACTACTTTTCCAGGTCAGCCAAGTAGTGAGATCTTGGGACGATCAGGAGAGCAGTCACGATAAAGTCGTCCCCTGTCGCCAGCCTCGTCTGGCATTGCTTTTATGTTTGGTTTTGGTTTCATTATGACTATGTTCTAGTTGCTTTGGTTTGAGAGTATGTTTTGGATTATGTTTATGTCATATAGATGGATTATAGGATGTGTTTAGCCGTAGAGGACTATGATTTTGTTCAGTTATTTAGCATCTATTGCACCTCTGATTGTATAAATGTACATGCCTAGCCATACATGTATAGGGAAGATTATATTCGTGTGAATAGAGAATTGTTTATGCAGGCGGCGGTCTGTTCATATCCTGATTTTTAAAGTTTTAAACTCTGATTATAAAAAAAAAAGAAAAAATTAGACCGATTTTTAAATCCGGGGCGTGACACCACATCAGAGTTCTCAAATGCCACCAAACAAATTGAAGATAATATTTTCAATGAAAAAAATCGGTATGGTTGAAATTCAAGCTCAACTAAGGAATGTAGACAATGAAAGGCATGATCTATTAAAAGAGAAAATTCAAAAGTTGCAAGCTCAAATGTAAATCGAAAATGAATGAGATAAATTTTCTATTGCATAGGCTTATCCGCCAATCCGTAAACTTAGGCACCGAGACAAGAAATTCACCTTCAAGATAGATGGCTTAGATGACTGTGGCTTTTTTTTAACTTTATTTTTGTAAAACTTAGTACCATAATTTTAGAATTAAGTTTACATGCCAATAGATTATTACTATTTTGACTTAGTAACAAAATATATTGGTATGAAATTGGCTAAATTACAGAAAACCCCCCTCTAATATTCCGCTTTTTCACTTTACCCCCTGTCTTTTAAAAGTCGACAACCTGCCCCCTCATAATTACCGAAATATGCATTTACCCCCCTGCCAGATATGAAAGTCCATCCATGAGCCTCTAATGAGCCAATTGCTTGTAACAAATTGGTAAGAAATCAATTCATATCTGGCAGGGGGGAAAGGGTAAATGCATCCATTAGAAGCTCATGGATGGACTTTCATATCTGACAGGGGGGTAAATGCATATTTCGGTAATTACGAGGGGGCAGATTGTCGACTTTTAAAAGACAGGGGGGTAAAGTGGAAAAGCGGGATATTAGAGGGGGGTTTTCTGTAATTTAGCCTATGAAATTTATATTTTGACTATTTATTTATATTGTTGTCATTTATTATTTGTTGTTTGATTATAAAAGTTCATGAGTAATAAATTTTAGTTTTTTGCTTGAAATTTCATTTATGCTGCAAATTATATATATATATATATATATATATATATATATATATATATATATATATATATTACTATTCAAAAATAACAAGATTTATTAACTCATTTGCTTCAAAGGGTCGCAAAAAATCTGTATGTTCTTTTCTGGTGCTTTAAAGCATCGCTAAAATGAAAAATAGCCAACACTTCATAGCATCATAACATGACTCTTCTTACCGACAACCATTTGCCGACGCTATAATATGTCGACAACAAATTTTTATTAACGATCTCATTACTGCACTTACTTACCTACATCCCGACACTTTTGAAGCGTCGGTAACCACAGTGTTGACACTTTCGTTCGTCGTTAAATAATTTAAAAAACATCGATAAAGACCAACTTTTTGTAGTAAATTATGGTCTATTAATTGATATTAATGGTATTAGTCGTTTTCTCAAACTACTCGCATGATTGGATTATGATATTGTGACACTCCAGCTTACTAGGATGTCACCCATCATAAAACTACTCTACTTAACCCTCTTAACCTCTTAGACTTAGCCATCATTCAAAATACTATAGCCGGATTAAAAGGTTTAACCCTATCATATTCTTTATATAGAACTATTTTAAATTTCGAGGGTGTTATATTCTTTCCCCTTTTATCTCTGACGTCCTCGTTAGGCTCAGACACACACACAAGTATCAGGTGATGTGAGATTTAATATCAGGCTCAGGCACACTCACAAGTATCAGGCAATGTAAGATTTGTCTCACTAGCCTTAGTTGACTTTGTGGGGAGTCCTGCTCCACCCACAACGGTCATTAGTGTCACGTCCCGGGGGTAACCGGAACCCGGGCCCGCCAACAGATCCGCCGTGTACACAGAATTTTCCATGTACACGAAGCGCTGGTAACCTGCTCAGATAGATAATATACAATAGAAGAGCATAAACAGAGCTGAACTAATAAAACTAACAGTAATCTCAGACTGAAAATATGATACAAGCTGAAGTAAAGTACAACAAACTCCCAGCTCACCAAAAATAATACAACCAGCTGGCCACAGCCAGACCCAAAAGTAAACTACTGTAGTCCGAGATACAAAAGGGGTACAATAACAGTCAGCTACTCTCACAGTCGGGGTAGATGATCTAGCTAGTCCGCAATCCTCTTACCTCGATCTGCCGCTGAAGGCCCAGCAGCTCGCACAGATGACTCTGCAACACAAAGGGAAAGAAAGAACAAGAAACAACAATGGGGGTGAGAACTACTAGATAAACCAGTAGCCTCCCCTAGTGGGTAAAACCTCTGATGCTGACGCACCCACTAGGAATAAAGAGGCAAAAAGGAAAGAACAGTGGTATGCAATAAGGCTACTGAAAAGAAACTACCACTACTATGCCTCTAAATGCAGTGCCAAAAGATGACTGTATAGATGCAACTATAAAGCTGACTGCCCAAAGAAAACCCAATCAGTGGGCCAGAAAATACTGGCACTGCCTGCTCTGTCATCACTCACAACTCACCAACTGACCGGCACCCGTCACGGTCTAAAAGCCTACTCCGGAGTGGCACTCGAGGGGAGCGACCCACACGAGTAAAGTATCTCTGTATCAATCATCTCTGTAACCGATGTCTCATAATAGCAGGACTGGATCATGACCATGATCAAAGTGGGAATACTCCATCCACTAATGCAACCCCGATCCCCAATCTGGTGTGATAATAACACCCGGTCAACCGCCCAAAATCCGCGGCTACCGCTGAACCCATAGACCCCAATCTGATAAAGTAACGACATCTGGTCAACCGCCTAACATCCGCGGTTGCCACTATGCCCCACAATCCCCTAAGACATGTCCAAACTGTCCCAAGCAATACTATCTCCAAAATCCCGATCAGACTCGAGCATCATGCATCGATAGAGAAGAATAACAATAACAGATGTTTTCTCCTAAGTCAAATCCCATAATATCGTGCTGCAATAAAATAATGGCTTAACTAGTTGTCCAATGAGCATGCAAGTGTTCTCTTTTAAAAACATTTAGAAAGGAACTATTTTAAAAATATTGTTGGGTTACTAAATTGCATGCGGTTCACGATATAGCAATTGTCCAATTTCCTTGTCCCAGATTTATCACATAGAAGCTACTAAATTAATTTAGGGGTCGAATACAATAGGTTCATACACCACAAGATAACTATCACATGTATAATTGGGAACTCTTTTATTCCTAGTGTGCAAATCAACAAAGAGGGATACGCAACCACCCACCTCGAAAAGCGTGTACAATGTACCCAGAAAATACCCGCTGTCCTCTAAACACACCGTCAGCTGCCACAATGTCCTACAACATCACATAAGTGTACACGGTGTAAATATATCAGTTTCCAACACACATTTGCTGTTTTAAAAATCAGCACGCAAAACGAGGAATTTCACCTCTGTCCCGAGCTCCTAAAATCCCAGAAAAATCACGGTTGCGTTCCTCGCGAAAAATCACCCAAAATCGACTCTTGAATCGCCTCGATCCGATATTCCTACGCTGAGAAACAAATCGACGAAGTTGCCGCTGTCCAAAAATCCAAACAGCAAAATGGGGTGTCAAATCACCTCGGGAATCGTGCCAAGAAATCGGAATCCGGAGAAACCATCAACACGGAAAACGAAGCCCTACCTCTTAGGAACACACTGGCGAAGAAATCGTCGGAATCGGACTCCTGTACTGCGCAGGGGACTCCTCGGACTGAAATGCGACGATAACGGGCCGAAATGGGGGAAAACCGAGGCACACTGTAAAATCCGGAACGCCGCTGTCGATCTTCCCGAAAATCTGAGAACGCACCACGAGGTAGAAAAAAGTGAGAGGAAAAACTTCTCTTCAATGGCCTCTCTCTGATTCTCTCTCTATCACTCGGAAAATGGCAGAAAAGAGGGGAGGGGAGGCCTTTATATAGGCCCAAAAATCTTTTCCGGAAATGACCGTTGTGTCCCATTTTCCGGGCGTGAACAGTGCCCAGGCCCACATTCGGGCGGCTACAGTGCGGCCCGGCCCAAGGATTTCCGGGCGCGCACAGTGCGGCCCAGCCCAACCCGGCCCGCACACGGGATCCAGCCGCGTCCGACCGCCCGTCCGACCCGGCCCAGGGCCCGACACGTGTCCGCCGAACAGGCGGCAGCCGTGCGGGCCCAACGGGGAAGCGCCACGTGCCCCCGTCCCCCGGTCAAACCGCGTGCGGCGCCAGCCACTGGCGTGGCGCCACGTGGGGCGGCGCCGCGTCCGACACGGGGGCGGTCAGTCAACGGCCGCCCCGCGTGCGCGTACGGCCGCCCCGCGCGCTGCTGCGTGCGCCGCGCGCACGTGGGCCAGCCAACCCGGGGCCGCCACGTGGCGCGCCCCGGTCCACCGTGCACCGCGCTGCCCGCGCACCCTCCCGTGCGCCGCGCGCCTTGCACCGGCCCAACCGCGTGCCGCCACGTGGCCCGCCGGTCCACCGTGCACCGGCGGCCCAATCCGTGGACCGGGAGGCGTGCGCCGGCCCAATCAGAGGCCGCCACGTGTCCCTGACCGGTCCACAGGTCCTCCCATGCACTATTTCGCGCAGAAAACTTCCGGGGGTCCGTTTTTGGGCATCCGGACTCCAAATTAAATAAGTAAATAGCCGTTTTCAAGCGTTTTTCCGCGCTGAATCCAAATACGGCCTCCGATTAGCCTAATTCCACTTCTAAAATTCGGTAAAGGCAGCCGAAGGTCAGGCTTGACCCCAAATCCTCCCTGAGTCCAAACAACACATCCCTTTGACATGTTGGGGCCCAACACACCAACACTAGGTGTTCCACACCCCGAACAGGGGAAAAACACAGGGGAAAAACACAGGGGAAAAACTGGGACACTACATCCTCCCCCACTAACAAAAGTTTCGTCCTCGAAACGAAAATCATACCTCAATCCAGAGCCTCGAACAGGTAGGGGTAGGCGTCCATCATCTCTGACTCTAGCTCCCACGTCGCCTCGCGCTCATCATGATTGCTCCAAAGGATCTTCACATTGGGGATGGTCCGATTGCGCAATTCTTTCACCTCCCGATCAAGAATCCGTACTGGGCGCTCCTCATATCTCAAGTCCTCGCTGATCTCGAGGGGTGCAAAGTCGATGACGTGCGACGGGTCGAAGACATACCTCCTCAGTGTGGAAACATGGAAAACATCGTGGACACCAGCCAGTCTCGGGGGAAGTGCAAGTCGATAAGCAACAGGCCCGATACGCTCCAACACCTCGAATGGTCCAATGTATCGGGGGCTGAGTTTCCCGCGAATGCCAAACCTCCTGATCCCCTTGGACGGCGAGACTTTCAGAAATACATGATCTCCAACCTGAAACTCTAAGTCTCGTCGCCGAACATCAGCATAACTCCTCTGTCGGCTCTGAGCGGTCTGAAGATGCTGTCGAATCACCCGGACCTTCTCCTCTGCCTCTAGCAGTATATCTGGCCCCAAGGTCCGTCTCTCGCCTACGTCACTCCAATAAAGTGGTGATCGGCACTTGCGTCCATACAACGCTTCAAACGGAGCCATCTGTATGCTCGCTTGAAAGCTGTTGTTGTACGCAAACTCAACCAAGGATAAGTGCCGAATCCAACCCCCGCCGAAATCCAAGACGCAAGCCCTCAGCATGTCCTCCAAGATCTGTATAGTCCGCTCTGACTGCCCATCAGTCTGGGGATGAAAAGCTGTACTGAATCTGAGCTGAGTCCCCATCGCGGTCTGCAAACTCCCCCAAAAACGCGAGGCAAACCTCGGATCTCTATCTGACACAATGGAGGCGGGTACTCCATGCAATCTCACAATCTCATCAAGGTATAGCTGGGCTAGTCGATCGAGTGGCCAAGTAGTCTGCATAGGCAAAAAGTGCGCTGACTTAGTAAGTCGATCCACAACTACCCAGATAGCATCTGCTCCGCCCTGTGCCCTCGGCAATCCGACCACGAAATCCATCGTGATGTGGTCCCATTTCCACTCAGGGATTGGAAGACTTTGTAACTTGCCAGCTGGCACCCGATGCTCAGCTTTTACCTGCTGACAAGTTAAACACTGGGCCACAAATCTCCCGACATCCCTCTTCATGCCATTCCACCAAAAATGTGCCTTGAGGTCCTTATACATCTTAGTCCCCCCAGGATGAAGGGTATAAGGTGTATAATGGGCCTCTCTCAATATCTGCTCTCTGATCTCAGCATCCACTGGCACACATGCTCGGTCCCTGTACCTCAGTACTCCCGCAGCATCCACTGTAAAATCCCCTGACTGATCACTCGGAAGCTGATCTCGAATCCTGGTCAAGTGGGGGTCCTCACTCTGTTTCTCCCTGATCCTGTCCAGCAGAGTGGGCTGCACGACTAATGACGTCAGTCTAGCAGAGACCCCAGGGGACACAACCTCTATCTCGAGCCGTCTCATCTCCTCCAATAGGGGCGCCTGGTCTGTGATCAACATAGACAAACTCTGTACTGCTCTTCGGCTCAATGCATCAGCGACCACGTTAGCCTTGCCTGGGTGGTAAAGGATATCCACATCATAATCCTTTAGTAGCTCTAACCACCTGCGCTGCCTCAAATTAAGCTCCTTCTGTGTGAACAGATACTTTAAGCTCTTGTGGTCGGTGTAGATCTCACAATGCTCCCCATACAGGTAATGGCGCCAAAGCTTCAGTGCAAACACCACGGCAGCGAGCTCTAAGTCGTGGGTAGGGTAATTCTTCTCGTAATCCTTGAGCTGTCTCGATGCATAAGCAATTACCCTCCCATCCTGCATCAACACGCAACCCAGTCCACTGTGCGATGCGTCACTGTAGATCACATATCCTTTCCCCATAACAGGGAGGGAAAGGATAGGAGCAGTCATCAGTCTGTCCTTCAGCTCCTCGAAGCTCTTCTGGCAGTCCTCACTCCAGATAAACTTAACCCCTTTTCGCGTCAACCGAGTGAGGGGTGTGGAAAGCTTCGCAAAGCCTTCCACAAACCGACGATAATAACCAGCTAATCCCATGAAGCTGCGCACCTCTGATACAGTCGTCGGTCGGGGCCAATCACGAACTGCCTCAATCTTCGCCGGGTCTACAGCTACACCGGCGGCGGAAATCACATGGCCCAAGAAAGCTACCTCCCGAAGCCAAAACTCGCACTTCACCAGCTTGGCATACAACTTCTTCTCCCGCAGAAGTTGTAGCACAGTCCTCAAGTGCTCCTCATGCTCGGCCTCGCTCCGGGAGTAAACCAGGATATCATCTATGAACACCACCACAAATCGATCCAGAAATGGCCGAAATATCCTGTTCATCAAGTCCATAAAGGCGGCAGGGGCATTAGTCAATCCAAACGGCATAACTGTAAACTCATAATGCCCGTACCGTGATCTGAAAGCAGTCTTAGGAATATCCTCGGCCTTCACCTTCATTGGTGGTAACCAGACTGTAGATCAATCTTGGAAAAGACACAAGACCCTTGCAGCTGATCAAAGAGATCGTCGATGCGCGGCAGAGGGTACTTGTTCTTGATGGTCACTTTATTCAGCTCCCTATAGTCCACACACAGTCTAAGTGACCCATCTTTCTTCTTCACGAATAGCACCGGGCTCCCCAGGGCGACACACTGGGTCTAATGAAACCCTTATCCATCAAGTCTTGCAACTGTGCTTTAAGCTCTCTCAGCTCAGCCGGTGCCATCCGATAAGGAGCCTTAGAGATTGGCGCAGTTCCTGGGACTACGTCAATCACAAACTCAATCTCTCTGTCTGGCGGCATACTAGTCAGCTCAGGTGGAAAAACATCCGGAAACTCGCGGACAATAGGAATATCCCCGAGTCCCGGTGCCGCCGTAGGCCCCTCAACAACACTAGCCAAAAAGGCTACACATCCTCGGTGAATCATCCGCCTCGCTCGGGAAGTCGAAACCATAGAGGCAAAGAAAGCGCTCTGACATCCCCGGTACACCAACACCTCCTGGCCTGGCTCTCTAAAAGTGACAGTCCTCTCGGCACAGTCAATAGTCGCGAAATACCGAGCCAGCCAGTCCATCCCGAGAATCACATCAAAATCCTGCAGCTGTCTCAAGACCAACAGGTCTGCTGGCATAATCCAGGACTCGATCTGCATCGGGCAGGACCAACAACACTCCTCCACGAGCAAAGTGTGATCGGGAATCTGTACCTCTCGTGCACGTGGCAAAAGTCCTACCTCTAACCCATGTAATGATGCAAAAGATCTACTAATGAAAGAATGCGATGCTCCAGTATCAAATAAGGTGCGAGTCCTAATGCCAGAAAGTAAAGTGATACCTGCTACCACATGGTCCGCTGCTGAGGAATCCTCTACCTGTGCAGCATACACTCGCCCACTCTGAGCTGGAGGGCGATAATCGGTGGGATGGGAAGAAGATGGCCTGCTCGCTGGAGCATAAGGCCGCTGAGCCGTCGACCGCTGCTGCGATGATGCTGGGGCAGATGCTGAAGAAGGGGCGGCTGAGGTCGAAAAGGGGCACGCAGCTCGAATGTGCCCTGGCTGTCCACATCCGTAGCAACGACCCCACCGCTGGTCGCAGGTGCCGGGGAAGTGCGGACCTCCACAGAAAATACAACTGCTGGGAGCCCGTGACTGTCGGGACTGCTGCTGCTGAGACTGTCGCTGTCGCTGTGGCTGCCGCTGCGATCCGCGCTGCGACGACTGCGATCTCTGCTGCTGCTGCTGCTGGGGCCTCTGGGATCCACCAGGCCCTCGCCGCTCCGAACGCCCACGGCCCTGGAACTGAGGCGGTGGCGGTCGGGGCGGCCTCCAAGTACTGGCCTGTCCCCCCTCATCCTGGGCTGGTCGCTTCCTGTCGGAACTCTGTGCGACCGCGGCCCTCCGTCTGGCCATCTCCTGGTCACCTCTCTCCACCCACTGTGCATGCTCTGCGGCTGCCTCCAGGGTCTGAAATCTCTGAGCATGCACAAGTGGGTAAACCTCTGGACGAAGGCCTCCCTCGAACAACTCAACCTGGTGCGGACCGTCACGAGCGACGTAGGGCACACAGTTCAGCAACTCCCTGAACTCCTGAAAATAGGCATGGGCCGGTCGATCGCCCTGCTGCAGATTCTTCAAATCGTCCTCCAACTTCTTCTTCACACTGGTAGAAAAATAGGTGTCCAACACCATCCGTTTGAACTCCTCCCAAGGTAACTGCCGAGTGATCCGGAACTCCAGGGCTCAACTCGCTGCCACCAAAAATCAGCATCTCCGTCCAAACAGTGCACCGCCATGTGCACTCGATACTTCGGGTCGATGAAGAAGTCCCGAAAAAGCTTCTCCATCCCAGAAAGCCATATCCCAACAGCCCGGGGCTGAGCATCCCGCCCTGAGAATCTAGGTGGTCCCCGCTTAACAAACTGGGAGAGTTTGTCAGCAAAATCCTGCTCCTCCTCCGCAGTCAAAGGCTGAATAGCTCCAGGAGCCCCGCTACTCGAAGATGGCGCTGACGGCACAAAAGGTGCAACAGGAGGCACAAGGCCTCAGGAACAGCTGGGGGTGGTGCCTCTCTCTGAGCAAGCAGCTGATCGATCCTCTGCCCCTGGCGGCGCTGACCCTCCGCCAATTGGGCCACCAAGGCCCTCAACTCAGTAAGCTCGGGGGGTGTAGGCTGCTCGGCTCATCAGGGGGTAGGGACACCCTGAGTGAGCATCCGACGTCGGGGAGGCATCCTGCCACAAGAAATCACAAATCAGTAACATAACCCCACACGACCCAATCTAGCGAAAGTCAAAGACATCCCCCTATTTCTGCGACTTTATGTTGTCTGCAGCCAACATAACTGTCCACCAGAAATTGGGTATGTCGATCCCTCTTCACTCACTGGAAGAGTCCAATAAATAAATCAACGACTTTCGCGAAGTGTCACGCCTCTCACGCCCTATCATCCTAGGGTCTGCCAAAAGCCTAGGGTTTCCTAAGTCCCAACTGACCTATCCCTAAGCTCTGATACCAACTTAATCTGTCACGTCCCGGGGGTAACCGGAACCCGGGCCCGCCAACAGATCCGCCGTGTACACAGAATTTTCCATGTACACGAAGCGCTGGTAACCTGCTCAGATAGATAATATACAATAAAAGAGCATAAACAGAGCTGAACTAATAAAACTAACAGTAATCTCAGACTGAAATATGATACAAGCTGAAATAAAGTACAATAAACTCCCAGCTCACCAAAATAATACAACCAGCTGGCCACAGCCAGACCCAAAAGTAAACTACTGTAGTCTGAGATACAAAAGGGGTACAATAACAGTCCAGCTACTCTCACAGTCGGGGTAGATGATCTAGCTAGTCCGCAATCCTCTTACCTCGATCTGCCGCTGAAGGCCCAGCAGCTCCCACAGATGACTCTGCAAAACAAAGGGAAAGAAAGAACAAGAAACAACAATGGGGGTGAGAACTACTAGATAAACCAGTAGCCTCCCCTAGTGGGTAAAACCTCTGATGCTGACGCACCCACTAGGAATAAAGAGGCAAAAAGGAAAGAACAGTGGTATGCAATAAGACTACTGAAAAGAAACTACCACTACTATGCCTCTAAATGCAGTGCCAAAAGATGACTGTATAGATGCAACTATAAAGCTGACTGCCCAAAGAAAACCCAATCAGTGGGCCAGAAAATACTGGCACTGCCTGCTCTGTCATCACTCACAACTCACCAACTGACCGGCACCCGTCACGGTCTAAAAGCCTACTCCGGAGTGGCACTCGAGGGGAGCGACCCACACGAGTAAAGTATCTCTGTATCAATCATCTCTGTAACCGATGTCTCATAATAGCAGGACTGGATCATGACCGTGATCAAAGTGGGAATACTCCATCCACTAATGCAACCCCGATCCCCAATCTGGTGTGATAATAACACCCGGTCAACCGCCCAAAATCCGCGGCTACCGCTGAACCCATAGACCCCGATCTGATAAAGTAAAAACATCTGGTCAACCGCCTAACATCCGCGGTTGCCACTATACCCCACAATCCCCTAATACATGTCCAAACTGTCCCAAGCAATACTATCTCCAAAATCCCGATCAGACTCGAGCATCATGCATCGATAGAGAAGAATAACAATAACAGATGTTTTCTCCTAAGTCAAATCCCATAATATCGTGCTGCAATAAAATAATGGCTTAACTAGTTGTCCAATGAGCATGCAAGTGTTCTCTTTTAAAAACATTTAGAAAGGAACTATTTTAAAAATATTGTTGGGTTACTAAATTGCATGCGGTTCACGATATAGCAATTGTCCAATTTCCTTGTCCCAGATTTATCACATAGAAGCTACTAAATTAATTTAGGGGTCAAATACAATAGGTTCATACACCACAAGTTAACTATCACATGTATAATTGGGAACTCTTTTATTCCTAGTGTGCAAATCAACAAAGAGGGATACGCAACCACCCACCTCGAAAAGCGTGTACAATGTACCCAGAAAATACCCGCTGTCCTCTAAACACACTGTCAGCTGCCACAATGTCCTACAACATCACATAAGTGTACACGGTGTAAATATATCAGTTTCCAACACACATTTGCTGTTTTAAAAATCAGCACGCAAAACGAGGAATTTTCACCTCTGTCCCGAGCTCCTAAAATCCCAGAAAAATCACGGTTGCGTTCCTCGCGAAAAATCACCCAAAATCGACTCTTGAATCGCCTCGATCCGATATTCCTACGCTGAGAAACAATTCGACGAAGTTGCCGCTGTCCAAAAATCCAAACAGCAAAATGGGGGTCAAATCACCTCGGGAATCGTGCCAAGAAATCGGAATCCGGAGAAACCATCAACACGGAAAACGAAGCCCTACCTCTTAGGAACACACTGGCGAAGAAATCGTCGGAATCGGACTTCTGTACTGCGCAGGGGACTCCTCGGACTGAAATGCGACGATAACGGGCCGAAATGGGGGAAAACCGAGGCACACTGTAAAATCCGGAACGCCGCTGTCGATCTTCCCGAAAATCTGGGAACGCACCACGAGGTAGAAAAAAGTGAGAGAAAAAACTTCTCTTCAATGGCCTCTCGCTGGTTCTCTCTCTATCTCTCGGAAAATGGCAGAAAAGAGGGGAGGGGAGGCCTTTATATAGGCCCAAAATCTTTTCCGGAAATGACCGTTGTGTCCCATTTTCCGGGCGTGAACAGTGCCCAGGCCCACATTCGGGCGGCTACAGTGCGGCCCGGCCCAAGGATTTCCGGGCGCGCACAGTGCGGCCCAGCCCAACCCGGCCCGCACACGGGATCCAGCCGCGTCCGACCGCCCGTCCGACCCGGCCCAGGGCCCGACACGTGTCCGCCAAACAGGCGGCAGCCGTGCGGGCCCAACGGGGAAGCGCCACGTGCCCCGTCCCCCGGGTCAAACCGCGTGCGGCGCCAGCCACTGGCGTGGCGCCACGTGGGGCGGCGCCGCGTCCGACACGGGGGCGGTCAGTCAACGCCGCCCGCGGTGCGCGTACGGCCGCCCCGCGCGCTGCTGCGTGCGCCGCGCGCACGTGGGCCAGCCAACCCGGGGCCGCCACGTGGCGCGCCCCGGTCCACCGTGCACCGCGCTGCCCGCGCACCCTCCCGTGCGCCGCGCGCCTTGCACCGGCCCAACCGCGTGCCGCCACGTGGCCCGCCGGTCCACCGTGCACCGGCGGCCCAATCCGTGGACCGGGAGGCGTGCGCCGGCCCAATCAGAGGCCGCCACGTGTCCCTGGCCGGTCCACAGGTCCTCCCATGCACTATTTTGCGCAGAAAACTTCCGGGGGTCCGTTTTTGGGCATCCGGACTCCAAATTAAATAAGTAAATAGCCGTTTTCAAGCGTTTTTCCGCGCTGAATCCAAATACGGCCTCCGATTAGCCTAATTCCACTTCTAAAATTCGGTAAAGGCAGCCAAAGGTCAGGCTTGACCCCAAATCCTCCCTGAGTCCAAACAACACATCCCTTTGACATGTTGGGGCCCAACACACCAACACTAGGTGTTCCACACCCCGAACAGGGGAAAAACACAGGGGAAAAACTGGGACACTACAATTAGCCGAGGAGTCACAGTCTACCCACTGTATAACCCTCGCTCAGGCGAGACTCATTTCATATTTTTCGGCTAGTGATTGTCTCTGATACCAACTTTGACGCCCCAACTTTTCAAGGGATCATCCATCCTACAACTACTCTACCTCTAGCACGCTTAACCCTCTTAACCTCTTAATTCTAGCCACCACCCAAAATTTTATAGCCGGATTAAGAAATTTATCCATATTATAATTTTTATATATAACTATTTCAAATTTGGGAGGTATTATATTCCTTCCCTCTTTAAGCCATAACGTTTTCGTTGAGCTTAGTTACACTCAAATATCAAACGATGTGAGATTTATCTCGCTAGCTTTAACGTACCTTATAGAAGCCACGCTCCACCCACAATGATCATCAGCAGAAGAGTCGTGCTCTCTCCTCGGTACACTTTTATGCATATGCATGAAGGTCTTTTATATTTCATTTTACTGTACTACTCTATACTTTATTTTATGATGTTCCAATTTTTTTTGTATATCATAAAAATCTTGCTTTTATAGGATTCCAATGGAATATCTTATTTGGATTTTAAGCAATAGAAACTTTATTAATCAATAAACATGTACATTTTATGGTCCCACTAAAAACCAAATAATCATATAGACATATGTGCTTTTGCTTCAATTAGTCCATCAATGACATTAGGTTGTTCTCTCAGTACTGTCGAGTTCCATCCTTAGGCAAGGATTGAAATTTTGAGTCTCGAGAAAGCACTGAATAATTTACTGTATTTTAAATAGTTCTAGGATTTTTTTTTTTCTTTGAAAAAGAAAGGTAGTATATTATTCTTTTTGGATATGTGAAGCAACTAGACTTCGAACTCGGATCACGAGTATCAACCACCAAATACTTTGCCACTTACACTAGAAACAATTGATGTTCACGGCTTTTTTGTATTGCGCTAATTGGCCAACTATTTATGTAGTACAATATAAATAAATAGTAATGAATTATTTCTCTATATAAAATATCATAAAAGGTTTACTGCTTTCTTCAGACTTTGCTGACATGGCAAATTTAAATATATTTTTTTTAATAAAATTTTTATAAGCTTATTTTTATAATTTAAACAAAACCAGCATGTTTTTGAGTGGACCATTCGAAAATGGATGAGGCCCACATTTGGGACCGGGTTGGCCCAATTTGAGGTCTTAACCAGCCCGACCCGTCATGTCATGTGTATAACAAATTAGATCAGATCCGGCCCACTACGTTAGGCCAGACCGGCTCTTAGAAATATATTATTTCCACAGTATATCAATATTTAGTAAACTAAATTAAATTATAAAATTTAATTATAATAATTTAGATAATGATTTAATCAACTGAAAAAAAAAATCACGGCATTAAATATGAGATTTTAGATGTTTAGCTAAAATACCTAAAATCACGAAATATGATTCTTTAAAAGTTCACATACTACATATCATGGTTAACGGCATCTATCGTTAATTCGAATATGCCATTATAAAAAACTTAGAAGTTTATATATATATATATGCATGCGCGTGTGAGGGAATTAGTACTTTTAAAAATATTCTAACTAAACTCTTTATATTCTAGCCCTTTTTTTTTTTTTTTTTTTTTTTTTTTTTTTTTTTTTTTTTTTTTTTTTTTTGAGAGAGAGAGAGAGAGAGAGAGAGAGAGAGAGGGGGTAGCAAAAAGCTACTAGTTTTGTTTATTTTTTTAGAAATGAACTCAGCTAAAAATAAAGCAATTGAACAACAGTTTTAGAATCTCGAGTATCTAAGTTTTTAGCCAACTGTATTAGGTACTATCTGATATTCTAGTCTATATATGCTAAATCATATAGGCGTATTCTTGAGTAAAACTTTTAAACACTTAAGATTTCGTTTGGTTGTGGAATAAGAAAGAACTAGTTGTTCCGTAAATAAGTATAAATATGAAAATTAGCTGGAACTATTGTAAAAATATATTTGGTATGATAATGAAAAATAAGAAGGAATAGAGAGTAATAATTATATAAAATGACGAAATTACCTTTAACCATAATAGTTTTTTAAAACAAATAAAAATTTACTTGTATGATTTAAATATTTAATTTAAGATATTTATTAAAAAAATATTAAAATTTATATTTTACTGTATATAAAAAAAATTATTAAAAAATTTTAAAATTTTACATTTTATAAATTTTTTAAAAATTTTAAAATTTTAAAATTTATAAATTTAAATATTTTAAAATTTTTAATTTTTAATTTTTTTTTAAAAAAAAAAAAAAAAAAAAAAAAAAAAAAAAAAAAAAAAAAAAAAAAAAAGAAGCAGGTGGAAAAGCTTTCCCCTTGTGAGGAGGAGATCGTGTGGGAGGAGGGACAGCTATTCCCCCTCCGTCCCTCCCTCCCTCCCTCTCCGGGGGGGGGGGGCAGGGGGGGTGTAGGGGGAGGGACAGCTATTCTCCTCCTCCGTCCGTCCCTCTCTCCCTCCCTCTCCAAAACTTGTTTGGGGATTAAAGGGGGATATCCCTCTAATCTCCAAACCAAACAAGGTCTTAGAACTTTGTAGAGATGTACTAGAGTATTAAAATCCTCATAAATATGTGACTAATTATATTTGTGAACTTCATTACCCCAAACTTTCTACATTTATCTTCCTTTACACATATTTTTGGTATTCCATTTTTTTTTACATGCTCTATGATGCATATTGTTGACTGCCATATAACTGTTACTATTTATTTATTTATTTGTATATTTATCTTTATATATTTTTTATTTGGTTTACAATACTATTTGAATCTCATGAATTAAGGTTGTTTAAAGTATGAAGCTTTAGATTCCTTTAAAACAAAGCCACATGTGTTGACCATTGGTTTTAATTTTTTAACTAACTTACTAAAGTCAATGAAGAGAGACTTCCAAACTAAGTAGGGTAACAATTTATTATATTGGTAAAGGCAAATTTTGTAGATTAATTAGGTGTGGCCTCTTCCCAATGCATGAGCTGTAGTATGAAAGCTCACCTCCTTTTCTTTTAAGGGTTAGTTTCATAAGATTCAATGAAATTTAAGTAATTAAATTTATTCTTCCAAAAATTTTATAGTTTGTAAATATATATTTTTTAAGAGTTCTGATATTTTCGTATTTGTTTCTATAATTTGACCCTCCTTAGTTTTTTAATAGTTCGTCCGTAAAATGATCACTTTATTTTTACAAATTTGTCTCTGTAAAAAATTATCTTATTAGAGTCTCCCTTTGATACCGGTGCCGTATATAAATATAAAGGATAAAAAATTATTTTATTCCTTAGCTAACCGCGGTTAACTTTTTTCTTACATTTATTTATATTTTGGTAATAGAAAGATATATTTACAATTATAATGATGGTTAAAATGACAAATCTGATCACTTATATTTTGTAAGAATTTATTTATTATTGGCTAAATTACAAAAAACCTTCCTGTAATATCCCTTTTTTTCACTTTGCCCCCCTGTCTTTTAAAAGCCTACATTTTACCCCCTCGTAATTACCGAAATATGCATTTACCCTCCGCCGTCACCATTCCGTGAGTGAACCGTCAATTTTTTAAAAATATTATTAGATATACCCAAAATATCCTTCAAAAATGACGAAAAATAAGGTAAAACGCATTATCTTCAATATAAGGTAAGGGTATTTTCGTCAATTTACCTCATCCGTTAACGCCGTTGCCCCCTAAAGACAATTCGGTAATTACGAGTGGGCAAAATGTAGGCTTTTAAAAGAAAGAGGGACAAAGTAAAAAAGCGAAATATTACAGAGAGATTTTATGTAATTTAGCCTTTATTATTTGATATTTTTATAGAAAGTTCTATATAATTATTCTTTTTCTTTAGAGCATGATAGCAATACTTTTAAGAACTAATACCAAATTAATTGATGCCGTGAGACTGATCGGACGATATCTATATATTTTAAGTGAATCAGTTATATATTTCAAAAACTCAAGCATTAAGAATTCATAGTTTACACCAATGATGCTACAAATGGCATAAGAGGAGGTAGAGGTCAAGGTTCCATTTGTGTGCATTAATGTTTGAGTCCTCAAACTCTCCACATGTACACAAAAGTAATCCAACCTCACAACAACAACAACAACAACAAGAGGAGGTTGAGTACAAGCAAACTCATACTTAAAAACCCAATGAAGCAATAATAATTCAGCTTGATTTCCTCTTTCTTCCTACACTAAATGTCTTCCTCCTTAAGGCAAACTAGATGTGTAGAGAAAAAACTAATTAAAAGAATAATCTTTTTCACATTAATTATCGTATTTATAGTTTATCCTTAATTCTGTGGCTAAAAATCTACGTATATGCTATTTTAACTTTACTTTTCTGTAAAAATTCATCCTTATAAAAAAGATAACAAAGCAATTTTCAGAACATATGTGCGAAGAAATTAAAAAAAAATGTTGTAGCACTTGGAGACTCTTTTTAAGTTTCCATTTGAAAAAGACACTTTGCTTGGTAATAACCAACAAGTAATTAAATAGAAGAGTGGTGGTATGCTATAAGCAATTCAAACATGAGTTTAGCTTCACAAGAACATGTTGCAACCCCTTTGGAGCCAAAATGTGCAAATTATCAAGAGAGAGACAAATAGAGAGAGATCAAGAGGAGTAAATTAAGAGAGAGAGAGAGAGAGAGAGAGATGTTGCTGAATAAAGGATCAATTGATTTGGTGTTAGTCCCTAGTGGTATTGTTATCTTGTTTGGGTACCACCTCTTCCTCCTCTATCGAATTCTTCGGTGTCCTCAAACCACCGTAATCGGATACGAGAACCACAACAAGCGAGCCTGGGTCGAGGGGATGTTGGAGGTTCGATTCTAATTATCAATTTCTTCTTCTTTTGTTGTTGTAGATGAAGAATAGGATTTTTCTTTTTTTTTAAATAAATTTAGTTGAAAATATGAAGCAACTAGATTTCGAACTTAAAATCTCGGATACTAACTATAAAGACCTTTGCCATTTAGGTTAGAAACCGTAGGTAAGAAAAGGGTTTGTTGTTCTTATGTCTCTATAGGATTGTTATTATTAGTTAATCCAAATAAGCTTTTTAATTTTCTAGCTGTAGAACTATAGAGATAAGAGATTATCCGGATAGCTATTCACTGGGGGCAATTTTTTTACTATCCAGAGCGCAGAATTTTCTAACTATTTATTTGAAAAATTAGATTTTGAAAGTTGAATTCAAGGTAGAAGATGGATTCTATTTTGAAATTAAATCTCATTCTATCCTTTTATAATTTCTATTTTTCGTTTTCATAGCAAGCCACAGTTGAAAAAGGATAGCAAATTGTTCCATCTTATAAATCATATTTTTTTACATAATTGATGGTCGCAAGAGAAGAACATATTAAATTTTTTAAGAAACTATCTACATATAAATACCGAGCATTATAAATAGAATAAAAAATAATTTATAATGCGCTATAGAAAATATTTTCTTAAATTTAATTATCTATGAAAGCAAAAAATTGGAACTGTAGTGGATAATCTATTTTCTCCTCATTTCTCCTAATCTCTCTTGTATGATGTGAAAAGTGATAATAATTTTTCACTAGTTAGACTTTTATTATTTTTTTAATAGATGAAAAAAAAAAAAAAAAAAAAAAAAACATATCATACCCACGAATATTATTTATTTTAGATTTGAATATTATTAAGGCTAAATTACAAAAAATTTTCTATAATATACCGCTTTTTCACTTTACCTCTCTGTCTTTAAAAAAGTCTATATTTTTTCCTCGTAATTATGAAATTGTGCATTTACACCCTGTCGTCAGCATTCTATTAGTGAGCCGTCAACTTCTTAGGGAATATACCGAAAATACCCTTCAACCTCTTTTTCTCCATATCGCTCCGAGTCCGAGCTCCGTCGCTCCGTGAGGGATCCCGCCGCCGCCGTTGTGTTGGGAGCCCTCGGCGATCGTCGACACAGTCGCCGCCCGGGCCCTCCCCGGCGATGGCGCTCTAGGTCAGGCGTGGCCCGAGGCTGGTGGCGGCGCCCCACTCGCCACTCCACTGCGCGCAGCTGACGCAGGTCACCGCCCGGGGACTCGCGCCTCCTCTAGCGCGGGTCAACGCGCGGGGACCCGCGTCTCCTCTGGCGCGGGTCAGCGCGGGGTGAGGGGGGCCGCCACGTGGCGGGCCCCCATAGGCCGCCGCGCGTTGACTGCTCCCTGGCGGCGCCGCGTTTCACGCGTCCACGCAGGGACGGGGCTCCCTGGGCACCCCCGACCTCTCCGACGGCGGGGGAGACGACGACGACGACGACAGGGTGGGGAGGAGGAGAGCTTCTCGGCGGGGACGGTGGCGGGGGCGGCGGAGTCGGAGGGGAGAGAGCCGGCGCTGCTTCTCTGCCGTCATTGTAAAGCACAGTGATAAGGAAGACATTATCGTTCTGTTAATCCCTAAAAATAATTACGTAATTACCAGGTTTTTAAAGACATAAGGGTAAAATGAAAAAACAGTATATTATAGAAAAGTTTTCTGTAATTTAGCCTATTATTAATTGAACAAGTTTTATAAAAATTGTAATACTAATGCAGGCGACACCGGAGGAGACGGGCCTTGCTTTGCAAGTGATATCGAGCAGTCAGTCGGCGTCCACGAACCTCGCGTCGCTCTGCATCGCACTCAGCTCTCTCATCGGCACGTGGGCCGGCAGCTCGACCTCAAAAACCCTCATGGCCGAGGTGGTCTACGGCGACACCAGCCAGTCCACGGCCTCCGTGAAATACATTTCCCTCCTCGTCTGCTTTCTCGTTGCCTTCACTTGCTTCATTCACTCCGCCCGCTATTTCGTCCACGCCAGCTTCTTGATCAGCACGCTCAACTCTGACGTTCCGGTCAGCTACGTCCAGACCGCGGTAACACAAATTCACTGTTTTTCTTCTCTAATTAAACCTTAATTTTAAATTTCTATGTAACAACACCAAATTGTTTCATTAAATTATTCATATGAAAATCTACTCAAATATGATTTAATTTAATGATTTTGTTTTTCAAACGCATTTGGTTTGATTGTGAACAGTAGTTTTCGTCTCTCTAAAATAAGATAGTATAAGGCTGGAATTACTGTTCTATTTTTTTTTATTAAGAATAAATTTAATTAAAGTAAATATAATTTTAATTATTATGTTAACTTTTTAATTAATTTAATTATTTTATTAACTAATTATTTAACTATTAAATAAATAATTAATTAATTAAATTATTTATTAATCATACTCATTATTATTAATTATTTTATCAATTAATATTTATAATTGTAATAATTAGTTAATTAAATTAAATTGTTATTTAATTAATATTTTTATATTAATTAATTAGATTAAATATTATTATTTTAAAATTATAATAATCACTCTTATTCTCACTATTCAAATCTATCTATTCAAACATTATTTTTTTTTTAATTTTCAGAAATAACTCAATTTTTATCCAAACATAAAATTAATCTTATTCACGCTCGTTTCTAAACTTATATTTATTATTAAAATAAATAATTTTAATTTATATCTGAACCAAACCGCCTAGCTAAATTGGCTAATTTAAAATACAATTTGTTCTGAGTTGAGTTTCTCACACATGAAAGCATTAATTTATTTGTCAAAATAAAACCCTTTTATAATTTCCATGTGGCTTTTGTAGCCAAGGTTAAAAGAGGAAAACAAAGTATTAGTGGAGCAATCGAATGAGTACATGACATGTTAAATAAAAGTACTCACCCTCTCAAATCCTAATTTCAATTTTGAGTTCATTAATTGAGAACCAACTCAATTGCCATTTTAATTTGCACCAAATAAAACTTAAGCTATCACATAATAATATTTTAATATTTAATATTTAGCAGGTAATACGCGGTGGTTATTTTTGGTCGATGGGGCTTAGAGCGTTATACTTTGCGACCACCTTGTTGCTTTGGATCTTCGGACCGATTCCGATGTTCGCGTGCTCGGTGTTCACGGTGGTGGTGTTGCATATGCTGGACAGTAATTCGACACCGCTACACCAATTCAGATTCAGCGCAAATAAGACGACCGGAGTAGCGAGAAGAAGATCAAAACCTGCATCAAGTAATGTGCGCAGTAATCCAGTGTTCTCTCCTCCTGTTTCTTATCTAAGCTGAGATCTTTAATTGGCTTATATATAGAGTCCGGCTGAAATACTATCGATAGTATCAAGCAATTGGTACTATTAAATTTTTAGCCTTTGGATGAAGGTATGTACGGTTGAGATTATAGTGATCTTCTAAAATTTTTACTATTCAACTAACCACCCACTAAACCCGCACATCTCTTAATTCAAGGGCTAAAAATTTGATAGCACATGATTTGCTACTATCGATAGTATTCTATCGATAGCACCAAATAATTGGTGCTATCAAGTTTTCAGCCGTTGGATGAAAAGATATGCGGTTGGAATTATAATGGTTCTTTAAGATTTTTACTATTCAACCAACCACCTAGTAAACCCTAGGGGACCACTATAATCCCAATCGCATATTTTGTCATCCAACGGCTAAAAATTTGATAACACCAATGACTTGGTTCTATCGATAGTATTCTAGCCTAATTTTATATATATATATGCAGATAAATATATTTTTTGTTATTTTTTGTGAGAAAAATTATTATTATTATTATTATTATTATTATTATATATTATTGTTGGTAGGGAGATTCAATTTGTTGTGGATTTTTTAAAATACCATGAGATCAACAATGTAGAAGAAAGAGAGATAAAAGGAGCTCAATATTGATTGTGGTTGTGGTGTACACAATTAATTTTTAGGTTGGAATTTGATGTTCTTTTTAATTTAAGTTAATTTTATCAGAAGCAATTGAGCTGAGTAACCATCCCACTGAGTCCAATTTGGTTTGGAGACCAAACATAATATTTTTGTGGACTGAGATAAAATATTTTGATCAAATTTTACCTTTCATGATTATCTCGAGATAATTTGGGGTAAATTATTTTATCTTTTCGATATAAAAGTGTTATTCTAAGGTTTAACTCTAAAATTATTAAAATTATAAATTAAGAAAGTGTTTGGCCTAAATTTTGAAAAGTAATTTTACGATCAAAAATAATTTTTTTCTTCAATAGAGCATTTTGTAATTTTCTTTTCAACACCTGATTCTTATTTTTAAATTTAGTTATCTAATTTTAGAGACCCAAAACCAGAAGAAACTAAAATTTACTTTTTAAAATCACATTTTGATTTTAAAATAAAATTTTAAATTTAAATTTAAATTTTAAATTTTAAATTTTAAAATTTTAATTTGTAATTTGTAATTTTAAATTTACAAAATAGGTGGAAGATTCAAAAGCATCAAAACTGTGGACAATTCAAGAAAGCTCGTAAAACAAAGATTTCTATATACGTTGGCAATTTAATTTGTTAGTTTTTGCTGCCCTATCCTTCTAATAATTGATATCAGAGTTTAATATTTTAAAAATTTTGATTACCAAAAAATAACTAAAATTAAAATATAAAATAGAAAAATAATTTAAAAAGAGTTTGCAGCTCAAAATATAAAATTATAATTATAATTTAAATTCAAACTAAAATTTAAATATTATAAATTTACGTCAAAATATTGAAATGATAAACCAAAATTGAGTGGGCAATTCAAAATATAAAACTAATTTTAAATTTAATTAAAATTTAAACTTACAATTAAATTTAAATTAAATGTATAGATCAAATTTATATTTTAATTTAATTTTCAAATCAAAATCTAAAATTTAAAATTTAATTTCTAAATTTAAATTTTTATTTTAATTAAAATTAAATTAAATTTTAAATATAAACTATAAAATATAATTGAGGTATTTTCATAAAGTATATTTTTTTCATCTGAATTCAATTTTGAATCTGACCTCCTAAGCTGAATTGAAAAAAAGTGTGATTAAAAAATTTCTATTCATTCGTGAATCAGAATTAAAATGGAACTCCATATACTAAATACTGACAAATAAATTCGATTCGGATTCCAAATCCTAGGTCAAGAAAAAGGCAAACTAAATACTTAGCTAACGGATTCGTCCATTAGGATTCTAAATCCTGGATCACAAAAAAGCCCAACCAAACATTTATTGATTACATATAGATTAATTTTACAATTTTTTTAAAAATTAGTTTTTTTTCTCTGTACAATCGATTTTAAAAATTAAAACAAAATCTGTTTTTAGTTTTAATATTGATCACAAAACATGCAATTTTTTACTCTTTTTTATTTTTTAATTTTTAAATTTTTTGTGTACCATTTTTAATTTTTTTTTTTTAATCTGCTACGTGCAGTTAAAAAAAAAAGAAAAAAAGAAGAAAATAAAAAAGACACAGCCCGCGCACGCCATTCCATGCTTTAAAATTATTATTATATTATTTATTTGTGAATAATAAAATATTTTTATTAATTTTAAAAAAAGTTTAAATATCATATTGTTTTTTAGGATTTATCAATGAGTTTTGATTTTAGAAGGATATTTTCCTGAGGAATAATTTTAAAAAAGTTTAATAGTAACTAGAGGAATATTTTTATTATATTATTTTTTTTGAAATAACTAAAATATTTTTCGGATTGCTTGACATGTAGCAGCCGTAATCGCTATATATTCGGCTTCTGAAGATGATAGAGCCGTCGACTGCTGTTTTTTGGAAGACCAACATATTGCTCCTACACTAAAATTGAAGACGAACCCACTCGTGCTTCGTCGATCATCTACCGAATCTGTCCAGTCACTATCAGAACAACCAAAAAAATAAAAATCGTTAGCATTAGTATACCACAGTCCGTGGTCTTTTGTTCCTTTCAAATATCTCAATATCCTTTTCGCCGCTCCCCAATGGATTTTACTTGGGCTTTGCATAAATCTCGATAATAAATATGTTGCATATATAATTTCTGGTCTACTGTTACCAATATAGAGTAAACTCCCAATCAGGCTTCTGTACAAACTCGAATCAATTTTTTCTTCTCCATGATAGCTTCATATTTGTACCCATTGGATTTTGCACAGGATTACAATTTTTCATATTAAACTTCTCAATTAAATCATCAAGATATTTTTTCTAATAGATAAAAATTTCATTATCTTCTTGTTTTACCTCTAGACCCAAAAAATAACTCATGGGGTCAAGATCAGTCATCTCAAATTCAGTCATCATACTTTTCTTAAAATCATTGATCAATTCTGTACTGTTTCCCGCGTAAATCAAGTCATCAACATAAAGGCAAACAATCAAAATCTCCATACCTTGAGATTTGATATAAAGTGTGAGTTCACTTTCACTTCTAGAAGATTCGTTTTGAATAAAATGTGAATCAATCCGACTATACCAAGCTCTTGGTGCCAGTTTTAATCCATATAACGCCTTTCGTAGTCCGTAAACTTTATCTTCTTGTCCTTTAATTTTGTAGCCCTACAGCTGCTCAGCAAAAACTTTTTCATCCAAAAATTCATTAAGAAAAGCTGATTTAACATCAAATTGAAAAACTTTCCATTTATTTTGTGCAGATAAAGCCAAAACAGTTCGGATAGTATCAAATCTAGCTACGAGTGCAAAGATTTCATTAAAATCAATACCTGCTTGCTATAAGTAACCTTTTGCAATTAAATGTGCTTTTAATTTCTGGATTGATCCATCTGGTTTATATTTTGCCTTGTATATCCATTTCAACCCGATAACTTCGTTTTTTGTAGATGGTTCAACAAGCTCTCATGTATTATTTTTCTCTAGCACTGTAATTTCTTCATTCATAGCTTTACACCAATCATCAAATTTTGCCGCTTCCTCGAAAGTTTGTGGTTCTCCACATTGTGTGTACATGCACTGCTCATATATTTCACTAAGCAATTTTACTTTTCTCGGTGTCGTCTCAGGCGAAGCTTCTTGTGAAATTCGTGGTGAAGCATGTGATGTTGTTTCAGTACTTATAATATTTTCACCATTATTCTTATTCTCAATAGTTTCATCTCCTAACATCGGAAGTGGATTATCCTGTACTTTTGCACTCCAATCCCAACCTTTTTGTTCATCAAATATAGCATCATGACTTATAATTAAGGAGTTAGTAACAGGATTATGAAATCGATAGGCTTTACTTCTTTCGCTATAACCCACAAAAATACACTTGCTACTACTATTATCCAATTTTTGCCTATTTTGTGATAGAATATGAACAAAAGAAATCGATCCAAAATTTTTAAAATGCTTTACCTTCGGTTTCCAATCTGTCCATGCTTCATAAGGTGTAATATTATCCAGCGCCAAAGTTGGGCTTCTATTAAAAATGTATGTTGCAGTAGATACTGCTTCTGCCCAGAATTTATTTGGAAGTCCTTTCGCTTTCAACATACTTTTTGCCATCTCTACTAAACTTCGATTTTTGCGCTCAGCAACGCCATTCTGCTGAGGCGTATAACTGGTCGTTAACTGCCTGCAAATACCATTTGATTCACAAAAATTTTCAAATTTATTATAAATAAATTCTCCCCCTCGATCTGTACAGAGAGCCCTAATATAATAACCGGATTCGTTTTCAACCAAGTTTTTAAATTTTTGAAAAACATCAAAAGCTTCAGATTTATTTTTAATAAAATAAATTCAAGCCATCCGACTGTAGTCATCCACGAAAACCACAAAATAATAATTGCTGTTAAGCGACGGTGTCTGCATCGGCCCACAAACATTAGCATGTATCAATTCTAATGACTCTTTGGCTCTCCAATTGTTGTTTCTTGGAAAAGAGTCTCTGTGATGCTTTCCTAATACACAACTTTCACATACAGAACCATTATTATGCACCAAAGGCAAACCATCAACATATTCTTTTTATGTAATAAATCAAGCCCCTTAAAACTCAAGTGACCATATCTATAGTGCCATAACCAATCATCATCTAGCACTACTTTCATTGCAATATGAATAGGAACAACTTTATTTTTTGCCGTCGGAACTTCATAAAATAAATTCTTTTTATTTTTATCTTTATAAATAGTGCATTTAGAATCTTAAAAAATAAGCGAATAACCTTCTTTCAAAATTGGCCCACGCTAAACATATTGGAATTCAAACCAGGAACATATAAAACATTATTTATTTTTTGAATTCCAAAAATATATGGCTCACTTGTACCTCTTCCATGCACGTCCTGAACATAGCCATCACCCATCGTCACACGGCCTTTAACAGATTTATCCAAATTAATAAAGTTCTCTTTTTGTCCTGTCATGTGACTGCATGCTACAACCACTATCGACATACCAAATACTGTTAGCAGCTTTTTCTGATGAACGACATGCAAAAAGTACATTATCGTTTTCATTATTTCCTTGAATAAAATTAGCGTTTTGTTGTTTCAATCGACAAAACCGCTCGATATGGCCAAATTTCTTACAATAATAACATTGAATATTTTTATAATTATGGGACTGATCATTACCTCTGTAGATTCTCTGATTTTGATTACCTGATCCTTCACCGTTTCTGTTATTGTATCCACCCGATCTATAGCCGCGACCTCTACCACGGCCACGACCACAACCACGACCTCTACCATGGTCTCCAGATGCTGAAGCTTGGCGATTAGAAGTATCTGCTTTATCTTTTTCATTGCCTTTCGATTCACTTTGAAAAACATGCTCAGAAAAATTTTCTGTTCTATTTTTTCATTTCTCATGTGCCAAGAGAGAACCAAGTAGTTCGCTACAAGACAATTTAGATAAATCTTTTGCTTCTTCTATAGCAGAAACTACATCATCGTATTTTTTCGTCAAACTACTTAAAAATTGTTCAACTACTGTTTGATTAGTAATTTGTTCACCATAGGTACGCATCAAGGTAACTAATTCCATAACTCTAGAATAAAAGGTATGAATATTTTCTTTTTCTTCAATAAATGAAGTCTCAAATTTTTTTTTTCAAATTTAAATTTTAATTTTGAGTACCTTTCCGTTACCTTGGTATTCCTTCTGTAATATATCCCATGCTTCTTTCGATCGGATAGCGCCGGCAATGTGGAAGAATATATTTTGGCCAGTTTCTTAAAAATCTGGACCGAATCTATAAAAGCAAAAAAATTGGACCACTTTTGTCAAAATACAAAACCGATGGATTTTTTATGCAAATTGGCCTATTTTTTTATGCTTTTGTAGCAAGTTTTTTATATTCAATGTAGTCTAAAAAAAAAAAAAAAAATTGTATATTTTTGTAGTATGTTGTGAATGTATGCGTATTATATGTCTTATTTTTGACGTTCATAAGTATTTGTATTCTCTAGCCATTTTCAACAAAATTTATTTTTTTTTTCAAAAAAAGGTTCCATGTGTGCAACATTTTCATAAATTGTTGCCTTTCATATGTACATATTTTACAGTGATAATAAATTTTAAATTTTATTCTATAAATGTAATATAATAATTGATTACGGTTATGTAATGGAATGTGTTTCATGGACGTTTTCAAATAAACTTTGGCACGAATATTTATTTATTTGATCTGTATAATAATTTATCAGGATAAGTTTTTAAATATAATTAAAATTGTGTTTTTTTAAAAATGGATACGTTCCTATTTTTTTAAAAAACTTGAGATAAATTTTGAATTTAATAGATTAATTGATAAAATTATACTTTTTGAACTGATATTGGGTGATAATTATGAGTCGAGCAAAGTTTTTGGTCCCGTTGTGCAGGGGATAATATTTAAATCTTATTAATTTTTGAAATGTACCTAATGATTAAACTTATTTTGAATATGGTGTGAAATAGCTTTCAAAAACACCGTAGTAAGCTAAACAAAAACAATTATGATACTTGGTATAGAAAAATGTAATACCTCTTAAATGAATTAGGGGTTCTCGAAATCCTCATTGTCAAAATAGTCGTGCCTTCGGAAGGCACTATCGCACAACTTTGCTGTGACTAGTGTCTATAACATGTGGTTCAAAGAGGATCTAACCGTTAGATACACTATACTATGTGCCATGTCGGATGACTCTATTGGACAGTTTGAGACTTTCGAAACTGCCAAGAACACATGGGACAATCTTAAGATTACTTTCAAAACTTCAACTTCGATGTTGCGTGCATGGAATTTGAGGTTTAGGCAAGACACTAAAGGTTTGAAGCACTCAATGGTTGAGCACTTCTATGCAATGAGCATCATGATTTAGGATCTCAACGCTGCTGGAAACGAGCTCACTAATGAGCAACAACTTCTCGTAGTCATCGTACACTGTTGGATCCTGAGTGGTCCCAGATGTATCTCCCAATGACGTACAGCAAGAGCATTAAAATATTTAATGACATTTCGTGGCATTTCGAGCTCGAGGCGAAACACTTGGAAGGAGACCTCTATGTGGTCCTTGTTGCACGCTCTGAGATGCATGGTGGGATCAAACCCAAGCACAAGAAGCATTGCAACAATAGAAAGCAAAAGAGTAAGAATCAAATTTCTCAAGGTCGAGTTGGAAATCGCTACAGAAGCAAGCACGCTAGCAATAGGGATGTTGCAAGCTATTGTGCAATAACTACAAACAAAAGGGTCATTTCGCTCAGAATTGTTCTATGCCGAGAAAGGTAATCCTACCAATCAACTCACACTGATTTGTTTTCTCTCATATTTTAATAGCTCATTCTCTTTCTAATTGGATCATGAGTACAAGAGCAAATAAGCACGCAGTTCGTGATCTAGTAGGGTTCTTAGATTACTATTTAGTATCGATAGACACAATTTATCATCCTTGGGAATGACATAAAGGAGAAAATCATGGGAGTTGGTTCGTAAAGACTCGAATTACGTGGTGATCTCACTTTACTTATTCAGGACGTGTTATATGCATAAGAAATTCGATGTAATATATGTTCAATTTTAACTGTGCTATATTTAGACTATCCCTGCAGTTTCATCTTTGTTACATTTAAGCTATCCCTTCTTTTTTAATTTTGCTACGTGTTATATCCATATGAAATTCAATGTAATTTATATTTAGTTTTAACTTTACTATATTTAGGTTATCCCTTTGATTTTGACATAATCGCGTAGACTTTTTTTTTCATAATACTTTATTTTATATGATATATTAGTGGACGGTTTCTTTAAGTTTGATTTGGGAATAATTCGTTTGTAGTTGTTTCTTTTTTTTAAATTTTTGTGATGAATTCGTTAAATGAAATATCAGATTATGCCATATAGGTCAAGAAAAGATGAATAGACTAGTTCGAGAAGGCCTTTTTGGGTCTCTCGCCAAAGTTGACCAATTATGTGCGAGTCTCGTCATGCTAGGAAGGTATATAGAAAATCTTTTGATAAGGCTGCTCATGTCTTCCATCCTTTAGAGTTGATCTACTCAGATATTTATGGGCCAATGAATGTGAGTGCTCAGCATGACGCGTTTTATTTTCTCATATTCATCAGAAACTATTACTGCTATGGTTATGTATATCTACTTTCTCACCACTTTGAAACTATAAATTGCTTTAAATGCTTCTCTACGGTGGCTGAGAGTAAACAAAAAGACGTGTGAAGGTAATCCGTACTGATCGAGATTGTGAGTGCTTGTCTGATCAGTTCAAAACGAACTGTCAACAAAAAGGCATTTGTAGATAGCTCACTGTCTCTGGTACTCTGCAACAAAATTGTATTACAAAGCAAAAAATCTATTATAATATATGAAAAGACGAAATAAGAAAATTTCCTCTTTCTTCCTCCCTTCCATAGCATATTTTTTTGTTTCTCTAAAAATACTACCGACATTTCCGAATTTTGGAGCATGAATACAGAAATAAACTCTGATAACACTTTTCATATCCAGTCCGCAACGCGTGGGAGGAGACGAAACAAGTGGAAGTTTAAGAAGCATCAAAGGAAAGACGATTCACAAGGGCTTGTAAAACATGCAATCTGATTCGATTTTAGTTTTTGAATGCATTAGCTATTCAGTTTTTAAGTTTTCGTTGTGCTATTATTCTAACAATAGTTATTAAATTTGAAAAGTAAAAAAGTTTATAACAATATAAAAACAATCTTTTGTGCAATATTGCATTTGTAATTTGTCCTTTTGTTTCAACTTTACTTTTTCTACAAGAATCCATCATTAAAAATGATAACAAAGTGTTGCATTCATAAACTATAAGATGGTGGTCAAAGTGCTATGTTTCATCATTATCCTATTAGTAATTTTTATTTTTTTACTTATCACATTTGCACTCTCTATTGTGGAAAATAGAGCCAGTTGCACAAAAGGAGTATAGAGTGGGCATGCATATAGATTTTCTGTTGTAAGGCCCATCTTTCTAATATATAGCTTAAGCCCAAGCTTAAGCCCAAGGGCAAGCCCAAGCCCATTTAATGCTTGATGTACACCCATTTACATCCCACCCATTCTAAGATGGGGTGTAAATTCCATTCATCACTTCGAAGTGATAGATGAAGAAGCCTCCACCCTTAGATAGGTGGGGTGTAAGATCTATACTCAAAAATAGGTGTAGAGGCGGCATTGCTCAAAAAGCTGCAAACAGGAGCTGAATGAATTTGCCAAGCAAATGTAAGGCCAAACAATCCAAATTGAAAACAAAACTTTTATAAAGACCGTCTTTTATAGTAAGATCGATATTAAATTAATTTGATGCAAATCATGTGTAGCTCTCAAATTTCAAAATAATGTTGAATGGTATGGCATATTTGATGATCTCATAGTGGAAGTCCTTTGTAAAGCTTTTGTGTGAGTTAACTAGGGTTTCCTCAACAATAATAGGCAATTCTAAAGGAGGCTCCTCAATTTTTATTTATTTATTTATTTTTTTGGATTGAAACCTCCTAAACTTCCAATTCATTTTTATTTGAGTTTCTATATTTAGTTAATTTAAAAACTTTACCAAATTTAATAATTATATTAGTTATTAATCATTAACTAATCTAATTTTATTTATTAAAAATAATTTAAAGTGTTAAATTTCATAAAATCGTCAAACCTTTTGATCGAAGTCGCTTAATTCTAACAAATTAGAATGTGAGAGAGTCCCAATTATAAAATTGGTAAAAACGTATATAACTTATCTGAACTATAGACCATTTTGAGTTGTATATCTAATCTTTCAGTCAATGGTATTTTAATTTTAAAAATTGAATACGTCGTTTTTTTTATAGCTTTAGTATTACACTTTATATAATTCTCGGAACTACAAATTTATTAAAGTAATTATCTTATATTTTAAAATCAAAACAATCTCGACTAATTCATATCAAACAAACTAATAAGTTGAATAGTAATCAATACTTTAAAAAATTGGGAATCGATTTTAAAATAGTTTCTAGTTCAGATAAGTTCAATACAATTTAATCTAAAAAAAATTTAGTTGAGAGCTCTTTGTAATTGTATATTTTCACTTAAATATAATAAATTACTATAAAAATAAAAGGCCAATATATATATATATATATATATATATATATATATATATATATATATATATATATATATATATATATGAGTAGAACTTGTGTGCTTTTAGAAGCACGAAGCTCTCCGTGCTCCCAAGTTATTTTAATATTGGGACTTCCGAATAGACGATCAGCTCCGTTAGACTTGATCTAAAATATTTCAAATATTTAGAAATTAAATTTTGTAATTTTTTCATATCATTTATCCAGTGATCGAAAAGACTCAAAATCAACGACTAAAAATAAAAATTTCAAAAAATATGATAATATAATACTAAAATTTTAGATCAAAATATTGATCTTATTCTATATAGTATAAAGGATTTGCTATCAAAAATTTGCGTGATTTGAATATTTCTACACCATTAAACTCGCAAACGGCTCACCACAACTATTAAAATTGTTGATTTTGAGCGACTTTGATCGCTAGACAAATGATATCAAAAATTTGTGAAATTTAATTTCTAAATCTTTTAAGTACTCTAGATCAAGTTTAACGGGGCCGATCGTTTATTCAAAAGTTTAAACATCGAAAATAATTTGGGAGTACGGGGACTCCGTGCATTTAAAAGCACACAAGCCTAGCTTATATATATATATATATATATATATATATATATATATATATATATATATATATATATATATATATATATATATTAGATTGGAATACTATCGATAGCACCAAACCATATATATATAATTAGGTTATAATACTATCGATAGCACCAAACCATTGGTGCTATCAAGTTTTTAGCCTTTGGATTAAAGTATGTGTGGTTAAGATAATAGTGGTACCGTTCCAATTTTATCGGATGTCTCCGATCCGTCTTCGGCTGCTCTATTCAGGGATTTCCCTTCAAGTATTTGGGCTTACCGTTATCCCCTAAGGCTTTGCGCAAATCCGATTATCTTCCTATCATCGAGAAATTGGATAAGCGTCTGGCGGGGTGGAAGGGTCTTCTGCTTTCTAGGGGGGGGAGGTTGGTGCTTCTAAATTCGGTTCTTTCATCCATTCCGTCCTTTTTTTGTGCTGCTTTCAGACTACCTAGCTGGGTAGTAAAATCGATTGACAAGATTCGCCAGAATTTCTTCTGGAAAGGTAAACATCTGAACAACGGCTTTCACTGTTGGGTTAAATGGGAGCACCTTTGTCGACCTATCTCTTCCGGGGGTCTGGGCATCCGTGATCTCCGCAACTCCAATTCGGCGCTCCTTTTGAAAGGATTATGGACCTTTCATCATTCTAAGGCGCTACCCTGGGTGCGATTGTTGTCTCTGAAACATTACGCTCGTAGGCCTCCCCTTTCAGCAGAGGCGCTACCGGCGGGCTGCTGCCCTATCTGGAAGGGTATGCTCTCTACCGCCCCTATCTTCACCTCTTCCACCTCCTTCGCAATCGGTAACGGCAAGACGACGAGCTTCTGGAATGCGCGCTGGAGTGGGGACCTTTTACTAAGGAACCGTTTCCCTAATTTATTTGCTGTGGCCTCCCTCAAGCATCTCTCGGTCTCAAACTGGATCCGCCGCTTTGGCTCGCTTTCTAATTTGGGGTTTGAGATTATTCTCTGTCCGGAGGCTACGCGGGAATTACCTCTTTTAAAGGAAGCTATTTCTAGCCTTGTCCTCTCGAACTCTGAAGACTCGGTCTTCTGGAATTGGAGCATTAACGGGTCTTTCTCGGCCAAGAGTGCTTACAATTTCATGGCTTACGATGGGGTAAATGACTGCAAGATCAGATTTTTATGGGGTATTCGGATCCCGATTAAGATTAAAATCTTCCTGTGGATAGCAGCTCGATACAGACTGCTTACGACGGAGTTGCTCTTTAAAAGAGGTTGGCAAGGACCATCTATCTGCATGGGTTGCGGGGCAAGTGACGAAAATCTGGATCACCTTTTCTTCTATTGTAATTTTGCGAGGGCGATTTGGGAGGGGTTACTTCGGCACCGGCCTATCACCCGTATCAGGGTACTTTCTTACTCGGGGGATTTCGCGAGTAGGTGGGAAGGAGCGAGGTTGACCTTGACGGGTAAAGCTAGAAAGTTTTTTGACCTCCTATTCGCCGCTACCTGTTGGGAAATTTGGCTTGAACGCAACAGGCGCATTTTCTCAGATAGTTTTTCACAGAGCGCTACCTGCGCGATTAGAATTCAGAACAGTATAAACCTCTGGACCTTGGTTCTAGGGTGATTTCTGGGCAGCGATTTCAACAGTCGGGGACCCCTTGCTTCTATGGTTGTTTGGCTTCCGGCTGGTGGGGCGTTGGAGATTTCTGGACTCTTACACAATGTGATGTTTTGCATGCTGACTTTCAGAGTTTGGTGATTGGGATGTCATGCTTATGGTTTTTCTTTATCTCTTCGTATGTCTCGGTTAATGTTATTTCATTGGGCCGGAGTTGCTATGTGTGCTCGCCGGCTCCTTCCACTTCAGCAATTTCCAATATCTCCGGAGTCCCGTTTCCTGTTATTGGGAGTTAGCTGTGCACTATGGAAAGCAAAATCCAGGACATTAGCGGGCATTTGGGCATGGAAGCAATTAACTGGTTGGATGAGACGCATCTACTATTTGTATTGGGATGTTATCTACACTGTGAGGTCCGAGTGCTGTTTGTCGAAACATCTACGATGCATGGATGGTAATACTGGGAGGGCTCAAGGAAGTGCAAGGTCCAGGTTTTCTCTCACGAATTGGAGGAATTGCTTCTACCATCTGGTTCATGCAGGAAAGTGCGGAGAAGGGATTTCTTCTAACATCTGGTTCATCAGTCTTTACAACTCACTTGGGATTACCTTTTGAATTTTCTATGAAGACAAGCTTGGGCAACTTGGGTTAATAAAGATTGGTTGAGTGTTGAGTGTACCACCTGGTTCCTGCAGGAAATTGGAAACTTGTCTCTCAGTGTGTGGATTAGACACTATGTTGGGGAAGGCAAGCTTTCAATCAGTAGCAACAGCAGTTTTCCTAGCAGTTCTGATCTACTATTGAGGTGTTAGACTCCGGTTAATAGCAGTTTTCTAGCAGTTTACACTTTGTCGTTGATGGCAAGCATTCGTTTCGTGGGACTCTTGAGCTACAAAGGATACCGATCCCTTCCTCATCGACTGTTTGCTTACCGGGGCTTAACTTTATCCTCCTTCTGACTTGGCTTCATCACATTTTGCGATCGCTCCATTTTGTATGGTTGAGGTCTTAGGAGATTCTGTATTATGAATGGGTTTAACGAATGGTATATCTGGATCAGCTACTGGAATTTCACTGATGGTGGGACCCTACTCTGCAGCAGTTGTGTCTCTCTTTGTGTGGTTGCGACATTTCGTTGTTGAGGGCAAGGTTCCGATTCGAGACTCTTTGTTTCTTTTAACAGTTTACATCTAGATTGAGGTGTTATTTTGGTTCTGCGTTCACCCGAGGACCCATCTCACCTAATCTGATGCTCTGAGAAGGCGGTGGGGGAGATAGTGTTCGACTGTTATCGTGTAAACCGACGGCACTATCTCTCAGCAGCAGCAGCAGCAGTTTTCATAGTTTTCCACAGCTACTTTGTGAAACTGCAAGCTTCCCTCTGGCTTGACTTATGCTATCATTGTTAGACCTGCCAAGATTAGTTGGACAAGGATCAACTTTGGAGAGTTAACTAAAGTCATCTATTGCTAAAGTCATCACTTCGCTCCTCCGCATTTTACTTTCTAAGGGAACTTTTGAGGCTCATTTGATGGATCTAGGATCGACAGATTGAGACCACTGTTTTAAGCTAAGGATTGGAGGAATGAGGGATATAGGAAGGCTTAATCAATTGAAGAAGGGCTCTGAGTTAACTTTACAAGGCTGTGTTCATTGCTGAATTTTATGCTTGTTGACCTTCAGAGTTTTGCTATTGGGATGGCCATGCACAGGGA
Source organism: Tillandsia fasciculata (assembly GCA_029168755.2). Lineage (NCBI taxonomy): Eukaryota > Viridiplantae > Streptophyta > Magnoliopsida > Poales > Bromeliaceae > Tillandsia > Tillandsia fasciculata. The sequence goes on along the minus strand of CM054948.1, from coordinate 3,970,802 downwards.
CTTCAATTCTCTCTTCGTATTATTGGTTGCTGCTATTACAATGGGTTGAAGATGCTATGCGGCGGGCAACGAGTTGATTTATCCGTGATATATTGTTGTTGTAATGCTGGTTTTGTTGCTTTGGGCCTGTATGGGTACTTACTGTGTTCTTGTTTTGCTTTTCGGGCTCTAACCCCACTCCGTGCGGGGGTCATCTCGGTTACTTTTGTAACTTTCTCAAATAGGGTTTAACCCTGTTTAATCAAAAAGATAATAGTGGTCCCCTAGGTACCGTTTGGATGTGGCTTATACCGGAATGAGTTATACCAGGTATAGGTATAAAGTAAGGGATAAACCTGGTTTAAACCTAAATTGTGTTTGGTTGTGAATGAGGGATAAACCTGGTTTAAACCTGGTATAAGAAAATAGGTGTTTGGATTGGGGATGAGAAATAAGAGGTATAAAGTTGACTTTTATAATTAATGACGATGTGACCTTTATTTTTATGTATATTATAAATTTGATAATTAAAGAATGTATTAGAATATTTTAAGTAGGAGTAAAAATTTTAATTTTTAAATTTATATAAATTTTACAAAAATTATAAAAAAATTATATAAATTTTACAATTTTAAAATTAATATTATTTTTTAAAATTATAAATTTATAAATATATATAATGTAATAAAATATAAATATATTTATAATTTAATAAAATTTTTAGATTTATTAAAATATAAAATTAAAAAAATTTAAAATTTATAAAATTTAAATATTTAAAATTTAAATATAAAATTTAAATATTTTTTATAATTAAAAAATTTTTATAAAAAAAAAAATAAAAATCCAAAAGCTAAAAAAAAAAAACGAAAAAAAAAAAAAAAAGAAAAGCCCCTTCCCAAGGCACTGCCTTGGGAAGGGACTGAGAGAGAGAGAGAGAGAGGGGAGAGGGAGGAGAGAGAGTGGGTTATACCTGGGGGGAGGGTTGGGGTGGGATATCCCCAACCCAAAACCAGGATTATCCCCGTTTGGGGGGATATCCCTAAACGGGAATATCCCAATTCTGTTTGGGTATAAAGGGGGGATATCCCCCCTTTATACCCTTCCCAAACACAGCCCTAGGGTTTACTAGATGGTTGGTTGAATAGTAAAAATCTTAGGGGACCACTATAATCCCAACAGCATATCTTTTCATCCAACGGCTGAAAACTTGATAGCACCAATTGCTTGGTGCTATCGATAGTATTCTAGCCGGACTCTCTCTCTCTCTCTCTCTCTCTCTCTCTCTTCTCTCTCTCTCTCTCTCTCTCTCTCTCTCTCTCTCTATATATATATATATATATATATATATATATATATATATGAGGTAGGCTACAATACTATCGATAGCACCAAACACTTGGTGCTACTAAGTTTTTAGTCGTTAGATTTATCATTTTTATCATTTCCAACTGTTAGATCATATTATTTTCCAACTATCCAGTAAAACCTAGGAGATCATTATCATTCTAATCATACATCTCTTAATCCAATGGCTAAAACCTAATAGCACAAATGACTTAGTGTTATCGATAGCATAGTAGCCTATTTCTCTCTCTCTCTCTCTCTCTCTCTCTCTCTCTCTCTCTCTCTCTCTCTCTCTATATATATATATATATATATATAAGGGATAATATTTTATACACTCTTCTACACTCTTCAATACTTCAGAAATATCTTATTTACCTATATTTTTTTTTATTCCAAATATACCAAAGTAGGGTATATTTGATTTCAAATATACTTTACTTTGTCCTTAACTCGAGGGCAAATAAGAAAAATTTATGAGAGTAGAAGGATATATTTGAAAAGGCAAAAAAAAAAAAAAAAAAAAAAAAAAAAATCCTATTACCCTTAACTTCAGAAAGATCTTATTTATCTTTACTTTTTTGATTCCAAATATACTAAGTAGGGTATATTTGATTTCAAATATATTTTATTTTGTTCTTAATTTGAGGGCATATAAGAAAAACTGATGACGGTAGAAGGGTATATTTGGAATGACAAAAAAAATTAAAATATTTTTATTGTCCCTAAATAAAAATTAATTAATTACGATAGAAAAATATATTTTAAAGAATAAAGTAGTAATTTTACAGAGATATTGTTAATGGTTTACTAACAAAATTTAACTCTAAAAATATATTAAAACAATTTAAAATATTAAAAAAATATTTTTAATATCAATTTTTTAAAAAAGAATAAATTAGAAAGTCAAAAAATTTTCCGAAACATAAAAAAGCAAATGTCCCCTTCAAAAAAAAAAAAAAAAAAAAAACAAAAAAAAACAAAAAAACAAAGCCTAGTTTCTAGCTATAAATGCGTGAGCCAAATCTAAAGCCCTTTAAAGAGGTGTATTAGGGAACAGAGGTGGGGCCCCACCAAAATGTGATGTCACCAACGCAAATGGGGGACATTAAACCACGAGCCCAGCAAAGCGGTGGGGCCCTGAAATGGGGCCCACCCACACTCCCCTAGCGTAATTAGATTGGATTGTCCATGTGGGTCCCGCATGAGCCGAATCTGACGTGGCGCTTGTTCCACTCCAATCGAATGAATGAGGGAAATAAATGCATGCACCGGGTGTACTGGTACATTTTATACACCGAGAGGTCTAAATATATCAATTTTTAATTTATTATATGTTTTTTATGATTTTTTTTTTTTTTTTGAGAGAGAGAAAGATAATATACTACCGTTTATTTTTTTTAGAAAAAAATAAATTTAATTAAAAATATGAAAAAAATTAAATTTCAAATTCAAATTTTTGAATACCAATCTTATGATATTTATTAGTGCTTTATTTGGAGCGTGATGGAAGAGTTGAGATTTTATTGCCTGGACCATGTCCACCACATCACCAGTGGACTGCTCCTCTAAATACCATCTCACTAATGCTTTCATAAGCCACTATAATTTATAATTAAGGTAAAATACATCAAACTTAATCAAATTATGATTTATTTTGATTCGATTATTCAATCTTCAAAAATTTATATTTTAATTTAAATTATTCGATAAATCTTCAAAAATATAACATAGTTTATTCTTAATAAGATGTATACAAAATCAAACATCTATATTCTTAATAAGATGCAGACAAAATTAAATCTACAAAATTATCGTGACGAATAAAATATGTTTAGAAAATATATTCTTTTGAGAGTATAATTAATTTTATTTTTATTTTTGTTTTCAAAAGTAACGTACCGAGGACTTGTACAACATTTTTCTTCTATTAATTTTTTTTATTATAATTATTTCTTATTTTTATTAATTTTGTGCAAAAATACGAAGCGTGCTTTCTGAACACTTTAGTCATTTAAATCATGAACTAAGTATTTAAGCGGGATCAAACAGATACTTAATTGGACAAAATATTATCTTCAAAATCATTATTATTATTATTATTAGACTAAATTACAGAAAATCTTCTTGTAATATTTCGTTTTTTTATTTTACCTCATGTTTTTTAAAAGTTTATATTTTGCCTCATCGTAATTACCGAATTGTCTTTAGGGAACAACTGCGTTAACTGAGAAGGTAAATTAACGAAAATGTTCTTACCTTATATTGGAGAGAGAATGAGTTTTAGCTTATTTTTCGTCATTTTTGAAGGATATTTTGGGTATATCAAATAATATTTTTTAAAAAATTAACGGTTCACTCACGGAATGGTGACGGCGGAATAAATGCATATTTCGATAATTACCAAGAAATAAAATATAAATTTTTAAAAGACAGAAAAACAAAATAAAAAAATAAAAAATTACATAAAATTTTTTTATAATTTAACCTTATTATTATTATTATTATTATTTTGTCACCCGTAAAGTTTTTGTCATCATCAAGTAGTAGAAAAAGGAGGCTTGAAATGGGAAAGAGGAATGGGAACAAAAAGTGAAGGACTGAGATGTTGGCCACTCATACACTTCCCCTTCTTTCTTTTTTTTTCTTTTTTTTTTTTTTTTTTTTTTTTTTTTCGAAGTGGGGAATTGTGCTGCTCCGGTTTATCCGGGAGTTGTTTTGTACTGGTTCTTTGGTGAGAGCCTAAGATGGAGATTTTACATAGAAATGCCTGAAAAAGCTCATATTTCCAATTTGATCTAGTGGGAGTTTTTATTTTCCAAACTGGTCCTTTTTCACGCAAAATTATTGCTTCCATTACAAAAAAAATTTCATATAAGAACATTTTTTAGACACGCTGAGCAAATGCATCCCCAAACGTTTCTATAATGTAGCAAAATCCAACACTTCAAAAAATATTCAAATCAATATATTAAATATTAAATTTAACTATTATTTTTAATTTTTTCACATTTTAAAATATTAAAATTTTAAAAAATTCTGATGTAAAGCGTTAGAATATATTTTACCAATGCTTGGCATTAACGTCGGTGTATATGTGGCAACTTTTCATGTGCAGACGTTTTATAAAGCTAAAATATTTTTAAATATTAATTTTTTTATAGTGTTATAAGTGCCTTCCACATACTTATCTTTTATTTGATGATTAATATGTTATATGATAATTAAAAATGATAGATGTGATATTTGATACCTCAAAAAACCTAATATAAAAATATATATATATATATATATATGTATTTTGATAATCAATTACTTACCATGGAGTAATTATAAAAGGATAATTAATTATTTGTAATAAATTAGGGTTCAAAATTTAAATTCTCAATATATGGAGTATAAAATTATTGTAGAACATAATAAATGAGTTATATTTTAGTTCAAAAACTTTAAATTTTTAGCATGCGAAAAAATAAATGTACTTTTATCAAAAATACATCTGCTTTTACACTTTAATAAAAGATTCAAATAAATTTAAATTGATTTTTGGTAAATACCAGTGATTTTCACAGGTTAATTTTAATCACCTGAATTGTTGTGTATGGTGTTTATTCCAATGTTCTGAATTTGTTTAGTATCACTTAAATGCCCCTGAATTAAGTTGATACTCTTGATTTTCTATAGCAATCTTTCCAATTGTCTCATTATTAATTTAATCTATACTATTGGATATTGGATAGTATTTAAATTGTATTTTACCTTTAACCCGATCCAAAACTCCTTAGAATCAGTATTTAGTTTCAGATTTTAAATCAAAGTTAGATCAAATTCAGACTCACGTGTTGAATAATAAAAAATAGCTATTTTTCTTCTGTAAATTTAAGCTATCAAAGAGCAACGTTTTTTATATGATTAGTTTCATGACAATTTGAGTTTGTTTTGATTTTCAATCAACACTAATAATGGACATAGATTGTAGTGGAAAAAAATCTAATCGAGTACTAAGAAATAGTGAAAAGAAATTACGACAGTACTCTCACACTCAAGAACACTAAGATTTACGAGATCCGAGCAGAACTTACATCCCCGAAGATAAGAGTAAGAAGAAGCTTCACTATAACATTGTCAATAGAAGAAGTATAACGATCCGGCCCACTAGCAATAATAACTCGTTAGGCCCAAACCACAGCCCAAAATGCTTAAGCCCAGTTATTATTACTAGTGTCCATGTCTCATATAAACCCAATCACAATTCAATCCACATCCGATGTAGGACTATTGGGGGCGTCACAGATACAGTAATTATGGACCCAAAATTTATCCGGGCGTTTTCTCGAAAAACGAAAATCGCTACCTGATAGATTTCGTCGAGCTGGACGTCATGGCGAAGTCCGTTTTTCGATCTGACGACTGGATTTTTAAACTCGGGGCGTGACAAGAAGAAAGAAAGATAAAAATTCGTTGGAATTAATAAGTCTAACAACAAATTTAGCGATTTCTCTAATCCACATTTTCGAATCCCCTCTTCTAAATCGAAGCACATTCTAAGCCTCTCTTCTTCTCTCCTCTTTTGATGGCTCTACGACACTTTAGATTTTTCCTCAAAAGTTTCTTCAAAAGATCTTCTCAAAAAGTCCTACTTAGGGCTATACAGGATCCCATATATATATATATATATATATATATATATATATATATATATATATATATATATATATATAGTACGGCTAGAATATTATCGATAGCACCAAACAATTGGTGCTATCAAGTTTTCAGCCGTTAGATAGAAAGATATACGGTTGGGATTATAGTGATCCCCTAAGATTTTTACTATTCAACCAACCACCTAGTAAATTCTAGGGGACCACTATAATCTCAGCCGCATATTTTTTCATCCAACGGCTAAAAACTTGATAACACCAATGGCTTAGTGCTATCGATAGTATTCTAGCCTATATATATATATATATATATATATATATATATAATATATATATATATATATATATATATATATATATAGAGAGAGAGAGAGAGAGAGAGAGAGAGAGAGAGAAAAGAGAGAGAAAATGAGAGAGAGAGAGAGAGAACTAAATTGGAATACTATTAATAGTACCAAGTCATTGATACTATTAAGTTTTGAACTCTTGAATTAAAAAATATGTGGTTGAGATGATAATAGGCCTTTTAGGTTTAATAGATGGTTAGAAAAATAGTAAAATCTAATGGGTGAAAATGATCAAAGGGTTTGCTCTAAGGGTAGAAAACTTGATAGCACCAATAACTTGATACTATTAATAGTATAGTGGCCGGACTCTCTCTCTCTCTCTCTCTCTCTCTCTCTCTCTCTCTCTCTCTCTATATATATATATATATATATATATATATATATATATATATAGCTTCATTTGTTTCGAGAACAAGGCCTGTAATAAGGCTGGAACCCCTAAACGTGTTTGGTTATGGATGGAAACAGCAATTTTCGTCTTTCTGGAATAAGCTGGTATAAGACTGAAACTACTGTTCCAGCTTTTTTCTGAAACAAGATTTGTTCCTGTTTACGAATAAACTTAATTAAAATAAATATAATTTTAATTATTATATTAAATCTTTAATTAATTTAATATTTTAACTTATCTAATTATTTTATTAACTAATTATTTAAGTATTTAGATAATTAACTAATTAAATTATTAAATTATTTATTATTAATAATATTGATTATTGTTAATTATTTTATCAATTAACTGAGAATAAAATTAATTAAAGTAAATATAATTTTAATTATTGTATTAACTCTTTAATTAATCTAATTATTTTATTAACTAATTATTTAAGTATTTATATAATTAACTAATTAAATTATTAAATTATTTGTAGTTAATTAAATTATTAATTATAAATATTAATAATACTCATTATTATTAATTATTTTATCAATTAATTGAGAATAAACTTAATTAAAGTAAATATAATTTTAATTATTGTATTAACCCTTTAATTAATCTAATATTTTTACTAATATAATTATTTTATTAACTAATTATCTAACCGTTAGATAATTAACTAATTAATTTATTAAATTATTTGTAATTAATTAAATTATTTATTAATATTCAGAATTATTTGATAATAATTAATTAAATAAGTTAAATTATTATTTAATTAATATTTTATATTAATTATTTAGATAAAATATTATTATTTTAAAATTATAATTATTCTTATTTTTACTACTCTAATCTAACTATCCAAATGCTATTTTTTTTTATTCTTAGAAATAATTCAATTTTCATATAAACATAAAATTAGTCTTATGAATGTTGTTCCTGAATTTATAACTATCTCTGAAATAAGCAGTTCTAACTTATATCTGAATTAAATACAGCCATATAATCCTGAAACTCCGAGTTTAAAACCGACTCGAATTACCTCATCTGACTAGCTAGTGGGATCCCCAAATCAACTAGTCAAATTAGATTCTAATTGATCGGATTTCGCGGTCCAACCGATCGGATTGTTCGTAAATGGGGGATCACAACAAATTGTAATTAGATGTACTTTTAATTTTAAAATTATAATTTATTTTTGAATCTCAAATCAAAGTTAGATTAAATTGAGTCTCTAGTGTTAAAAATCAAAGTTAGATTAAATTGAGAATTCAGTGTTAAATAGTATAAAACAATTATTTTTCTCCAACATTTTAAACTCTCAAAAAATAATATATGAAAGTAACGTGAAATGGCTATTTGTTTTAGAATATTTATATTAACAATTATATTGACAAACATGTCCTTATAAATAAACAGAAAAAAAATCATGCATATACATATGAGGCCGAAAAGAAATTTTTTTTTATATTTAACGATATTTAAAAGCGTCTCAGTATTGTCTTTGCATCACATTTAAAAATATCGACAAATAAAAAATCACCGCATATATACCGATGCTTATACCAACGTCGATAAAATATATTCTGATGCTTTAAAATATGAGAATTTTTTAAAATTTAGATATAAAAAAATTAAAAATAATAATAAAATTTATTATTTATTTGATATAATAGATGATGACGTATTTTGAAGTGTCGGTATTTGTTATATTATAGTAACGTTTGAAGATATTTTTTTTAAGCGTCGTCTAAAAAACGTTCTTGTATTTAAAAAAAAATTGCTCGATATGAAAATACACCGTACCATAAATATTTTATTTTTTTTTTTAAGTTTACACACATTAGTGTATACATAATGCGAGCATTGAATTGGAGTACTAAAGCCACAAACTAAGTTGAGTGTGGATGTCTCAAATGCTCTCCAAATAGAGAGAGCCCCACCATGTGAGGTTGAGAGACAAACCCTTGTTCTCCTTTTAAGAGAAAGGAACCCAGAAATTTAGTGCTTTGTCTTCAATCACTTTTCATTAATTTTCCTTTTGTTACTCCTTGTGTTTACAACTAGTTTTAACCAAGGATTTAAGTGCCGTGGTACGAAATCGTACCGAAAACTTACCGGCACAGTACGGCACGGTACGTACCGAGCCGTGTCGATAAATATCGGTCACAAAAAATATATGCGTACCGACACATAATGGCATAAAATATTTATTTTTTTTAGCAACAAATTTTTTTAATTGCTTATTATGTTTCTTTATCTAATATTTTGAACTTTATTGAGAAAATTACTTAGTAATTTTAAGAAAAAAGAATTTTGAACTGTGCCATCGGCACAAGGACTGTATCGTGCCGGTATCTTGCTAGCACAGTACGCCATGACAAATGTTGATTTCACACTTTCTTATTTGTTCTTTTTGGCTACTATATTTATCATTCTATACATATATTAAACTTTTTTGTTCTCGTGTATTGTAAATGTTAGCTGAGTCTCGAAATTTTATTATTGTTTTTGATTTTATATTTTTGATTCGCCGACTGTTTCATAATGTGATACATTTTGAAAAATAATTTAAGAAAGAAAAAATAAATATTTGTGATAGAAAGCGAAGGGCTCGGGCGATAGGCCAGACCCGATAATTTTTTTTTTTTTTTTCTTGATGTACTTTGACATTATTGTATTTTTTTTTATGACATAGTAAATTCTTTCATCTTTCCTTTATAGTTTTTTTTCTATAATTTTTTTTTTTTTTTTTTTTTTTTACATAAATCCTTGTGTTTGTTCTTTTTCTTTCGTGTATTTGTGATTTGTTTATTTTGTGTGATTATCATTTTTATTTTTATTTGTGCGCTAATCGTAACAATAGCTGCGACCAATTAAAATCCTCTATGCCACCATGTAAGTAAAATGTTGCAAAATAATGTAAGTGGGCATAGTATTCCTCCAAAAAAAAAAAAAAAAAAAAAAAAAAAAAAAAAAAAAAAAATTTGATGTCCTTAATAAAACAAGAAGAAAAATAAACATATAGTCTTAGCATAATGAAATTTAAGCATTAATTAGTTGATGAGTTTAAATCAAAAAATTTGTACTTTAAGGTTGATTTATAGTTGTTTATATATTTGGTTCCCCAAAAGATACGCGCTAGAATACAAAATTTGCTTTTATTGTACACTTTCTCCTAGTAATATATGTCACTAATTCTTATGTTTTGATCGTCTCAATAAATTCACGATTTTAATGTGATTGGTAAATTTCATACTATATTTTTTTCTAATTTTTTTAAATAATATTAATTTTTAAATATATTTTTTAGTATTTTTTATTAATTATTTTATAACATTTTTATAGTAACATGATAGTAAAGAGTTGACAAATGAAGAAGATGAGTATAACATATCAACTTAAACATTAGAAACTTAGTTTAATTATTTCTACTGTATATATTTATCATGCATTATTTGCAATCATTTTTTGAAGCATCAAATCATACCATACTGAACCGTTCCACCAACCTACAAAATCGAGATTAAATCGGAATCGAAAGAACAATCCAATCTCACCGACACTACAATAAAAAATTAATATTTAAAATATTTTTTTTTATATATTTAATGATACTTAAAAGCATTTTGATATAGTTTAGCGTGACGGCATTTGAAAGCGTCGATTAAAACGTCTGCAAATAAAGAGTCGCCGTATATATGCCAACATTTATGTCAAGCGTCGAAATATATTCTGACACTTTAAAGCATCAGAATTTTTTAGAATTTGTTGAAATTCTGACGCTTAAAAGCGTCAAAAAATTAAAAATAACAGTAAAATTTATCATTTAATAAGTTGTTTTGATATTCATATGACGACACTTTTTGAAATGTCGGTATTTGTTATATTGTAGAAACGTTTTGGCACGCTTCTCTCTAGCGTCATTTAAAAAGTATTTTTATATTAAGATTTTCTTGTCGGGCAAACATAACTTAGTAGTTTAGGATATGTTGATGTGCTTTGGTGCGACTGGATTGTTCTATTAATCTCGATTTTAGCTTGATTTCGTAAATTGATTAAATCAGTTTGATGCGGCCTGATTTGATGCTTTCGATACTCATTTTCATTACATTTCCATTAGAATTCATAGTTATTCTAAATTTAAAAACCTATTTGAGGCTCTATATATATATATATATATATATATATATATATATATATATATATATATATATATATATATAAGTACAATACCAAATGTGAAGTACAATACCAAATTCACATTGCATCAATTAAAACTACATATAGAGAGTAAATATGAGTGGGGAAAAGTGCAAGCATGCATGCTTTTGTAATTTAGCCAAATTTAAGTAAATTAGAATCTCTAATTTAGCCAAATTTAAGTAAATTGGAATGAGCTTGAAATCCAATTTGAGTAACAAATAGGGCTAAACATTTTTCTCCAAACAGAATTATTTACTAGTTTGATTTTTGTTAATAAAGAATATGATAGATCTCATCTCATGTTTTATTATTATTATTATTTTGTATAGAATGGTCCATCCCTAGCTAGCTAGTTTGCTAATGATCTGGCTAGTCTCAAAGTACTAATAAATTTACAGTACTAGTAGTACTGAATTTGGTTTATCAAGAACATGATGAAACAGTTAAAATTGGTTGGATAGACCATATCAAATTTATAGCTATATAGTAAAAATTCATAATAGATTCAAAATAGTCTTTGGCCTCAATCTCATATAAAAGACTTTTGAATAAAAATGTATAAAACAAATTTAATTTTGAAAATATTTTCTTATTATATAGATTGTTAGTATATATGTTGACATCATTAACTGATATATTTTAATTTAAATTTGTATTTATCAAACTCAGAGTCAAATCTTTATTAAATTAGGATAATATGATATTTAGATTTATCAAGTATAAGTAAAGTTTAATTAAGAGTCCAATAAGACTACGAATCGTTTGCACGCTTCAGATTTAATTCGAGCTTCGGTCTTTTGAGAAAATTAATTTCTTATACTCCGTTTTGGATATTAATAAAATTGTTGCTCCATTTTCGTCTGTGAACATAGACCGATAACTGAACCACATAAATTTTGATATATTTTTTTCTAATGAATGCCATATGTATATCCCAAAAGGACGTACATCCTACACTCCCACTATCTAAGGGTGCAGGTGTTTCCAGTGACCCCTTAATCACACTCCCACTCTTAGATAAGTGAGGGTGTGAGATGTACATCCCTTTTGAAGTATACACTTAGGTTTTTTTTGTGTGTGTGTGGAAACTAATGCATTTCCTACCCCTCTCTCTCTCTCTCTCTCTCTCCCCATAACTCTACATATGATGTGTCCAATCATATGAATTCATGAAAGAGGCAATAGCTTCTCCATGCCACATGCATTTGTACTTTGTTACAAAGCTCTTTTGTCACTTGTGGTTGGAAGGAAGTTATGAAAACACACATTTTGTTTCTTTGGTGGTATCCCAAAATTTGGCTATATGTCTTACCAAGGGCTAGATATGGTCCCCTATTACCTTAAAGAAGGCCATGCACATCACTTATATCAATGAGTTTTCTCTTTTAATTTTGGTCGAATTCATGTCTAATGTTATCAATTGGGAGTAATCATTTTTTTCTTCACATGTTGTTTAATAAATGCTTTAATCTTAGAAATTATTTGGTCCCAGTTTATTGTTTTTAGAGTTTTTAAATAAAGCCCTAAATATTAAGACTATTCATAAACAATTTTCTATTATCGATGGTATTAAAATCTTTCAGCTCTAAAGGTCTTAAATTTTAAATTTTAAATTTTAAAATTTTTAAATAATTTTATTAAATTATTTCAAAAAATTTATTTCTATGTTAAACTCAACTAAACGCTCTATTATATAGTTTAGTTTTACTATAAGATAATGTTATTATAAACCTGTTAGGCAAAGTTTGGTAACAAGAACTAGGGGGGATAAGGGCTTATCCCCCTAGTTATATCCAAACGCAATTAAGTAGGGATAGGAACAGTTGTTTTCATCTTTCTGAAATAAGCTGGTATAAGACTGGAATTACTATTCCAGTCTTTTCGTGGAACAAGGCTTGTTCCCATTTGAGAATAAACTTAATTAAATTAATATAATTTTAATTATTATTTTAACTCTTTAATTAATCCAATATTTTAATTAATTTAATTATTTTATTAACTAATTATTTAAGTATTTAGATAATTAACTAATTATTTAAGACAATTAAAATTAAATTTTTTAACATTTATAAATTTTTAAATTTTAAATTTTAAATTTTATAGCTTTTAAAACTTTTAACTTTAATTTTTAATAAGTTTATTATATAATTTTAATAAATTATATGATAAATTTTTTTAATAAATTTTTTTTTATATATAAGTAAAATATAAATTTTAATAATTTTTTTAATAAATATTTTAAATTAAATATTTAAAATCATATCAGTAAAATTTTAATCATAAATTAAAATTTTAGTCCTCTTTATTCTTCTTATTCCTTTTTAACTTACCAAACACAATTTTCTTTATATCCGGTATAACTCTTAAATCCAACCAAACAGAAATTTACACTAGTTCCTGTTAATACCATAACTTATACCTATCTCCGGTATAACTAAATTTTTCTTATCCCCGAACCAAACGCAGACTGAGTAAAACTATAATTTAAAATTTTTCAATATTTTTTTTGAGAGAAAGGTAGCATGCTACCCGCTTCGTTTATTTTTCAAATAAACTTAGCTAGAAATATGAAGCAACTAGATTTCGAACTCGGGTCTCGGGTGTCAATATTATATCTGCAAAAGCAACATTTATGTCATTTTCAACATTAATACTACCAATAAACTCGATCTTGATATTCTGGATAGAAATTTCAGTTTCTTTTTGATCTTGCATTTGTACGTATCTGAGTGATCTCTTGGTTTGATAAATGCCTACGAACTTCTCGAAAACATAAAAGAAAATAAAAAAAAAAAAAAAAAGAAAAAACTTAGACGTACAAAGGTAACTACATTATTGTAGTGTTTGCACAGTGCATTGCAACTGCAAAATTAATATCATTTAACACTTAATAAATGCACTTTAATTCCAACATAGCATCTATTAGAGAAATCCAAGTTTGGCATATCATAGCATATAAGCTCCCACCTCTGTCGTATCCATAATCTCTACAGCTCCAGAAATTATTGTCTACACCCGGTCTACCATTTTAACATTTATCATTGTAATCTTTATCGTAGAATGCAGTGTAGTTTGATTATATATTATCGACGCAACATCTTTTAGAGAAGATATGTACTATGCTATCACGACAACAAAATTAGGCTATAGCGATATTTTTAAGTGTTTCTAAAATTTAAAAAAAATATCGCTGATAAAAATACCGACACTTATTGTAAGTGTTGCTATATGTGCCGTCGCTAGGGTGTATAGCGACATATTTTTGTAATGTGTTCCAAAAATGTGTCCTTATAACCTAATTTTGGATATAGATGGAATATAGATAGGACACTTATACAAAAGTGTCACAAACATGTGTCCCTATAATCTAATTTTGTTGTAGTGTATAGTTCTATCAAATACTTTGTTGTACTGTAGAAGTAGAAGCTCTAAATTATAGCGTATAGTTTTATCATAAAATTAACTCTCGACTAATTTGTGTACGATTTTTATATTTAATGCGTTTAAAGTTGAAACTAAGATCAAAACAGATACTGAATATATTTTTTCGAAAAACAAATGAATCATGCATGCGGTCAAAATATATTATGTGCAGTAATGATAATACGTCGTGCAGATTTCATTTATTTGAATAAGATATGATTTCTGTAATTCTACAAAAAAGTGAAAAAAAAAGGTATCTTTACTTATTTCAGATCTCAACAGTTTTTGAAACCGATAGCGTTAGACAGCGCTCAGTACCACCACAATTGAGCCATGGAGGAGGAGGTGTGTGGTTTCTGCAGCTGGAATGTGTGCGTAGACCGGGTGTAGGCAATAATTCATGCATGTGGTCAAAATATATTATGTGCAGTAATGATAATACGTCGTGCAGATTTTATTTATTTGAATAAGATACGATTTCTGCAATTCTACAAAAAAATGAAAAAAAAACGTATCTTTATTTATTTCAGATCTCAACAGTTTTTGAAACCGATAGCGTTAGACAGCGCTCAGTACCACCACAATTGAGCCATGGAGGAGGAGGTGTGTGGTTTCTGCAGCTGGAATGTGTGCGTAGACCGGGTGTAGGCAATAATTCATGCATGTGGTCAAAATATATTATGTGCAGTAATGATAATCGTGCAGATTTTATTTATTTGAATAAGATACGATTTCTGCAATTCTACAAAAAAATGAAAAAAAAACGTATCTTTATTTATTTCAGATCTCAACAGTTTTGAAACCGATAGCGTTAGACAGCGCTCAGTACCGCCACAATTGAGCCATGGAGGAGGAGGTGTACTGTGGTTTGTGCAGCTGGAATGTATGCGTAGACCGGGTGTAGGCAATGATTTATGCTGCAATTGAAACTGTTGTGACAGCCAATAATAGGACCAGCACACCTGTAGGGCCAACAACATACATGTAAAGCACACCCTGCTCTTGACAACAGCTAGGTACAATGCAATTTAATATATATGGTTAGTTCAAAGATTGCTTCCCCCCAACTTGTTTTCTGCTTCTATGGGTGCCCAATCTATCTTGTCCCTTTCCTACAGTTCTACATTGTTGCTGGCACAACTGTGCACTTTTCAATTAATTTCAGAAAATAAATAAATATTTACTTAAAGTAAAAAAATATAAAGTTTGGTTATTATGGTATTGATGACAGTAAGCACTTATGCTATTAAATTTTTCATTACTAGATTTTTTTTTTTTTTTTTTTTTTGATTATTTTCAACTAGATCTTAAATCATACTATTCAACCAACCATACATCTTCGAATTAAATTCTAGGGGATCACATTTGTTTCACATGTTGTTTAATGACTTACAAGCACGGAGTATGTGTGTGTATGTATGTGTGTATATATATATATATATATATATATATATATATATATATATATATATATATATATATATATATAATTGGATTTTTATATTTTTAAAAATACGAAATTATTGGCGCTTGTAGGTTTTTTAGCCTTGAATAAAAAAATATGTGATTAGGATGATAGTGGATTCCTTTGGTTAAGTATGTGTGGTGCCTGTACAAGCATAGTAGCTGGACTATATATATATATATATATATATATTATATAGACACACACACACACAACAAAAAAATTATGCTATAGCGATATTTTTAAGTATTTTTAAAATTTGAAAAAAGTACCGCTAACAAAAATACCGATATTTATAATTAGTGTCGCTATATATACAATCGCTGGGGTGTATAGTGACACATTATTGTAATACGTCATCCTAAAAATATATCCTTATAATCTAATTTTGGATATAGATGAAATATAGATGAAATATAGATAGGACAATTGTACAAAAGTGTCGCAAATATGTGTTCCTATAACCTAATTTTAAATATTTTTCTATAACCTAATTTTGTTGTAGTGATATATATATATATATATATAGTTCGGCTATTATGTTTTTAAAAGTACGAAGCAATTGGTGCTTGTAAGTTTTCTACAGTTAGATATATCTTTTTGACTAATTTCGCCCATTAGATCATACTATTTCACCAATCACCTACTAAACCCATGATATCCACAATTATTCTAACCGTACATCCTTTCATTTAAACGCTAAAAATTCATAAGCATCAATGACTTGGTGTAAGTTTTCTACAGTTAGATCCATTTTTTTTGACTAATTTCGTCCCTTACATCATATTTTTTCACCAGTCACCCACTAAATCCAAGAGACTTACTATTATTAGAGAGATGGTAGGTGTACACCCCTTTAGGGGTGTACATCTTACACCCCACCCTATCCTGGGGTGGGTATTATTTCACTCGTCACATCGAGTGACGAGTAAAATTCACCCCACCACAGGATGGGGTGGGGTGTAAGATATACACCCCTAAATGGGTGTATACTTATATATACCCCTATTATTATAACCGCACATCCTTTCATCTAAAGGTTAAAAATTTATAAACACTAATAACTTAATACTTTTAAATATATATATATATATATATATATATATATATATATATATATATATATATATATATATATATATATATATTCTGAGTTAATTATTGGGCAAAATATATGGGTCTTTTTTTGTTATTACTCTCCTGATATATATGTATGATATCAAAGAAAACTTGGTTCTTATACTTTATGCTTAGAAATTGATTTTTTTTACATAAATTTTATTTTGATCTAACTTATTGTAATCATAAGGTTCATAGTAATAGTAATCATAATGTTCATAGGATGTAGAGTAAATTTAAAACTTCATTGATATTGTAAGTAAGGGTTTACTTTTTGTTACATTAATATAGAAAATAAGAAATTGTTAAGAGATGAAAAGATATTATCAAATTGCTTCAACACATTCCTAATTGGCGCAGCATGCTTTTGTTTTCAATAACAAATGTATCAATCAAATTGTTTGACAAATAAAAATTTTAATATTTTTAAATATTGTAGCAGAAATTAGAAAGAATATTTTGATTTTCAAAAATTAGTCTTATTGTTACGATGATGAACGTACAATTAAAAACGAAAAATAACAACTACAAGATAAACAAATTTTAAAATATAGAAAAAAACATAAAATATATAAAAATTTATATGAAAAATTTATGGACGAAAAAAATGATATTTCACTATCTATCAAAATTCTATATAAAAAAAGAACAATAATTTCTTAACGAATTTCTTATTATCGAATTCGATCTTTACTCACCATTGGCATCTATTTTTTTCTTTGTTTTTTAAAATTAGTAGTACAATAAAACTGTCGGTAAATCAAAAAATAAAATTAAAAATGATAATCAAATTTTGAGACACATTTAATACTTATCATGATATAATTTGATATGTTGGTGGATGGATTTCACTAATTTTTGGCACATTTCATCTTGCAATGCATTCCAATTAGATAAGAGATAAAAAATTGAAAAAAAATAAAATATCGAAGAAGCAATTCACATTAGTTTTTTTTGAGCATTCTCTTATATAAATTTTTTTTTTAAAAAAACACAAAATGAAAATAATGCAAAGCAAAGGTCTAAATATTTCAATTTAAGACTCAGTTTGGTATCAGTCGTTTTTTTTCTAAAATAAATTAATTTTTTATTAAAAAAAATATAGCAGTTGACAATAAATTTCTTACAATCATTCAATTCAAATTATTTATTTATAAAATTGATAATAAAACCCTAAAAAGGCAACATTAAAGGAAAAGTCCATCCACCCATGCAAAAACTAATATTTTTATTTTTATTCTTTAAAAAGTTTCCATATCATATTTTATATAAAAATACTATTCAAATAAGAAGAAATTGCATATATATATATATATATATATATATATATATATATATATATATATATATATATATATATATATATATCCCCACAAAATGGGAATTTTATAAATCTACAGCTCTAAACTTTAAAATATCTTTTATTCACTTACATACTTTAAAAACTTGCAAAATATATTTCTAAACTAGTTAAAACTTATCATAGTATAGTATAATGTTTTTTTTTCTTTTGTTTTGTTTTTTGTGATCGAGCTCTATTCTTTTTATTAATTAAGATTGTTCGATCTTTCTCAGTTATATCAAAATGAATTAAAATTCAGGTAAGTTGTACATATTTAATAAAAACGTACCGAATTTAGCTGAACTATTAATTATTTTGATTCGAATGTCTAATTTTTTAAAATTTTAATTTTATTATTTACTTTTTAATTTGTTTGATTTGAGCCGGTCAACGGTACTTTTGCTTTAAAATTTAAATAAGTCGTTTATTTTTACAAATTTTATTAGTATTACTCACGCAACAGTGACAACTATAAATTCATTATAATAAATAATTAGCTTAATTTTAAAATCAAAGTATTATTAATTGATTCAAATCAAACAAATTGAAAGATTGAATAGTAAAATTAAAATTTTGAAAGACCAGATAATCGACTCAAAATGATCGATAGTTTAGATAAGTCCTATATATTTACCAATACATTTATGCACGGTTTGAAAAAAATCGATAGATAAAGGTTTAAAATATTCTATACTTAACGGGTTATCTCAGAATAATCCGTTAAGCTCTATTCCATCCCTTTGAAATAAGGTTTATCAATGAATGATTTTTTTTTTCTTTTTTTTTTTTTTTTTACTTTAACTTACCTTTCAATCTGAGACTATATTTACTAAAATATACTATTTATTAATTATGTTTACTAATTTTGTTTACTAATTATTATTTACTAAAATATACTATAAAATATAAAAAATTATTTTATTTAGGCAAAATATAATTTATTATTTACAATTAAATTATTATTTTAAATAATTTATAATAATTAAAATTAATATATATATATATATATATATATATATATATATATATATATAAAAGGTAAAGGCAAAGTTAGTTTTTTTTTTTTTTGAGAGAAAAATAGCATGCTACCCGCTTCGTTTATTTTTTAAATAAACTTAGCTGAAAATATGAAGCAACTAGGCTTCGAACTCGGGTATCAACCACCAAGCCTTTTGCCACTTGCACTAGGGATGGTTGATGCAAAGTTAGTTTTTTGATAAAAAATTTATGATCTTTTTATTCCAGAATACCAACTTTTAAAGTAAACACAATTTAACTTTTATATTTAATTATTCTGAAATAATAAATTATCTTAGATATAAAAAAATTTATACCTCTTAAAAAAAAAACCACAAAGGTATATATATATACTACACTCCTATTCATTTACTAGCCACTTCATTCAATGGATGGAGTGTGACTCACTACACCTCATCATTCAATGGGTGGGATATTATCACTCACTAGTCAATTTGGCTAACGTTCAACTCGGTAAAATAAAATTCAATTTGGCTAACGTTCAACTCGGTAAAATAAAATGAGTGAATAATTAAAAAAATTAGATTATTGAATGTTGAGATTACAAATTAAATTTTTGATAGTAAATCCATAATAAAAAAAAAAATTGTAATTGTTTCGGAAGAAATAAAATAAAAGATAGGATAAAATTATCCCATCACTAATCATATCATTCAATGAATAAAATATTACTCACTAATCGTATTATGTAGTAATATATATATATATATATATATATATATATATATATATATATATATAAATTGAGCTCATATATTTGTATATATATAAAATTGAGCTCATATATTTGTAAAAACACTAAGTTAGTAAACTATATGTACTCCTATGCTTGTAAAAGAATTAAGTTATTTATGCTTATGAGTTTTTTATCCTTGAATATAGGAATATGCGATTAGGATGATGGTGTGCCCCTTAGGTTTAGTGAGTGGTTGGTAGAATAGTATGATCTAAGACGTAGAATTAATCAAAAGATAAGATCTAACAGTAGAAAATTTACAAGCACCAATTGCTTGGTGCTTGTACAAGCACAGTAGCCGGACTATATATATAGAGAGAAAGAGAGAGTCCGGCTATTATACTATCGATAGTATCAAGCATTTGGTGCTATCATGTTTTATATCCATAGATCAAGCCCTTTAATTATTTTCACTCGTTAGACTTTACTATTTCTCCAACCACCTATTAAACCCAAAGGGCCCACTATCATCTCAGCCACACATCTTTTAATTTAATGATTAAAAACTTAATAGCACCAATAACTTGATACTATTAATAGTATTTCAGCTTTTATATATATATATATATATATATATATATATATATATATATATATATATATATATATATATATATATATAGGGTAGGACTACTATATTCATAAGAGTATAGACTCTTTTGTACTCATAACTTTTTCACCTTTGAATGAAGGGATGTGCGGTTAGGATAATAGTGGGTTGTTGGTAAAATAGTATAAATCTTAACGGACCACTATAATCCCAACTGCATATTTTTTTATTCAAAGACCGAAAATTTATAAATAAAAAGAAGTCTATACTTATAAGAGTATAGTAGCTGAACCCTATATATATATATATATATATATATATATATATATATTAGTGTAAATAATAAAAAATTTAGTAGTTGATATTTGAGACATGAATTTAAAATTTACTTATTTTATATTTTCAGTTTAGCTAATTTTATTTTAAAAAATAAAAAAAAAAATCTAAAAATGGCTCCGTCTCCAAGGCGCAGGAGCACATTCCGGAATCTCCTCTCTCTCTCTCTCTCTTTCTCTCTCTCGCCCCAGTAAAGTCCGAAGCAGAAGCAGAGTCCAAAAAAAAAACAAAAGAAAGAAAGAAAAAAAAAAAAAAAAAAAAAAAAAAAAGAGAGAGAGAGAGAGGGAAAAGAGAGAGAGAGAGAGAGAGAGAGAGCCCGGAAAAGAAAAAGTGGTTTGGCAGAACGGCTCTACGTCTTGTCATCTGATTTCTCATTCAATAAACAGGAGAGACCAATCGCTAACCCTTCTTATTAAAATTATATATAATTCATACATCTGTGAGCAAAGCAGGTAAACCCCACCACCAAAAAAATAATATATATAAAAAAAACAAAACAAATAAAGGGAATTTTTTATTTTTTCTAACTAATTTTTAAAAATTTATATTTTATTTTTAAAAAATTTAAAAAAAATATTTTCAGAGATTACTGTATTAATTATGAAAAAAATAAAATGATCAAATTACTCTTTTTTTTGTTCTATAAAAAATATTAATTTTTAATATATTTCTGTTATTTTAAAAATATTTTCAATATAAATTATAGAAAATAAAAGTCATAGCGATGGAACTTGACGTAGGGCGACTAAATGCATTAATTTAAATTTTTTAAATAATAAAATATAGATTTTTAAAAGTTAAAAAAAATAAAAAAATATTTATAAGAATAAAAATAAAAAAAATAAAAAAATAAAATAAAATTTATTAACTAAGTGCTAAAGCTTTATACACTTATTTAAATTTTTAATATTAAAAAAAAAAAACAGTTGATAACATAATGAAAAAAATATAAGTCCTTGATAAAGGGGTGTACCCTATCTGGGTTGTATGCTCTTAAAAAATTTATAATTGAGAAGTCACTTCAAAATAGCTATTAGTGATAAGGTTCTCCATACTTTTTTTTTTTTTTTTTTTTTTTTTTTTTCAAAAAAATGTTATATATATATATATATATATATATATATATATAATATATATATATAATTAGGCTGGAATACTATCGATAGCACCAAGTCTTTGGTGTTATCAAATTTTTAACCGTTGGATTAAAGCATGTGTGGTTAAAATGATAGTGGTCCCCTAGGGTTTACTAGATGGTTGGTTGATTAGTAAAAATCTTAGGGTACCACTATAATTCCAACCGCATATCTTTTCATCCAACGGCTGAAAATTTGATAGCACTAATTGCTTAGTGCTATCGATAGTATTCTAGCCGAACTATATATATATATATAAAGAGAGAGAGAAAGAGAATTGAGTAAAAGTACTAAGTTATTGGTGCTTGTAAGTTTTTAGTCATGATAAAAAGATGTACAGTTAGAATAATAGTAGATCTTTTGAATTTAGTAAAAAATTGATTGGAATAGCATGATCTAAAAAATAAAATTAGTCAAAATGATAGATCTAACAGTAGAAAACTTATAAATACTAATTACCGATATTTTTAAAAATATGGTAGCCGAACTCTCTTTCTCTCTCTATATATATCTTACATACTATTTATTTTATGTTAAGATAAATCAGTTGAGAAAATTTATTTATTAGATGAGTGAGATGTAAAATATATATTTTAATTTTGAATATATGAATATATAGTATTAATTTTTTTTTTAAACAAGAAAAATATAGATCTTTTAAACTTTATCTATGTTGGAAATAGACATACGAACCTTCAATATTGATAATTAAAATTTTCTAAATTTTATGAAATCTTAATGATTACACAACTGTTTTTATTAGATCTGCTCAAGTGAATTTATCAATTATCCAACTGCTTTGATCGAATATCGTGCATATAATTCTGTAATGCTTCAAAATGTAAATAAATCAAAATTTTCAGCTCTAATTTAGATAATTAAGCAGGATTACCAAAAGGTGGATTAAACCGAACACCAATTTTGTATTTTTTTTTATTTTAGAATACAATAATATTTTTTTTAAGAGTTAATTGCATACGGCTCTCTGTAAATATATCGAATAGCAGATATATCCCTATAAAATTTAATTTTTTCATATTTATTCCTTCAAAAGTCCAACGTTATTCATATATATTCCGCCGGTTTATTATCGTTAGTTCACTATTTATTTTTTAACATATTATATATGAAATGATAATTTTGTCCTTTCAAAATATCCCTCCAGAATTATCTGGAAGGGTAAAAAAATAAATTTATCTCACTAACTAATCAAAATTAAGTATTTAACCTATGGTTAACTAGATTTTTCTAACAGATATAGATGGTAGAGATATATATGAATAAAAGTTAAACTTTGTAGGAATATATCTGCTATTCGACATATTTACAGAGAGTCGTATATAATTAATCATTTTTTAAAAATATTTTGAGGCCAGCTTTATATTTTAGTATAATTAATATTTTAATTGAATAATTATTTTTTTATATATTTAATAAAATTTGAAGATTCTAATTATGAAAATTGATCGTTCTGGTACTCTATCATAAAAGAGTTGAAGTTGAGGGAATCTTTATACATTTTTTTTAACTAAAATAAAGAGAGAGAGAGAGAGAGAGAGAGAGAGAGAGAGAGAGGGGAAGCGCGCGCCCCTCCCTCGTCGGCTTCTGCTGCTGCAGGGGCATCAGCTCTGCTGCAGGCAGCAGCAGAAGCAGCAGCAGCAGTTGCAGCAGCTGCTGCGCGCTCTGATCCACCGATAAAAGCGAGGAGAAAGTGATCTCGGACGTAACACTACACCACACCTTTATACACCACCCAAATTACCCTTTTACCCCTCCCCCTCTCTCTCTCTATATATATATATATATATATTTGGTGTTCTTGCTGAGTAAAAGAGGCTGTGGCAGCTGCATCAGAAATAGTATTAGTACTAAGGATAAAAAAAAAAAAAGAGCAATTTTACTGGAATATTGAGCTTTTATGCTTTTAAAAGATTAGATCATTGGTTTGTAAATTTTTAGTTATTGGTTGAATGAATGTACGGTTAGGATTGTTAGATCCGTATGTAAATTAATGCGAAATAATTTAAAAAATATATGTAAATTATTAGATAATTATTCATCTATTTGAAAATATTATAAACGCTTATCGGAATCCATGCATGATGAAACGCGTTCTCAGATTTTATCGTTTCTCAAACACCGACAATAAAATCGCATGGATTGAATGCTTCCAAATCTAGATTCGTCATCTAATTAATTTTGCTCTGAATGGGCAGGACAAATTGACGGCAGGAATCTGACTCGGGACCACAATCCTTTTATATTCCTTAGATACTATGTTTAATTAGAGTCCCATAAATCCTAATTAGACTTGTATTGGATTTCTACACATTAATAACTCATATCCAATAGATGTTTTCAGAGCCCATATTAAATCACTTAATGACCCTATTAAATTAGATAGCAATAATATAATTATAAATTTATAAGTTAGCCCATATACAGGAAAAATTAAATCCAACAAGGATGATAATGGACTCTATGAGTTTAGTGGGTGATTGATGAAATAATATGATTTAAGATATAAAATTAATTAAATGAATAAATTTAATAGTAGAAAACTTACATACACCAA
Organism: Tillandsia fasciculata; assembly: GCA_029168755.2. Taxonomy (NCBI): domain Eukaryota; kingdom Viridiplantae; phylum Streptophyta; class Magnoliopsida; order Poales; family Bromeliaceae; genus Tillandsia; species Tillandsia fasciculata. The sequence goes on along the minus strand of CM054948.1, from coordinate 3,946,160 downwards.
TTACTTGGTATTTTTAAAAGTATAGTAGTCGGAATTATATTTTAGTTCTTGGATGAACGAATGTACGGTTAGGATGATAATAGGCCATTTAAGTTTTGGTGATTGGTGGAACAGTATGATATAAAATATGAAATTAATCAAATGAATAAATCTAACGGTAGAAAACTTACGAGCACCAATTACTTGGTATTTTTAAAAATATAGTAGCCTGACTTGTATTTTAGTTCTTGGATGAACGAATGTACGGTTAAGATGATAATAGGCCATTTGAATTTAGTGGATGATTGGTGGAACAGTATGATATAAGATGTGAAATTAATCAAATGGATAAATCTAACGGTAGAAAACTTATAAACATCAATTACTTGGTATTTTTAAAAATATAGTTGTCTGACTCATATTTTAGTTCTTGGATGAACGAATGTACGGTTAAGATGATAACAGACAATTTGAGTTTAGTAGGTGATTGGTGAAATAGTATAATTTAAGAGGTAAAATTAATAAAATGAATAAATCTAACGGTAGAAAACTTATAAGCATCAATTACTTAATATTTTTAAAAAGGGGCAATTGCCTATATACCCCTATTAAGTTCCCAACTTTCATATCTACCCCTCAAAAAATCTGCTCTCTAATATACCCTTCTAAAAACCCAAATTCTTTCTGATATACCCTCAAAATAGGGGTATATCAGAAAAAATGTGGAACGTATTAGGGTATATTTGAAAGAAAAAAATAAGAAGGGTAAATCAGATATTTTATCATATTACAGGGGTACACAGGCAATTATCCCTTTTAAAAATATAGTAGCTAGGCTCATATTACTAGTACATCTTATATCCTCTGCATTCAAGAATTATCATTTCATTACTTGTCACATTAATTTTTTTATATTTTTATTAAAAATTATTAGAAATTTTGTAAACTTTAGAATGGTGAGAGTAAGATTTACATCTCTTTTAAGTAGTAATTTTTTTTAAAAAAAAATTAGGTAAATTACAATATTAGTACATGAACTTAGCTGTGTTTTATATATCTTGGTTCATAAATTAACTTTTAATTTGACATTCAACAACTTTAAGTATTCGGCAATATTTTATTTTGGAGTAAAAATTGTTGCTTACACGCAGCTCGTTTTTAAAAATATTCACAAGAACTGAAGTGAATTTTGTTTAGCAATTTTAAATGTTTGGTAAAAGGGTACTTGAACTTACCTTGATATATAGATTATTTTGAATAGAGTATTTAATTTTTTTAATTTTAATTTTATTATCGAATAAGTTTTTAAATTTATTTGATTGGAGTCGGTCGACAATAACTTGACTTTATTTAATCTAATTATTTTTTTTAATAAATTTATAGTTACGGGAATCGCATTAGTATATATATACTAACTAAATCTGTAAAAAAAAGCGATACATTCAAATTTAAAAATCAAAATATTATTAACTGACTTAAATCAAATAAATTACAATATTAAATAGTAATATTAAAATTTTAAAAGGTTGAATAGCCAATTCAAAATAGTCTATAATTTCAATTGTGTTTGGTAGGCCGTAAAATGCACCCAAAATTATTTGTTGGCTGGAATATTTTTTTTTGGTGTATTTATTTAGTCGTAAATTTTTTTTTTTATTTTTTCTTTTATGAATTTGAAAAAAATAAAATATTTTCTATCAATTTTTGGCGAAAAGATAAAAACTCAAACAACAAGATATTATTATTATTATTATTATTATTATTATTATTTTTATTTAATTTTTTCCGCCTAACCAAACAAACAGGGTAATTTTTTTTATCGACCAAACAAATATTAAAAAAAATATATATTTAACCAACAAATCAAACACTATAAAAAAGGAAAATTTTTTTAAAAAAATTAGGCTAAATTACAGAAAAGTAATATTCCGCTTTTTTATTTTGCCCTCCCCCTCGTAATTACCGAATTGTCTTCAGGAGGAAACGGCGTTAACGAAGGAGGTAAATTGACGAAAATGTTCTTATCTTATATTAGAGAGAATATATTTTAACTTATTTCCCGTCATTCTTGAAGGGTATTTTGGATATATCCAATAATTTTTTTTAAAAAATTAACAGTTCATTCACGGAATGGTGACAGCGAGGATAAATGCATATTTCGGTAATTACGAAAGGACAAAATATAGACTTTTAAAAGACAGAAAAATAAAATAAAAAAATGAGATATCAAAAAATTATTTTCTACGATTTAACGTACAACGGAACACCCAAGTTAGATAAATTATATATTTTTATTTGTAAATTTTTGAATCAAATTTAAAAGTTTGGTAACTAAAGCAAAATTTACCAAAATTGGGAAACTTGTGATGCAATTTACCCACGAGGAAAAAATAGTAATAAAATAATGGAGTGAGATAGTGATAGAATGGAAGAGAGAGAGAGAGAGAGAGAGGGAGAGAGAGAGAGAGGGGGGGGGGGGGGACAGTAATGGAGGTTGGCGGACTGCATCTGGTACGGATAGGGTATGGTTAGCGGGTCGCTTTGACCCGTTCCCCGCTTTTAGCAAAGCTGAGGTGTAGTGGACAACCTGTAGAGAGAGAGAAACCATACCAAATACAATACCAAGAATAAAAATTAATAAATATTTTTATTTTTATATTATAAAATTTTAATTTTATTTATTTATTATTTTTTTTAAAGTAATACTATATTTATAAATAAATTTTATAATATATTAGCATTGTTTAATTAGTTATTTTTAAATATACGAATAAAATTATTTATTATATATATATATATATATATTATGAAATTACCATTGACAACTACTATAGGAGGAGAAGCGTATAAAATATTAATTTTATATTATAAAAAGAATAAAATTTTAAATCTTATTTCCTACTCCAATGCAACTAAGAATATAAAAAATATTAAAATTAATTTTTAACCATAATGCTGCAAAAGTGGGCATTGGAGAGAGATTATACTTGAGCTCTCACGCTGTTCCTGCTATGTTTTTGCTCTGTTTGTTTGCTGTATCTCTTCCGACTCATCCGCTCTCTTTTTCTATTTCTTTCTAAGTTAGATTTTTTTTTTTTTTTTTTTTTTTTTTTTTTGGGTTGTTGTTGGAATATTAATATTGTATTTTAGTAGTATTAGTATCACGACGATGCGTCATTCCACTCACCACCTTTCCTCCTCCACCTCCTCCTCCCCTATCGTAAAACCCTAAACCCTAAAAAAGAACTCTAGCGCTAACCCTAACCTTTTACTTTACTCTCTCTTCTTCATCTTCCGCGTCGGGCATTTGTGCCTTGTTTCGGGTTTGGGGAGCAATGGGGATCGATCTCAACACGGTGGAGGAGGAGGAGGAGGAGGAGGAGGCGGCGGTAGCTGAGGCGGTGGCGGCGCCCCCACCTCCGGCTGCGGCGGCGGCGGCGGCGGGGGAGGGGTTTCCGGCGGGGTCGGTGTGCCTCGAGCTGTGGCACGCGTGCGCGGGGCCGCTGATATCGTTGCCGAGGAAGGGGAGCTTGGTGGTGTACTTGCCACAGGGGCACCTCGAGCACGTCGGCGAGGGCGGCGGCGGCGGAGGCGGAGGCGGAGGCGGCGCTGCCGCGGCGCTCGTTCGCTACGGCGTGCCCCCGCACGTCTTCTGCCGCGTCGTCGACGTCAAGCTCCATGTTGGTTTCCTTCGTGGTTTCATCTCCCATCTGATTAGAGGGGAAATGAGTGTGTACTTGTTGTTTCAACGTGGGTTTCTTCTACACTTACTTTTGATTTTTTTGATCTTTTTTTTTTTTTTTTTTTTTTTTTTTTTGATTTCTTCTTGGAATTAGGCGGAGGCGGTGACGGATGAGGTTTATGCTCAGCTTTCGCTTGTAGCTGAAACTGAGGTAATGGTTTCCTATTTTCAACTTTTTTTTTTTTTTTAATTTTTTTTATGGAATTTTTGGGCTTACTAAATCACAATGTGACTCTTTGAGTTGTGGTTTAGCTCTTCCTGAAGCTGCAACTTTCATTTTAATGGAATGGGATTGTGCTTTGTTTCTAGATAGTTAGGAATGAAAAGCTCCAGCTTGTTAAAACTGTGGTAAAAATGTCGCAGAAATAAGTTCTGATTATGGATTTCTCTTCTTTCTAAATGAGGTCAAACCAATCCATTACTACTAAAATATCGCATTTTTAGTTCGCATGAATTTTCGCAGTAGTGTTGTTTGAATAGAGATATTCGGAGAAGCATTATTAGGTATTTCATTAAAATTTCGCCGAAACAGCTCCGAACTAGAGCTTTTGTTTTCGGGGCCTGAATTCATCATGGCAGAAGATCCACACTTTCAGTTTACCAAATAGTTGGCTTTCGCTTCTCTAGTAAAGAAGTTGCTCTACAAATTGCGCCAAAGGAGGCGCGGAAGCCGTTCCTTGTCAAGATTATACCTCATCGCAATTTTGTTTGCTCAGGAGGTGGAGCAACGCATTCGTGAGGCTGGCGTTGAAGGTGACGGGGAAATGGACGACGATGACATCGAGAGGAGGTCGTCGATGCCCCATATGTTCTGCAAGACGCTCACTGCGTCGGACACGAGCACTCATGGTGGATTCTCCGTCCCTCGTCGAGCTGCTGAGGACTGCTTCCCTCCCCTCGTAAATACCATTACCTCGCACCGTGACTTTCGTACGCAGTCATAGAATTGTTGTTTTACTCTTGGTGCTTGCTTTTGATTCTTTGGGAAATGGAATAGGATTATAAGCAGCAGAGGCCTTCTCAAGAGCTCGTTGCAAAAGATTTGCATGGCACGGAGTGGAGGTTTCGCCATATCTATAGAGGTACGGCGATGGAATTGAGGCCCTTTAATGCATCAAAAATAGGATGTGGTCTCTTAAGAACCTTATTGATCTTTCTACATTTATTATTCTTCCATCTACTTGTTAAGGTTGCATTTTTACCTATTAAATAGAACAGAAAAAGAAGTTTCTTTTCATAGTTTTTTACTCTCAAGTTTCTTAACTTACATCTGTGGTGGAAGAAAGGACTTAAAAAATTTGGGTACTTTTTTACCTTTGGAAATCACATGCGTGTAGTTCTGATAGGTGGGACTTCGTAGCTCAAAAAATTGTCTACTTTACAGGTGTTTTGAGTGTTTACTCTGACTAGAATACTAACTAAATGGAATGAACTTTAGCTCATAATTAATAATTTGCGAATTTTGTTCTGTTGACGATGTCCAATGCGGAAACTCTGAGAAACGTTGAAGTTTGTTGATGAAGATGCATTCTTAGTTTACTTTCAAACATCAGTTTTTTTGTTTTTTTGTCACCTGTATTTATTCTCAATGTTGTCCTCGTCTGTTTAATTAGTATTTGCTGAAACTTAATTGAGCTACATCTGCGAATGTGAAACATAAAACAACTTTCTAGCTTAAGTTTTCACCTCTATCATTTTTTCTGCTGGCTTCTTGAATTACAGGCCAACCACGTAGGCATCTTTTGACTACAGGGTGGAGTGCATTCGTCAATAAGAAGAAGCTGGTCTCAGGGGATGCGGTGCTCTTTCTCCGGTAGGTATTTTTTGGAATGCCTTTAGATGTAATAGTTTTAATTTTTAAAGAACCTTCGCAATTCAAAATTTTCCAACTTCTGCAGAAGCCAAAGCGGGGAGCTAAGATTGGGTATACGAAGAGCCGTCCAACTAAAAACTGGAGCACCTTTTCAAGCACTCCATAACCAGAACTCGTGTATTAGCACCCTGGCTGCTGTCGCTAATGCTGTGTCCATGAAAAGTGTGTTCCACATCTATTACAATCCAAGGTTTGTGGTTCTTTTTAATCTCGGTCATGTTAATTGGTTGATTTGCTATGTTTTGTATGTGCATCTTCTTGCATCAAAAGGCTTTTGGCCCAAAGCTCGAGGATAGTCACTTTTGATAGGGTGTTGTTCTTCTTCCTTATGATCACGAGATATAGCTCTTATGAGAGAATTAGACCTACCTGTTCTCAAGAAAAGTATTAACCCCAACCTAACTACACATGGAGTAGCTTTATGTTGATCAAGGAAATTCAAATATCTTGTTTTACTTTTTCAATGTGGATTTGTTCCATGCAAGAACTTGTAACAAAGAGAAAATAGAGGAAACATTCTTTCTGAAATTTCATGCTAAAATGAAGTATTATAGTCCCAACAGCTTTTTGTTGAAGCTAATATTCTAATTAAGATATTTTGGGGAGTAGATGGAAAGTTAATTTTATTAACTAAGGAGGAGAGAACTAGCTCTTCTGGGAAACTGCTTGTATACTTGTTAGAAAGTGTGATAAATTAAGGAACTGTGGAAAGGATCACCATCCGAGGATCTAAATTCTTCTGAACAGAGGTAAAAATCATGTATATCTTTTTTCTGAAGCATCCAGTTAAGTTGCGTAAAGGAATCATGAAGCAGAGAATTATTTGGTAAACTTACTCTGAAGCTAGAGAAGGACGAGAGTTATGAACAACATATCAATTTAAGAATTAACTGATTTTGCATTAAGAATAGTATTCAGTTAATAAAGAATAGCATCTTTATATACCAAAGCAATCACAGAAGGATTAGTATGAGGAACTGCATTCTGAATATCTGCTGTACTGCTTCCGCATTAACCAATATTTAAATTTTCAGGGCAAGCCCGTCTGAGTTCATTGTACCATACTGGAAGTTTACGAAGAGCTTCAGTCATCTATTTGCTATCGGAATGAGATTTAAGATGCGATACGAAAGTGAAGACGCTGCAGAGAGAAGGTTTGTAGAATTCAACTAGCAAAAATTGTCTTTTCCATAATTGAAAATTAATAGTTGATTTTTTCCTGTGTAGATATACAGGACTGATAACTGGAATCAGTGACGTTGATCCTATAAGATGGCGTGGATCAAAATGGAGATGTCTATTGGTACATATTTGCACTTTGTCGTATTAATCTATTACATCATATAGTGCACATGTGAAGTGGGCTTATCATGTTTGAATTTAAAATAAGATCCAGCTGGGACCCGACCGTCCTTAGCGCAAGTGGCAAAGGGCTTGGTGGTTGGTATCCGAGGTTCCGAGTTCGAAGCCTAGTTGCTTCACATTTCTAGCTAAGTTTATTTCTTAAAAAATAAACGAAGCGGTAAGTATGCTATTTTCCTCTCAAAAAAAAAAAAAAAGATACAGCTGGGACAGCAGGGTTCTCTTTCTCTACCAGATCTTACCGTGGATCAATGCTTATATGCGTTGATGCTGAAATTCCTCATTCCGGGATCATTTGTTTTCATCAGGAGAAGTTTAAAGCATTTTGTACCTTTTGTACATCAGAACGAATTTTGTGGATAATTTTGCATCATTTTTGTGTCAACCCTACTTATAAGCATTTGCCCAAAAATGTTATGCTAGAGCAAGATCATTGATCAAAAATTTCCTTTCTAGCTATAATACTAGACAATGATATCTATCTTGTTTACCATGTCTTCTGCCAAATATAGAAAACAGAAACTATGATGCGTGAACTTCAGATGTTTTCAGTCGAATGAATGCAGTAGCAGTGAGGGCTAGTTCCATCTTTACAAGCTCGCTGTATTCTCTTCTTCTAATTCTGTATTCAAAGAGTTGAAAACAGTTGCAAACTTTGCATATGGTTATTATGCATGTATCCACACTAGCCGTTTCTTAGTTGTTTGGAATCATTGTAGTGAGGCATTTTGTCCGACAGAAACTCAATTGTTTGTTAATACTAGTTTTGTGATTTACTTTAATTCATGTTTCGATTTTAGTGCATAAAACATTTTATCTCATGAAACTACTAACTGTTGCACCTGTTGCACAATGTTAATCGATTTGCTATAACTTTGTAGGTAAGGTGGGACGAGAATGTAGACATCAGTCGGCAAAATAGGGTCTCTCCATGGGAGATCGAGCCAACCGGTTCCATTTCAGGCTCCCATGGTCCCTCCACGTCTAGTTCGAAAAGGGCGAAAATGTCTCTTCCCACAGTCAATTCAGAATTTCCAGTTCCGAGTATGTTCACATGACATTCTGGAAAAGCTTGTTCGCTTAAAATAATCTTTCTTATTATTTCGTGATTTTCTTACTCCTTTCATGAATCTTTGCAGATGGAAGTGGTTGTACAGACTTGGGGGAATCTTCAAGATTCCACAAGGTCTTGCAAGGTCAAGAAATTTTGGGTTTTCAAACTCTTCGCAATGGTATGGATGTTTCAAGGAACACCCAATACCCATATGCTTTGAGTGGTTCGAGAAGTGGTGTTGGAAATCCAGTTGGAATCTCTGGATTTCCTCACCATTGTGCGGGCTTTGGCGAATCTTTTAGATTCCAAAAGGTCTTGCAAGGTCAAGAATTATTTCCTCATCATCGAGGAACTTTAGTTGATGCTTCTACAAGAAATTCTGGTTTCGGCTCGTCTACTGCTTTGAATAGATGGCCTGGTCAAGCACAGGGATATGCTTCTTTCGCACAATCATCAAATCCGCCAACTCAAGCATCTTCTCCATCATCTGTGCTTATGTTTCAACCAACAAACACTGTGATCCCCCTTATTCAGACCGTGCATAGGCAATGGGATAAAGGTAACTAATATCAACCTACATGATACTCTTTTCGGGTAATATCGTACCATCTGATGCTAACCTTCAATTTATTGCAATCTGGCCCAGCTGTTAAGTGACTTTCAATTTTCCTGATGGGGAAAATAAGGTGACAGCTGATCCGCTGCCTTGTTCACTCTCTCGGGAAAATTACACTGCACTTGATTGACGGACCTGATCGTAATGGTCGGCTGTAACAAACTAATGTTTGGTGACCTAATTGAATTTTCATGATAAGCTCTGTGAGCCTGTGGATAATGGTGTCGATTACTCTGTAAGTTTCACCCTCTTGCAAGAAACGTAGAAAATTCCCTTACTGATCTCATTTATGTTCCAGGTGATTGTATCAACGAGCGCTTCGAGATGGGGAATGTCTACACTCAATATATTGCTAAGCCTGGGTTAAATAACAGGGATGCTAGCAGGAATGGTTGCAAACTTTTCGGTTTCTCCTTAACTGAGAGGATTCCAGTGACGGATGAAGGGGATGGCAGGGAGGGAAATTGTGAAACTGAATTTCAAGCTTCACAGCCATCGCTGGAACACAAATGTGCTGCGGAAAGAGCTCTTTATGCTCTCTGCGCTGCTCCCCTTTAGGACGCTCTATGCTCTTTCTTTATTATTAATAAGTACAGCAGGTTCGCAAGCAAGGAAAATGTTGTAGGCATGTTTTCTTGACGTTCCAGAGTCTCGTATATGGTACTCTTTAACTTAGGAAGCTGCAATGGTTACTTGATGTGCAAAGAATGGTGAAGGACCAATCAACGAAATGTTTGTTGTCCATAACTATGATGCGATTTTTATGATGCTAGTGGGCAATGAGGCTTGACAATTAGCAGGTAGGATCTTTTCCTTTGTGATTGTACACCTTAAAGAAGAACTGCAAATCATGAGCATGGGGCATTGATTTTAGCTTTTGCTTTGTCTGCAGGGAAATTTTGGCAAGTCCGCTTCCGATATTTCGATAATGAGCTGTAGATGAAATGCGGTATGTTCAATGGAGATGCTGCTGCCTTTGTCAGATGCGGCATTTTTGTCCCTCAATATCGACCAGTACATGGTCTGCGATCGTCGTATAATTTACATATAAATCTCGCATTTTCTTGGTTTGCTTCGTACCTGAATCTGTCGTTCTCGAATTCTACTAAGTACTGGTTTACGAACCTTATGTAAGCAAATTAGGTTTAACCTTCGTTCAATTACCAACAATATTGGCCGAAGAAACAGTAATTTTCAGGTGTTTCTATGCTTTAAGTGAAGTAGTCTTATTTGTTTCTGAAAAGTGAGTTGATTTATATCATCTGCATAATTTTGTTTAGGAATTTTAGTATTTTTACTTGTTTTCTCAGCTTTACAAATTTGTTCCCTGTATACCAGTGGCAAAAGTGTGATTTCCTGCAGACCTGCATCTTCTGAAAAAGAATACTGGTGGAAGGGTTTCATGTTGATAACCAACGGCTATGTAGCTTTTTCTTTGTTACAGCAGCAGTATTTTGGGTATCATTTTATGCTGTTGCACTTTGTAAAGTTAATGATCAATGATGGGGTTTTTTGAATTAAGTGATTTTAACCAAATTTTTTTTTTAATCAAATTTATCAATGATTTCACTAAATTTAAAATTTATATTATTTTTTAACTTCACAAAAAAATAAGATTTATGATATACACATTACCCATTTAGTGGGCGAAGTTTATTTATTGGGGCAATTTCCTACGTATCCCTAAAAATTTTTTTGTTTTCAGATTTACCCCTCTTAGAAGGCTAATATTAAAACTACCATTCTTACGTTCCAACTTCTTTCCAAAATATCCCTAAAGTTAAACTCTGTTAGTGTACCGTTTGGAACTACCGTTATATGTGTGTAATTACTATTTTGCCCTTTCAAATATACCCTAAACCCTAAATCTTAAAACCCTATACCCCTAAATCCTAAAACCCTAAACCCTAAAACCCTAAACCCTAAACCCTAAAACCCTAAAAAATCCTAAACCCTAAACCCTAAAACCCTAAACCCTAAACCCTAGAACTCTAAAAAAACCCTAAAAAACCCTAAATCCTAAACCCTAAAACACTAAAAAATCCTAAACCCTAAATCCTAAACCTTAAATCTGGGCAAAATAGGTATATCTGATAGTTTTCAACTCCGATTATTATTTAACTCTAGTTTAACCCTAGTTAACTTAACAAAGGGAAACGGTAGGGGTATTTTTAATAACGGTGGAACGTATGAGGGGTATATTCGAAAGAGAAAAATAAGAGGGGTAAATCAGATATTTCTTCATATTTCAAGGGTACACAGGCAATTATCCCTTATTTATTTGTCACGATTAGTAAAGTAATTTTATTCACGAAAGATGTATATCATTTCAAAAGAGTTGTACACATATCAAAATGGTCTAACAAGACTTAGGCCAACAATAGTCCACTCTCATCTTAGAATTTTGATAAAGTTTTCTCTCTACATCAATTTTCCAAAATGTACTTTTCTTTTAGGGTGAGAGATGTCAAGGTTTTTTCTCCATATAGGTCATTTTAGGATGACTAAGGTTTTCCAACCATTCTAAGTCGTTGTTGATAATAAGACTTAATCAACAATTTGTACTTTAAATTTGATTTGACGTACTTTGAAAGATTAAAATGTAAAAAATTAATTAAATTTTAATAATTTTAGGAATTATTGTATAGTGTATTAATTAGGCTGTCATAAAATAAGCGATCAAAATTGAATAATTTTATAAAGAGACTTTTTTTATTTATACTTGGCTACTATTCAAAATTTTTAAATTTATTTTAAAATTATCAAAATATTTTTTAAACTTCAAATTTTATTAGCAAAAAGAGTTTGAAAGTATTTAAAGAGATTTTTAAAAATCAATTAATAAAATCATGTTGGTCAAATAGAAGTATGTTAGATATTTTTAAAATTTTGAAAACTATATTAGAAATCAGTCAATTTATTTTATGAAAATATGGATTAGATTCTCTCTCTCTCTCTCTCTCTCTCTCTCTCTCACACACACACACACACACACACACACACACACACATATATATATATATATATAGAGAGAGAGAGAGAGAGTCCGGCTACTATACTATTAATAGTACTAAGTTATTAGTGCTATCAAGTTTTCTACCCTTAAATCAACCCCTTTGATCATTTTCACCCGTTAGATTTTACAAATTTTTCAACCACCTATTAAACTCAAGGAGCCCACTATCATCTCAACCACACATATTTTAATCCAAAAGTTAAAAACTTAATAGCACAAATGACTTGGTACTATTAATAGTATTCCAGCCTAGCGCTCTCTCTCTCTCTCTCTCTCTCTCTCTCTCTCTCTCTCTCTCTCTCTCTCTCTCTCTCTCTCTATATATATATATATATATATATATATATATATATATATATATATATATATATCCTGCTACTATGCTATCACTAGTACCAAGCACTTGGTGTTACTAAATTTTCTACCGTTAGATCTATCTTTTAATCATTTCTACCCATTAGATCATAATATTTTTCCAACCAGCTACTAAACCCAAGGAGCCCACTATCATCCTAACCACACATCTCTTCATCCAAGATAAAAAATCTAATAGTACCAATGACTTGGTGCTATTAATAATATAGTAATCTAATTCATATATATATATATATATATATATATATATATATATATATATATATATATATATATATATATATAAAGAGAGAGAGAGAGAGAGAGAATCCGGTTACTATGCTATCGATAGCACCAAAGATTTGGTGCTATCAAGTTTTTTACCCTAAGATCAACCCCTTTGATTATTTTCATCCGTTAGATTTTACTATTTTTCCAACCACCTATTAAACCTAAGGAGCCCACTATCATCTCAACCACACATCTTTTAATCCAAGAGCTAAGTTATTCATATATATCCCTTCAAAAGTCCTAAGTTATTCATATATATCCCTCTGGTTTATTATTGTTAGTTCACTGTTTATTTTTTAACAGATTATATTTGAAATGATAGTTTTGCCCTTTCAAAAATGTCCCTTCAAAAAATAATACAAAAATATCTAGAAAGGTAAAAAGGTAAATTACCTCACTAACTAATTAAGTATTTAACATATGGTTAACTAGATTTTTCTGACAGAGATAGACGGTAGGGATATATATGAATAACGTTGGACTTTTGAAGGGATAAATATGAAAAGTTAAACTTTGTAGGGATATATCTGCTACTCGAGATGTTTACAGAGAGCCGTATGCAATTAACCTTATATATATAGTCCGGCTGTAATACTATCGATAGCACCAAACAATTGGTGCTACCAAATTTTCAGCGCTTAGATGAAAAGATGTGCGGTTGGGATTATAGCGGTCCCCTAGAATTTTTACTATTCAACCAACCACCCACTAAACCCTAGGGGACCACTATTATCCTAACCGCACATCTCTTAATCCAAGAGCTAAAAAATTAGTAGCATCAATGACTTACTGCTATCAATAGTATTCCAGCCTAGTTCTATAGAGTCCAGCTGGAATACTATGATAGCACCAAGCAATTGGTGCTACCAAGTTTTCAGCCCTTAAATGAAAAGATGTGCGGTTGGGATTATAGTGGTCCCCTAGAATTTTTATTATTCAACCAACCACCGACTAAACCCTAGGGGACTATTATCATCCTGACCGCACATCATTTAATCCAAGAGCGAAAAAATTGGTAGCACCAATGACTTGGTGCTATCGATAGTATTCCAGCCTAGTTCTATAGAGTCCGACTGGAATACTATGATAGCACCAAGCAATTGGTGCTACCAAATTTTCAGCCCTTGGATGAAAAGATGTGCGGTTGGAATTATAGTGGTCCCCTAAAATTTTTACTATTCAACAAACCATCCACTAAACCCTAGGGGACCAATATCATCCTAACCGCACATTCCATAATCTAAGGGCTAAAAAATTGGTAGCACCAATGACGTGGTGCTATTGATAGTATTCCAGCCTAGTTCTAGAATCCGGTTGGAATACTATCGATAGCACCAAGCAATTGGTGCTACCAAGTTTCCAGCTCTTGGATGAAAGGATGTGCGGTTGGAATTATAGTGGTTCTCTAGAATTTTTACTATTTAACTAACCACCCACAAAATCTTAGGGGATCACTATTATCCTAACCGCATATCCCGTAATCCAAGGGCTAAAAATTTGGTAGCACCAATGACTTGGTTCTATCGATAGTATTCCAACCTAGTTCTATATGTAGTCCGGTTACTATGCTATCAATAGCACCAAACACTTAGTGCTATCAAGTTTTTTACCGTTAGATCAACCCCTTTGATCATTCCTATCTGTTAGATTATACTATTTTTCCAACCACTCATTAAACCCTAGGGGCCACTATCATCCCAACCACACATCTTTTAATCCAATGGTCAAAAACTTAATAGCATCAATGACTTGATACTATTAATAGCATAGTAGCCTAGGTTTATATATATATATATATATATATATATATATATATATATATATATATATAAGAGAGAGAGAGAGGGAAAAAGAGAGGCTACTATACTATCAATAGTACCAAGCACTTGGTACTATTGAGTTTTCGGCTCTTAGATGAAGGGGTGTGCGTGTGTGTGTCTATATATATAGAGAATGAGGCTATTATACTATTAATAGTACCGAGCATTTGATACTACTGAATTTTCGGCTCTTGGATGAAGGGATGTGCGGTTAGAATGATCGTGGTCCCCTAGGGTTTAGTGCATTGTTGGTGAAATAGTATAAATTCTAGGGGACCACTACAATCCTAACTGCACTTCCCTTCATCCAAGAATCGAAAAGACAATAATATCAAATGCTTGGTACTATTTATACAAAGAAGTAATTTAGAAAGTTAGATTTTTTTTTAACAAATTATCGGCACAAATCCAACAAAATCCAAAAAAAAAAAAAAGGCGAAAAAAATATCAATTAGATTGAAAAAAAAAAAAAAACAACAAAATTTTAGAAATTTCACTTTCTTTCCACATACGTCAAATACATCAATGTTACCATCTAAACACGGCAAAAATTTCACTACTCTATAAACTACGTGTATTGTGTATTGTCCATGCATCATACTGAAAAATAAAATCAATTAAACTAAACCAAAGAAATTCAAAAATTAAAGAAAATCACGAAGGACTCGAGATTCAAAAGCAACTAATTTCAAGCTTTTTAGATATTGTATATTTGTTCAAAATAGTGCTTGGTGTATGAGCATTTCTATATGTTGATGCACATACATAAAACTAGAGCTTAGATTACAAAATATATATATATCGACGAGTCGATTAATGTGAAGCGTGAAAATTATGTTTTTTTTAAAGAAGACTAAGTGCTCTGTAGTCGGTAAAGTCTTAGATATGATACAATAGCATATTAGCTTGTCTTCTTCATAATACAATGACTTGATTAATTCTCATCGTATAATTTTACTAATTCTACACAAGAAGATAAATTGAAAACTTAACTAAAAATTTATATTTTTTAACATCTTTCGTAAAATATATAAGCTAGTTGTGTTATTGTTTTTCGTTTTTTCACTAACATGCGCTAAACCCATGTTTAGTTTATTTACCACCCAATATGTATGCTATTAATCCAAAAAAACTAAGAATAAAGAAAGATTAAACCATTTTGGAGGCATTCCACATCCCGATTTATCTCTAATTGCTTATAGACACTTACAATTAAACTTCTGTAGACTTCTTACTTAGCTCCAAGCAAGCTTAGCCCAAAACATCGAAATCGGTTCGTTACTCCAAATCGACTATCAAAATGTTTTGGTTTCTTGAAGCAAACTTGTCCCCCGCATTTTGTAATATTTAATTAGAGTTCTAAAGGATCGCATAATTTTTAAATCCTGAAACTACAACAACCCTAATTT
Source organism: Tillandsia fasciculata (assembly GCA_029168755.2). Lineage (NCBI taxonomy): Eukaryota > Viridiplantae > Streptophyta > Magnoliopsida > Poales > Bromeliaceae > Tillandsia > Tillandsia fasciculata. Next base: position 3,930,644 of record CM054948.1, on the reverse strand, counting down.
TTTGTAGAATTTTTCAAAAATTAGGGTAAAATCCAAATCCAATTACTAATCTATACAATTTGTAATTTAGATTAGCTTAAGATTTATTAAAATTCTATTTATAAGAGTTAAATTCAAAACTCTATCTCAAAACTCTATGACTCTCCTTAGCCTTTGTCTCCTCTAACTTCTCCTTATTCCAAAAAAAAAAAAAAGGGCTTCACACCCCTAGTCCCTCCAAAAAAGCTTGTTTTCTCCCAAACTCCAAGATAGGAGATCACTATAATAAAATTAGGCTATAGTGATACTTTTAAGTATTTCTAAAATCTAAAAAAAGTGTCGCTGACAAAAATACCGACACTTATTATAAGTGTTGCTATATGTGCCGTCGCTAGGGTGTATAGCGACATATTTTTGTAATATATCCTAAAAATATATTCCTATAACCTAATTTTGAATATAGATGAAATATAGATAGGCCACTTATACAAAAATATCACAAATATGTGCCTCTATAATCTAATTTTGTTGCAGTAGATGCTCTATAGGGAGAGAGAGTGAAGGAGAGTAAGGGAGAGACTGAAGGGTTTTTCTTGTGTTCACTAGTGGAGGATAAGAAAATTGGGTTGGGTCCCCTTATAAAAGAGAGGTTGTAATAATTGCCCTAATTTTTTTTCAAATTTTATTATTTACAATCAGTCAAAATTAGACTTTCGCAACATTCAGTACTGATACTCCCAATTTAGTGCCAGTATACACGAATATTAGTATTAGAATTTTAATTTTTTACTAAGTTTCGGTACTCAACGAATCAATACCGGTACTCAGCGTGATTTTCGCAAAATTTGACATAAATTTCTTCTCCATACAATACAGTTTCAGCACTCCACTTAAATACTGATATACGATCTACAATTTAAACAGATTTGATTTTCGAGATCCATTTTCGCGACAAGTTTGTGCCGATTACTGAAATATATCCGAAACTTTGCCAAGACTGGTGAAATAGTTTTTCAAATTATTTTTTATTAAAACTCCATAATTTTACAAAAATTTAATGCATTACACATATTATATTATTAAAATTTAGAATATAATAATAATGTTTAAAATTTAATAATAATATTAAAAGAGGTGCGGGGTAGGATTGGGAAGGAAGAGAAAGAGGGAGGCGGCTCGGCGGTAAGCTCGGAGCAAAGAAAGCGCGAAAGAAAACCACATCAACGAAATGCGTGAGAAAACAAAATGTATACGCGAAGAAACCGACAAACAGAATTTGTATAGATTCTAGAATACACTTATTAAAAATCCTTGCAACTACACTCTGTGTGGAGACTCTCACCATGAAACATCAATATATCAATTTCCAATCATCACGGCATCACATCATGCCAAAACAAAAAAAACAACCGAGTTGACTACTAGCTACCAATACATTTCTATAAAACATTTTACAAAATATTATTTGTACATGCGAAATGAACTGTATTTTTTATATTTTATTTATTTTAAAATAAGTAAGTTTTATTGTAAGTTATATTAATGTGATAAGTGAAGAAATTTTCATTCTTAGATGAATAAAATATATATCATACATACCAAATAAAATATATAAATAGTATTATTACTTAAATTTTTCATTTTTACACCTACTTAAAAATATTTATTCTATAATATACTTTTCTAAAAATTAAAAAAACTTCTAATTAACAAATGCTCAAAATAGAAAAATATGAGAATAAAAACAAATCTTCTCATTTAAATTTTTTTCCGAATAAAACAGTAATTAGGAAGCTTCCACTCTTATAACCTAATTTTTGTTTTTTTCCTATAGCCTATAATTCAGGGTCTGCTATAAACAAAACGCATCTCCTCACACTTGTAATTAAGATCCAAACACCCAACTCCCCGATCCCCCAACTCTCTGTATCTACCATTCTCCTTAAGCAATGAAGAAACACCAATGTCTCTCCCTACTATCTCTCACCCTCTTATCACTGTCCCCGTTCTCCCACGCCTCCGCTTCTCAATCCAGTACCATCTACAAAGGCGCTTCCTTTTCAATAGAAGGGAACGAAGAAGAGCCCATTCTCACTTCCTCGGACTCCGCCTTTGCCGCGGGGTTCCATGCCGTCGGCACCAACGCCTACTGCTTTGCCATCTGGTTCGCCGGCTCCGCCGACAAGACTGCGGTCTGGGCCGCGAACCGTGACTTCCCCGTGAATGGCCGCGGCTCGAGGCTCACCTTTCACCGCAACGGCCACCTCGTGCTCACCGATGTCGACGGCTCCGTCGTCTGGGACACCGCTGCCGTTGAAATCGGTACGGTCACAACATGAAATTATGTTTTTTTTTTTAAGAGGAAGGTAGCATGCTACCACTTTATTCATTTGAGCGATGAATTTGACTACAAATAGAAACAGCGAGTCTCAACTCAGCTAACAAAAAAAAAAAAAAAAAAAAAAAAAAACATCAAGGCCCGCAGAAGGAATCCCAAGATCTCCTCTGCATGGTGATTTCATCCAGCAATAGTCACGCCGCCCGCTTCTTTGACTCAAAGATTTTTCTATAAAATTATATTTTGAACTCTGATTTACATAAAATATAAAATTATATTATTTAAAAAAAATTCGAGATTATGTTTGGAACCGCAAATTTTGTATGCAAGTGGTAAATGTGCATCCTAAAATTATATTTCACACTCTGATATATATAAAAAATTTAAATTATTTTTAAAATTTTCAAACGTAACCATACTGGTTGCTCAAAGCAGCAACCTATATAACACAAAAATCTTTTTTGATATCAGTGACAATTATTAAAGTACCTGGTAGCATTTATGACCACTTTTCTTAATTAAAATTTTTAGTACAATTAGCAAATAAATTAATTTATTAAATTTAATAATTATAATCATACTTTTTTAACAGATTAAATTATAATAATTAGCAATTAGTAGCTAATAAAACTATTAAATATATAAAGATACTTAACTGCATATAATAATTCATTTCAAACAAAATAAAAAACTTAAATAATATCAATGAAAAAAAATTAGAGGTTGGGTATTGGTACAGTTTAACCTTAATTAATTTTAGTAACTCAGAAGTTAATTGCATATATTGAATTTAAATAATAAAAATATTATTTTTTAATAGCTTAAATTTTTAATGTAAAAAAAAAATTTATTTCACATTTCAAGAAGTTAGTTATATATTAAGAAAAGAAATTTTCTTAAAATAAAAACTAATTAAAAGGAAAGAATTTTACTTAGAATCCTGATTAATTAAAGCAATAATATTATTAAAAAAAATAGAGTCATTTTATTTCACATGAATTTTAATAATGGAACATCACATTAACAAAGATTTAGTCAAAGATTTATAATATAAAACAAGAACGTATAATCAACACGATTTTATCATTAAAAGTGGTTAATTCGCATGCTAAACATTTAAGATTATATTTATGATGATATAAAATATTATATTCAATTTTATATGGACTATATGCATTAATTGCGCAAATAGTAATTAGTTTATTAAAATATATTTTTTATAATTTTATTAAAATATTTTCATTGTGTAAGACTCGTTTGTTTGTCTGTGAGTGATTTATAGATTAAAAATAATTTGCAGCTGAAATTAAATTTATGTGAAATTTTTTTTCCATCACCAACTTATTTTTCAAAAGGGTAAATATAAGTGTACACCCCTGACGGGGTGTACATCTTACACCCCACCCCATCCTGGGGTGGGGTGAATTTCACTGGTCACATGATGTGACCAGTGGAAGAAGGCCCACCCCAGGATGGGGTGGGATGTAAGATGTACACCCCGTCAGGGGTGTACAGGTAGCATCTCTCTTTTCAAAAATTTAATAAATTTAAAATTATAAATATTTGAATTATATTTTTTTTTTATTTTACTAAATTAGAGTTGGATTGGCTAGATATAAAGCTAGCTGTTTTTATTTACTTTTAGAAATATTTATTTTTCGGAAGCACACTCCATGAGGGGTGTACATCTTACATACCATTTCATTCTGGACTGAGGTGAATTTCACTGATCACATGATGTAACCAGTAAAAAAAGTCCCACCCTAGAATAAGGTAAGGTGTAAGATGTACACCCTTGTGGGTGTCCACGTAGGATTCCCCCTCTATCTATCTCCTGCAGAGACCAAAAAAAAAAAAAAAAAAGAAAAAAAAAAACCAACAAGGGTGAGAGTACGGAAGAATTATATAAAGCTTTGTATTAATTATTAATCAAAAATCTTCCAACAGTTGGTGGCGCCAACACGACGGCGATTGGCGGCGCAGCCACTTCCTCCGCCAACGGCAACGGCAACGGCAACGGCGACGCGGCGGAGCTCCTCGACACGGGAAACCTGGTGGTGCGAGACGGGTCGGGTCGGACGGTGTGGCAGAGCTTCGACTACCCGACCGACACTCTGCTACCAACACAGCAGCTGACGAAGGGGAAACGCCTCGTCTCCGGCGCTTTTCGGTCCGGATACTACAGCTTATACTTCGACAACGACAACGTGCTCCGGCTCATCTACGATGGGCCCGACATCTCCAGCATCTACTGGCCCAACGGTGACTACACCGTCTTCGAAAACGGTCGGACCACGTACAACAGCACCCGGCTCGCCGTCCTCGACCGGACCGGTCGGTTCAGCTCCAGCGACGGACTCGACATATCCACCGTCGACTCCGGCCGTGTGGCCTACCGCCGCCTCACCGTCGACTACGACGGGAACCTCCGAATATACAGCTTGAACGAGACGGGCCGATACTGGGCCGTCACGTGGGTCGCGATTGCCGAGCTCTGCAACGTCCACGGGCTCTGCGGGCCCAACGGGATCTGCACCTACTCACGTGCGGTCACGTGCGCCTGTCCCCCGGGTTACGAGATGATTGACGTGCAGGATTGGAACAGAGGGTGCAGACCCACGTTCAATTTGAGCTGCGAAGCGCCCCAAGCAGCGCAGCAGCAGCAGCAGTTCCACTTTGTCGAGCTCCCACAGACCGACTTCTACGGGTTCGACTTCGCGTACAACTCATCTGTCTCATTCGAATACTGCAGACGGATCTGCGCGCGGACCTGCTTGTGTCTCGGCTTCGGGTACCGGCTTACGGGGACCGGAGTTTGCTATCCAAAGATCGCACTTTTTAACGGCTACAAGTCGCCGAGTTTTCCCGGGAGCTTTTATTTGAAAGTACCGAGAACTGTCGGGGCATCTGAATCAACAATTCTTCCTGTGCTCAGGTGCAGTAATGCTAGTGTGAAAGTTGTGGCAGGATATGCTAGTATGTACGGAAAGAACTCGAACAACGCAAAGTGGGCATACCTCTACGTGTTTGTTACGGTGCTCGGTGCTCTTGAACTTCTGTTTGCCGTAACGGGGTGGTGGTTCCTTTTCCGAAAGCACGATACATCAAATCTATGGAGGAAGGGTATAAGATGATATCGAGCCACTTCCGGAGGTTCACGTACCACGAGCTGAAAGAAGCGACCGGAAAATTTAAAGAAGAGCTAGGGAGGGGAGGGTCTGGCGCGGTGTACAGAGGAGTTCTCGAAGACAAAAGAGTGGTGGCGGTGAAGAAATTGACGGATATATCGCAGGGCGAAGAGGAATTCTGGGCGGAGGTGAGCGTGATCGGGCGGATCAACCACATGAACTTGGTTAGGCTTTGGGGGTTCTGCTCCGAAGGCCGGCACCGGCTTTTGGTCTACGAGTTTGTGGACAACGAGTCATTGGATAAGTACTTATTCGGAAGCGGAAGCAGCAGCAGTAGCAGTAGCAGCGGTCGAACACTTAGTTGGGACCAGAGATTTAAAATTGCTTTGGGGACCGCACGGGGATTGGCCTATCTACACCACGAGTGCCTCGAGTGGATCATCCACTGCGACGTCAAGCCCGAGAACATACTGCTGAACCGAGATTTCGAACCAAAGATTGCAGATTTCGGACTCGCGAAACTGCTGAAGAGAGACGGGTCGGGTCTCAACTTCTCGAAAATGCGGGGGACGACAGGGTACATGGCTCCTGAATGGGCACAGAATTTTCCGATCACCGGGAAAGTCGATGTGTACAGCTACGGAATCGTGCTATTAGAGGTCGTGACCGGAAGTAGGATATCGAGTTGGACCGGAGAGAACGGAGAAGAGAGGGAACTAAGGAGCTTTGTTAGGGCAGTGAGACAGAGGCTGGGCCGCGAAGAGAGATCGATGATCACGGATTTAGTGGACAGTAAGTTGCGCGGGCAATTTGATTACTATCAAGCGGCAGAGATGGTGAGAACAGCGGTATCCTGTCTCGAAGAAGAAAGAAGCAAAAGACCGACGATGGACGAAATAGTGAAAGCTCTCACGAAATATCATGAGCCGTCGATATCTCATCATTCGCTGGAATAATGATTGTAAAGAGCATGAAGAACAATAAATCTGTCAACTTGCTCATTTGTGCAGTGTATTGAATTTTCCTCGATGGCCAACATGTTTTGTTGACAGGATAGAAACATGTAGTAGTTACAAAGTAGCGTGTATTTTTATGGTAAATACTGTTTCTCTCTTGTAGCATTAAGTTGTTTTTTTTGTTTCCGAAGTCTGGGAGGCTTTATATTTTTTTTCTTTTTTTTTTTCTTTAGCCAATGAAAAGCTGGCGACATTTTGGACCCCAACCTTTAATTTATTATAATTTCTAACTTAAATTTTTTAAAATATTATAATTAAGTTTAGCATTATAATTTAGTTGACTAGATACTGCACCACCATAAGTCATGGTCACGTTATCAATCACAACATTACAATATCATTATCACATCAACCACACATCGTTTTATCAACTTGGACAATTAAACTTAAGGGTATATATAAGTGTACACCCCATAAGGAATGTACATTCTACACCCCACCCCATCCTGGGGTGGGGTGAATTCACCCGTCACTCGATGTGATGGCTGGAGTGAATACCCACCCACCCCCAGGATGGGGTGGGGTGTAGGATGTACACCCCTTATGGGGTGTATAACTTATTCTCTATTTTTATAGTAGATCTGATCTTCTCTACCCCTCCATTTCGAATCTCTCCAGCCATTGGTCTTTGGAGACTAGAATCTAAATCTCTAAAAAGGTAAATAAAACGAATGAATTTCGTAATATCCCCCCCCTCCCACTGCTTTCTGCTTCTCCCTCGGCGTCAGCGAAGTCCAATCAATTCATCAATTGCTTATACTCGACTGCTTGCTTGCTTAGTTCCGCGCTTCTGCTTGCTAGCAGCTCTCATCTTTCATTTTTTTGCTTTATCTTTTATTCATATTCCATCTTCCGCTTTCATCGCTCGTACTTGCTCTCTTCCTTAATGCTATCTTCTTCTTATACCTAGCATCACCCTGAGGCTCAAAATGGGTAATTTAGAAAGTTTTTTTTTTTTTTTTTGGTTTCATGGATATAAAAAAGGCTAAATTACAAAAAAACCTCTATAATATACCGTTTTTTCACTTTGCCCAATATCTTTCAAAAGCCTACATTTTGTCCCCTCGTGATTACAAAATTATTTTTAGGGGGCAACAGAGTTAACAAAATGGACAAAATGACGTAAATGCCCTTCTCTCCTTTCCCGTCCACTGATCCCCCCACGCCTATAGAGCCCCACGCGCTCCCGCACGCCGCGCCGCAGAGCCCCCCGCGCTGCTCCCCTCCAAGTCCACCGCCGCCCCCGCCGCCCACGTCCCCGTCCCCGTCCCCGTCCCCGTCATCGCGCTCTCCTTCCTCGTCCTCCGTTCCCCCCACGCGCACCCGCACGCCTCCGTTCCCCCCACGCGCACCCGCACGACTGCAGAGCCCCACGCGCTCCCGCACGCCGCGCCGCAGAGCCCCCCGCGCTGCTACCAGTCCACCGCCGCCGCCGCCGCCCCCGCCCCCGTCCCCGTCCTCGTCCCCGTCCCCGCGCTCTCCTTCCCCGTCCTCCGTTCCCCCCACGCGCTCCCGCACGTCGCGCCGCAGAGCCCCTCGCGCTGCTCACCTCCGAGTCCACCGCCATCCTCGCGCTGCTCCCCTCCGAGTCCACCGCCACCCTCGCGCTGCTCCCCTCCGAGTTCTCCTCCTTCTCCCTCCCCCTGTCGTCGTCGTCGTCGTGGTCTCCGCCGCCGTCGGAGAGGTCGGCAGTGCCCAAGGAGGAGCTGGACATGGTGAAAAGGGGGGGGGAGGGGTATTTTCGGTATATCACCTCAGAAATTGACGGTTTACTAACGGAACGCTGACGGCGGGAGGATAAATGCACAATACAACCTTGAGAATTTTCTGTAATTTAGCCTATAAAAAATCTACACAAAATACAACCTTGAGAAGTGTAGTAGTCGAAGCATTCCTATTATTATGTAGGGTTCACTGTGTCGAAATCAACGGTGCAGATTCTTCTTTCCTAGCAGAAGTTACAATCTGAGAGTTCAAAGCTCCAAGAGTACCTCTCTAGATTTTCACATCCCCTACTCGGCGACTATATTAGCAATCTTCCTACAAAGAACTCTATATTCTTAATAAAGATGTTGAAGACCTATTTTAGCATATATAATTCAAAGCAAGATCAATCTTGTTACTTAGACCTGCTATGCCTTTAATCTAAGAACTTACCATTCTATTAATCGATCAACGATTTAGTGATCATTTTGTAGAACTCTAAAAATAATCACTCTAAGATTAAGATTCATCCATTAGTGCTTCAGTAACTATTTGAATCCCCTACTGTTAAACATAGCCGTTCCTAGTTTCATCAAATGAACAAATTCCCCAACAACAACACCAGATAACGAGTCCAATCATTTTGATCTCCATCAGGATATTAGAGACTAATTGCATCTAAACCAACTCTGCTTCTTTGACCAATTATGAGCCTTTATCAGTTTAGTTAATGTTCTAACTAGCACCCAATCAACGATTATTTAAGTTGGCTTTCTAAACCTTCCCCTAGTTCTTGTCACCCTCATGAACCCTTTTAAAGATAGCAAATAATAGTACCATGTCCCCACTTTTTCAAAGTTTTACCCAGCAATTTCAAAAAGAAAAAAAAAAAAAAAACATTAGTTTACTTACAAGTGTAACAACCAGTTTGATAGCAAATTTTGGAATCCTTTCAACAGCAAGAATCTTTGAACAGTGTTTCACAAACATGATAGTGTGAAAATTCCGCTGTTGCAAAAAGTAGAAATATGTACTTGTCAAGATTATTCAATCTTCATATACTTTGGTTAATTGACCAAAAATTCAAGTTACAGGAAATGATGACAACTATGGTGTACAACAATTTCACAAAAATGGATATGTCAATAGCTATGTCTCAATACTTACAGATTAGCGCCCTGCTGTAAGGGCACAAAAACTTGATTAGTCTTCTGCGCCTCAGTTGCTAGCAAAACAGAGAGAAGCAGAAAATCCGAGAAGACAAACGCAGAGGACAACTTTGCAGCAACAGATAATACCATCACATTCTACACAAAAGACTGACTCTGCATGGCATCAACTCAACGGCTGGGCGACCATAAATATCATCTCTAATATCGAACAAACACAAAGTCTTTCGAATCTGCAATGAACTTCATCATCCTTATGAAGGTTTGAAGGCACTAATACACCATCTCTGAAGTGAAAACTTAATGCTGGTTCTACTAGAGGATTTTTCTCTTTAATTATTGTTTCAGTGTCTAAATTTGTTTTGTGATGGCAAGTGCATTCTCTTGGCAGGAACTTCATAATGTTCGAAGTTTTAGTCTGAGGCGTTACTTTCTCAGGTTGCCTATCAGCCATTTTGTGGCAAGAACAAGATTCCGAAATTTGATGCTTTCGCTTTCTTTCAAAAGATTCTTGATAATCAAAACTTCCTTGAGAGCCATAACATTTTCTAATTGCTGTTAAAAGATTCAAGGAACACGTCATGAGAATGCCATGGACATCATCAATTTTTGAGTACCGACCATTCCTCCTCAAGGAACTTGATAGGATATCTCGAACCAACATATAGAGACCATGCAGGCATTCGCAGCAACAGTTGTAGAGACATGAATCCCTAGAAGAAACCACAACATTTTCTCTGTTGTCGTGTGGTTGGTCAGCAACATTACCCAATTCATCAGGACCAAATTCAACGTTCTTTGGAGAAAGATCAGTATCCAAACCATTACACTGGTCACGGACTTCAGTAGAGCAAGAGTTAGCCTGGATAGCTGCATTGCCTAAATTGCCAGCTTCATCTGTGTGAAATAGATGAGTTTCCACAGTTTGCAAACCATTGGAATTTTCCATGATCACTGTCTTGCTTTTAGTTCTTGGACTACTATCTCCATTACTAATTGTGGCAGGAGACAAGATGGAATTTGGGAGCAAGTTACAAGTAGCCTGCTGAAAAGGCTCCTCGAATGGTATAGCGCTTGCATCACTAGTAGGTAAAACATGGTCAGAAGAGGGATAGCTCCCATTAGTTGTTGTAAATTTGTGAGGACTTTGTTGGTTCGAGATCTCTCGTATTTCACTGGAGATTACATTAGGAGCATCATGCATGCTTGGAATTTTATCAGTAATACGGCTGCCACATTGATCACTAACCCCTTGCTTAGCATTTGATGCTGTTGTCTGGTTATCAGCTTGTAAACTGTAGAAGAAAACCAAGGAACAAATTAAATAAACTCTCGGAATAATATTTAGGAAATTTAAGATACAATATATATACATTGAAAAAATAATGAAAAAGAACATCAAAGAAGAAAATACATATATATGTTACCAGTATTAAAATTAGAAAGTCACAAAACGGATGAAATGTGTAAGGCTTCTCCTACCACTGAAGATAATTGACTAAGTAATGATGGCTTTCTAACCAACCATACTATAGCTAAGCAAAAATACTGACAAGATCGAAAAGTTGAGGACAATTCTAGGAAGGAAAAAAAAGAGATGAATGCATGAAAATTAGTAGAAAGAAAAAAGAAAAGAACATTCTCAATGCAATTTAGATACGATTTATCAACTGATGGCATATCAGGAAGAAATGGCCAAGAGATACCAAAACAGGATCAGATTCATTATTTTGTATGCTTCAACTAGGGGTGACAATCCAGCTCGCTGTTCGCGAGCCATTTCGTGTTCGGCTCGAAATGAGCTCGAGATCGAATCGCTCGTCTAGTAAACAAGCCGAACACGAGCCAAATTTTTCAGCTTGTTTAATAAACGAGCCGAACACGAGCTAGGGTCAGCTCGCTCATGTTCGGCTCGATAACAGCTCGAATACATATATTTTATATTTATATAATTTGTATAATTTATGTATATTATATATATATATATATATTAAGAGTAGAGCTTATATACTTTTAAAAGCACAAGCCCAACTATGCTTGTGAATTTTTTACCATTGAATTTGTATTGAGATTTGTGCTATTGTAAAGTCAACAAAAGAGAGAGAAAGAGAAATTACAATAGCACGAATCTCAATACAAATCCAATGGTAAAAAATTCACAAGCATAGTTGGGCTTGTGCTTTTAAAAGTATATAAGCTCTACTCATATATTAATTATAATTATATATATAATATAGATTTTTATTATTTGATTTTTAGTCCAACTTAAATATAAAGTCCAGCTCAGTCCTAAAGAGGCTCATTTATCTACACTTAGCTAGAATTAAAAGCACCAAAAAAAATTTAGTCATTGGATCAATAAAAGTCAACAATAATAGTTACTTGTGAGGCCCACCATTGTATATAATCCAAAAACTGCTAGAATTGATTCAATGGCCAAAAATATTATAGCACCAATATTTTGGTGCTTTCAAAAGAACCCCGACAAGACTACATATATATATTATAAATTCTTACTATTTAGATTTTAGGCCAACATAATGTAAAAAAAAAAAAAAATCTTTCGCGAATTTTAATTATTAGATTAAGATTCCAATTTTCTAATTTTCTTTCAACTTTTCACCTAATAGTAGGACTGGAAATCTAACTTGTTGTTCGCGAACCAGCTCGTGTTCGGCTCGTTTAACGAGCCGAACACGAACTGAATTTTTCAGCTCGATATTTTAACGAGCCAGCTCGTGTTCGGCTCTCGTTGACACCCCTAGCTTCAACAACATGACTTGTTATATAAATCAAGACAACTCATACAAAGATAATGATTGATTGGATTACTAGAGAAGATTATATGTTGCCATCAAAAAAAAATCCAAGAAGAACACAAAATATATGATATGTCAAAGACTCATGGTTAAAAATACAAACGAAAATTGTGAATTTGGGCATGGTGGAAAATGCAGGCCGAACAGATTTACCTCCGGAATGCGTAAGCCCAGTTGTTTACAATATCCTCAAGATAAGCCACTTGAGAAAGAATATGAAAGTAACGGTTTATGTCTTTCTTGTCCAAAATCTTAGCACGAATTTGTCCAACCAAGAGTTCCAAGACCTTTCTTACTTCAAAAGACACTTCTGCAACTGATGTATAGACACCCCTATAAGCCAATAGCCCCACAGCCACTAAACCACTCACTGTACCAGATTTTTCCTTACACTTGAGGTTCCCATTTACTTCCGTCAGTACCTTCTCAGGTGAGTTACTGGTATGCATTATACAAGAATTAAATGGCCAACCCTTCCAAGGCCCATTTATATTTGTGCATGGGCCTTCCTTTAGTTTTGAGGTGACCCAGCAAAGCTCAGAAAATTGTGGATATCTCAAAATCTGATAGCCAAATGTAGCAATTGCCAATGTTAAGTTTCCCTTCATAACTTTATTGTGAAGATTCCCTGGAACTGACTCTTTATGGCCATGCTCAATATTTACTGGTGTGTCTATTGCTGGAGCAGATTGTCTATTCTCCGTGTTTTCCTTTTCATTTACTGTGATTTCCATAGCATGTGAAACTGCTTTCTGCTCATCATAAGTGCTCTCATGAGTTACGCGATGTACCAATTGAACATAATGCTGAACTAGATCCTTCGCTAGTTTCAGAGCACATGAACCAATCACCTGCTCATGGTTGAAATTTCCATCTATAACAACAGAAAACCTTGGTATTGTATGTTCTGAAGGACGAGAGTTGGATCGATTTAACACATTAATGCTGAAGAACTGCCTCATTCCAATAGGAAGGTCATGAAATTGCAATTCACAGGTGGCCTGTACATAATAGAATGAGATAAACGTGAGCAAGCTAATTAAGTACTGATTAAAATCACAAAGCAAGCATAAATAACTTAATCTATCATAAAATAACCACCAGTGCTATTTTATATGATTGATGCTACCAACTACCATTCCAAGGTTGAAACTGATAGCACCTGAAAAATTTACTTCTTAACAATGCATATCTATCAGTCCCTCAGAAACATTATATCTATCAAATTGTACAAGGATAGCTAGGGATAACTGCAGCACTGAATACTAAACATGTTTCATCTTAGCCATACCAGTACAATTATAGATTCAGATGCACATGAAGAATCGATCTGCTCAACAAAAGAATTCCAAACTTCCGAAGAAAATTTTCTCCGATCATTGTGTCCAACAGCTGAGGATGACTTGCTGGTTGCTGGATGAATCTCAGTATGCTTACCGTCCATTTCATGGATTTCATCAATAGCCCATAAATCTATTCTTGGCATGTAGATGATGCATCTTCCAACATTTAGGCACTTCACTGTCATAAAGAGTATTCACTAACCATTATTATTATTACTTATAAATAACAAGAAGCAAATAAAGCAAACTTCACAGAATGTATAATCTCAAGCATTTACAATGGGAAAAGTTAAGCAGTAGGCAATCAAACAATGAAACTAAAATATGCACACATTGCAAATTCCTCATACCAGCAATACTTGCTTGCACAAATGTACAACTAGGCACACCCTCTTCTGTCTACATAATGCACAGTACAGAAAGCTCGGAGAAATATCCTGTCTTTTCAAAATAATGTTTCAAAAATGCAAGTTAGCTATGACTACCACAAAATTTTAAGTTACAGTCTAACTCCAAATCTAAACTATACATTTTTCAATATTGCAGGAGTTTTATGCAACAAATAGCTCATTGCTAAATATTTTGTTATGCAATTTCTGCTAATTCTTGTTACTTATTGTTTTAAAACCTTTCACCTTAACCAACAGATCCATATTTTCCTGTGCCTGTGCACAACACCACCACCCTGAGAAGGACAAGCGTTTACTTTTCAATCTTAGATTCGTATTTATTTAACAAATATACAGAACACTGAAAGCTGTGTTTCCTGAATATCAAAGATGTCTAGAAGAAAACATTTATTGTTTAAGCATATCCTAGTTTCAAATATTGTGCAACCATATGTTATATTGCCAGCAAGTAACATTCACATTATGAATGTCACGTTCCAACAGTGTTGAACATAACAGCTTTTAACGACTCTAATACAAAGCAAAATTTTGCACCCCTTCAATATTGAACTTACCACGAATCTCTTCTACTAGACATATATTGTGTTAGTCTAGTCCAGTATAGTATGCACTATACAAGTCAATATGGGCCAATTTGGCAGAAAGGAATGCTAACTTAACGAAGTAAAAAAGACAACTAGCCAAATGCTACCAGCCTTGGCAGGCAGATACCAATAATATATGTGTAGAAATAGAGATTTGCAGCACTCACATGTTCCATAATGAACTGGTATATATTTCCAATTAATTGATAGGTGCAACTAATAATCTCGATATCTACATGTAACCCGACCCACTAGCACTAATAACTCGTTGGGCCCAAACCACCGGCCCAAAATGCTTTAATCCAATTATTATTGTTAGAGTCCATATTCCTTATATACCCAATCATAATTATTTTTCTATCCAATGTGGGAGTAGTGGGGCGTTACAAACTCCCCCCGTTTAGACCTGACGTCCTTGTCAGGCCCAAACCCAATCACACATATAGAGCAAAATTACCAGGCGATATGAGTTTCTAGAGGTGGCTCCCATAGGTTCAAGAGGTGGCTCCCACTAAACTCATAGTGTAGTATTTTGCCCCGCATAACACTTAGCTTTCACACTTCTGGCTAGTATTTAGCTCTGATACCAAATATAACGATCGAACCCACTAGAACTACTAACTTGTTGAGCCCAAACCACCGGCCCCAAATGGTTAAGCACAATAATTATTATTAGGGTCCTTGATTCTTATCTACTCAATCGTAATCCTTTTTCGATCCGATGTGAGCATATTGGGCCATTACACTAGATGTAGTCAACAAGTATATAAAGACAAATTATCTATTCTAATGTCCTTTAGCTTAGGCTTTAGGGAGCCTTCCAATAGTAAAATTCAAAAATAATAAAAGAATTGCATGTGCATGATAACGGTTTCTACATGTTCATATACAAACCAACACATTAGTTTCTCTATATTTATCATACATATATCACTGAAAGATGAAGGTGCAAAGAACATACGCAGAATTTGTGTTAATCCGCGGATGATATCCCCATTTCCTTCCTGTGACATAGTAGCAAGATTAACCTTCTGAATTTCAATCTGGCCCATAAAGCCATGAAGAAGGCAACAAGCTAGATGTTGATGGCCTGATCTGGGTGTTCCAGCAATCAAAGCTCGAAACCCTGATGATTTCTTGAATTGCTTGCCTTGCATACAAGAACCAGAAGTTCTCGATCTGATATCAAAATTTTCATGCTTGCCATCATCGCCCTCATTCAGCATGTATGTACAATCAGGCCCTGATTGACTAGTTACCAGACCATATAGAGAAAGAATTCTTTCTATCTCATTTGCAACATCCGATTGTTGGATTAAAGAATGAAGATGAGAATACCAAAGTGCAACAGGGACACTTTTCTGTACCAAAGCTGAGAAGATGACGCCCTTAACTGAAGTTGATGCCTTGAGAAGGGAAGAGGGCAACCAGATCCTTTCGTCCATATTAATTGAGAGGAAAAGGTACACCAATGGCTCTAGAAGACATGGAAGGAGATGAGAACCAAGAGGCGAAGAGACTACATCACTCGCAGCCATTCCTGCTTCTCTTCGAGAACATGGTGGAGGAGCTGCCGTGAGAGCTGCCAACCAATCCCTTTCTTCTACAGCGAACGATGGAAGAGAAGGAAGTGTACCCTTTTCACCACTGCCTTTTTCAGCAGAAGATAAAAGCTCCTGCAATGCACAATTCCTCTTCAAAGCATTCATCGCTGCTTGAGTACAAATCGCCTGGAGATCCGCACCAGCATAACCAGCCGTTTGATTCGCTATAAATGACAGAAGAGATCCTGACAAAGGATTTGGCCAACTTTTAGTGTGCAGTGAAAGAATAGCAGATCTATCATTCAAAGCAGGCAGTGGAAAATATATCTCGCGATCAAATCTCCCTGGCCTTCTAAGAGCAGGATCAACAGCGTCAGGACGATTCGTAGCTCCGATCACTATAACTGACCCTCGTGATTTCAAACCATCAAGTAAGGAAAGTAAAGTCGAGACAACAGAATTGTGTGTTTGGTCTTGTTGCCTGGATCGACACGGAGCTAAACCATCTATCTCGTCAAAAAAAATGATCGACGGTTGAGATCTCTCAGCCACTTGGAAAAGAAGTCTCAGCTGTCGCTCGGCATCACCAACATACTTTCCTAAACAATCAGCACCTTTTCGAGCAAAATATGCTATTTTTTTATCCCCACGGGAGCACGCTCCTATCAGCGCTCGCACAACTAGTGTCTTCCCAGTGCCAGGATACCCATGCAACAGAACGCCTCTTGGAGGTGTAAGGCCCAAAGAACAAAATAATTCGGGATAAAGAAGAGGTAAAATCACCACCTCTTTCATGCATTGAATGACATTTTGAAGCCCAGCAACAGATTCCCAGCCCTGGTATGGTTTTTCGCTTTCAGAAGAACCTCCAATATATACAGGTGCGATTCTCAAGAGATCTCGGTGGAGCCTCCTGCCTTCCCGTTTTAAGAACTCTTCGTCCTCTCCACAGTTCTCTAACCACTTCTCTTCTGCCTCCAAGTCCTTTCTTGATGCCTCATGCGAGAGCTTTCTCATATCCAGCTTCAACTTCTTAGCTTTCCTCTTCCTGATAAGTTGGGTATACAAATCACCTTGCGGTTGGAAGTGGTGTTGATGATCACTGCAAGCAATAAGAAACTTGCGATGATCAAAAACACAACCCTCTGCTCGGCTACAAGGCTGCAACAAATAAAGGCTGAATAAGGAGGGGTTCAGAAAGAGCGATGGAAACAAATGATTGCTAATTATTTTAACTGTATTACCAAATGGTAGGTTTTGGGGCAACGATCCACACGACAACCAATAGTTGCTCCAGGTCTGCCACATCGGCTACATTTTAATGCTCTTCCCCTGCAAAGTGCAGCTCTAACATTTTTTAGGCATCCCAAACCAGCAAAGTAAACCTGAAATGTGACAGCATAACTATGCCTCAGACCTCTGTTTATGAAACAAAGATCATTCTAACATACGGATGCTCTTCCACTATAGGCAACAACATAACAAGCTAAAATTGCAATACAAAGTAGTTTCTAGAAATAAACAAGAGAACAGATTATCAAATACATTTTCAGTGTCCTGAAGAACTGATGCACAAAAAAAAAAATAATAAAATAAAATAAAATCTTACAAGCCAGGGAATACATGCTTTAGAGCCAACTAGGCTCTCAGGCACAGCCAGCTATCACGAGCTTTTCAAATTGCACTCTAGGTTAGGAGTGTGAAGCAAAGTTCACACTTTATAAGTTATTACTCTTTCAACCAGAACCTCGATAAAAAGTAAGCAGCTAAATTGTCCCGCCAACTGAGTAATATTAACTTATTAACCTAAAAGAAAAGATAACTTATAAGTATAAATTTGCCAGTTCTTGTTTTTCAGAGTTATACTATATGTTGTGCTAAATAAATCTTGTTAGACTTCACTTTTCCTCCAAGCAAAACAAAATAAACGGAATAATGTAGTACATGTAAATCTGACTTCTTAATCAAAAGAAATGGAAAATAAAGAACAAAAGCAAGTCATAGGATATTAACGCCTGCTAGTAGTGTGAATGCTGAAGTGAGCTACCTTTTATCCATACTGTAGCACATGTGAGATCACATTCGGAATTGCACTAACTGATAGCCCAAAAGCATCTCCAAATGCAGGCAAACTAAACAAATAAAAAGTATGATATGAATGGCTAATTATGGACTATGATCAAACAAACAGACCGTTCTAAAAAAACAGTTCTTTCACTGACCGTTCTAAAAAAAATTAAGAGTTTATTTGACAGTTTGGCTCGCAGAAACACAGAAGCTAGTACATAAATTTTAATGGCATTGATAGGTTCATCCCTGAACAGCGAGATTTAATAGGATGAAGAAGACAGTAAGATATAGATGTTATGTCAGCTAGTAAGCAGCATATTAATAGAAAAGGCAATGGCTAGTAAATATGTTATTGCCAGTTAATAAGTGAGCATGAGGCATCAAAGTTTCACAAATAAAAGCGAGAAACACAGCATACCTCTGGACTCCAAACAGCACAATTCTGATGGACCCAAACTCGAGCGATGCCAAATCGGTCATGTATAGGACCCAAAATCCTACCAAGCCATCCAGGTTCATCTCCAAATCCATCCCATACATCATAGTTAGGCTCCTCAGAAGCTAATGATCCTTCATATGCCTCATGATCACTCTCAGCAGCCTCCTGAACCAGTATCTTCGGCGGTCTCCCATCAGTTCCTCCCCCACACAACCCGCACCTCCGCTCTTCTTTCGCATCCATCTGTGCAAGCTTATCATCAGAAACGGGTGATCTCATACTACCTTCCTTTAAAGCCTCCTCACTCTCTAGAGCCCAGCTATCAAGGTTTTCACCGGATTGAGCTGCCGCATTTTCTCCAGGGCCATCATTTTCTAATTCGTTAGCGGGAATTGAAGTATCTTCGACTACTGGCTGATCAAGTTCCTCTTTTCCAGCTGAATTCCCAATAACATCCTCATCCTCCGCCTCACAAGCTGGCTCAGCTGTTTCCGGTTCTCTGTTTGCTTCGCTCCCAACTTGCAAATTGGACTCATCGCTATTCTCCTCTCTGTCCGATTCGCTCACAACTTGCAACCCGGACTCATCCCTGCTCACTTCTTGCTCCGAGGTTTTCTCACCGCCATCTTCGTGATCATTCCAAGTTAAATTATCGGTTTCTTCGGCCGCTTCTTCATCTTCGGCAGATTCTTCACCATCCTCAGATACCTCGACAGTCGAAACCACCTTCTTTCCCTTCCTCCTGTATCCTGCCTCCTTTCCTTTGCTCAAAACCCCTTTAGATTGCCTGAAACGCCGTTCTCTAACCCACTTTCTCCCCTTTAACTTAGCCCTAGACCGCAACCTCGATCTCCATTCATCGTTCTCCACCACAGAAGCCTCGATTCCCTGAGCAGCTGAAGCAGCAGCATCCTCCCTGTTACCAGAGCTCAGCGTCGTCGTCGTCGTCTTCTTCTTCTTCTTCTTCTTCTTCCTCTTCCTCTTCCTACTCCCACCGGTACCAATTCGATTAGGGGACTCCCCGCGCTGGGGCTTCCTCCTCCGGTGCGAGGGCACCGGCGACGAATCGAGCACGACGGGAGCTCGGCGCACGCGGGAGCTGCGGCGGAGGGCGCCGGGTTCTTCGCCGTCCTCGTCGTCGTCCCCGCGCTGCGGGGTCTGCGGAGAAGCGGGGCGGAGCGCGGGGTTGTCGTGGATCGCGTCGAGCCGCTTCTGCCTCTTCCGCGCGCGCGACCCCGGGGGCCGTCCCCTCCGTCGCTTCGCGCCGCCCCTCCTGGGCGGCGCCGCCACCTTATCGGCGGCGGTGGGCATGGCGACGAAGGGAGCGAGAGATCGAGAGGGAAATCGAGGAGACGTTGAAAGATGAAATGCCCTAGAGACGGAGAAGCGGAGCGAATAGAGAAAATTCGTCGGGGAGAGGAAAAGGTTCGAGGCGAGGCGCTCGCTCTCGGTTGAGCTTTTATTATTGCTCGGAGTTTTTTTTTTTTTTTCAAAAAAAAAAAAAATTGAGATGGGGCAGTTATATGGACGGTGCCGATTAACTGAGTCGAAATCTGACTGCTAAA
This sequence comes from Tillandsia fasciculata, assembly GCA_029168755.2. Classification (NCBI taxonomy): domain Eukaryota; kingdom Viridiplantae; phylum Streptophyta; class Magnoliopsida; order Poales; family Bromeliaceae; genus Tillandsia; species Tillandsia fasciculata. The sequence continues at coordinate 3,910,536 of CM054948.1, read as the reverse complement.
AAGGCCATTATCGCAAAGAGGTAGCTTTGGGACTGCGGTAGTAGTGTCCTAGTGTGGATTATTTGGTGGTTTGATTTCTTCATTTTTTTTTTTTTTTTAAGTAATTTCTAATTTTCTTTTGTTTTTTATTTTTTTTACAAAAATTTTTACTACAGATCTGGATCTCCGTAAGGTTTTGCCCTGCATGGGACCGGGATGAAAAGAATTTTGTCCTGAGAAGACGAGAATAAAAAAAAATTACAAAATTCTTCATCTCCACGAGATAATATATATATATATATATATAAAAGAGAGAAGAATGCTATTTGTACACAAAGAAAGGGGTGTACATCATACATCCCACACATTCAATGGGTGGGGGTGATTTCAGGGGCTCCTTACCCACCCCCACCCAGTGGATGGGTGAGAGTGTATGATATACACCTCTTTGCATTTACCATATAGAGCAATACTACATGTACACACCGAAAGGGGTGTATATCATACACCCCACCCATCCAATGGGTGGGGGTGATTTCAGAGGCCCTTACCCACCCCCATCGAGTGGATGGGTGGGGGTGTATGATATACACCCCGTTAGACTAGAATACTATTAATAACATCAAATCATTAGTTGCTATTAAGTTTTTAATTTTTAAATTTAAAAAAATATGTGGTTGAGATGATAATGGATCTCTTGGATTTAATGGGTAGTTGAAAAAATAATAAAATCTAACGGATAGAAATGATCAAAGATATTGATCTAAGGGTAGAAAACTTGATAGCACCAAGTACTTGATTCTATTGATAGTATAATAGCGAACTCTATATATATATATATATATATATAGAGAGAGAGAGAGAGAGAGAGAGAGAGAGAGAGAGTTCGACTGGAATACTATCGATAGCACTAATCAATTAGTGCTACTAAGTTTTTAGTCCTTTGATGAAAATATATACGGTTGGGATTATAGTGATTTCATAAAATATTTACTATTCAACCAACCACTCACTAAATCCTAGGAGACTACTATCATTCTAACTGCACATCTTTTAATCTAATGGCTAAAAAATTGGCAGTATCAATAAGTTCTATGGATAGTATTCCGGACTATTTCATATATATATATATATATATATATATATATATATATATATATATATATATATATATATATAAAATTTTAATATTTTTAATATATTTTAAATTTAATTATATATTTTAAATACATTTAGCCTTTTATATAATATATTGGTTAAACAGTATTTAATTGCTATATTTTTTTAGCTAATTTGAATTAAATTATATTATATTTTATTAAATTTTAAATAAAACTTTAATTTAGTATATTTTTAAATCATCTACTGAATCTCCCCGAAAATAGAGTTCCCGCGGAGACCGGGACGAGAAAAAAAATTTCGTTCGTGAAAATTTGGTGGGCATTAATTGTTATTTTCTTTCTTAATTTTTTCGGTAATAAGATTAAAATTACAGAATATTAGAATAAAAATTTAATAAACCATGAGGGCATAAGAGTAGTATCTAAGATATTGTTTTGTATACTTCAACCAAAAAAAAAAAAAAAAAGTGAGAGGCGGAAAAAAAAAATAAAAAAAAACTAAAAAAAGTCCTAAACTATATGTAGGGTATTTAAAGTTTTTACTAAATAGAATAGAGCTCCATATATTTCTACTTTTGGAAAGAAATAAAAAATGTTTAAAAATTTTACTATAATTATATATTATATTATTCATTATTCAAACATCATAATACCAGAGGATTCACTTATTCCAATAGCTATTATTTATTTTATAGAAATCGAATTCGATTTTCAATCCACTCTGAAATATAATAATCCAATCCATTTATCTCTCATCCAATTTTGAATCATGAATTAATCTATTTCAGAATAAACCACTCAAAACCTTCTCTTACAACCATCTCAGTCTCCTCTCCCTTCCTCAGTCTCCTCTCCCTTAATCAAAATCTTCTTTGAAATTCTAGATGTTTCAATTATCTATTTGAATTTTCAATTTAATAATAAATAAAATATTTTCAAATGATTCACCATTTTATTTCTCATTTCAATGCAATCCAACTCTATTTTTCATTATCATTTCAATCATACACCAAACATGCCTTAACTGTAGCCCTGCTTAATTGAACAGCTTTCAATTGTTCTAGAAAACTCTGTATCCTGCTAACAATATCAACTGTTCAAAACTAATGCTAATTGGGTTGACAAAAACATCAGACCAATTAATAGTATCAAACTAAAATGTTCAAAATTTTTGCTATACTCCAAAATGGGAACTCAAATTTAACATACAGTGTACTGCAGATAGAACAATTGAGGGTACACCTTTTAGTTATAGAAAAATTACTAATCAAATAATTAACATAACCAGCAGAGAGGAAGAAGAATACAAGAAACAACTAAATTTAAGTTTGCAGGTAGTTGGATATACAGCATCAGAACCCGAATTCTTTCTAGATATCAGATATGAAAAAGATCTAAGTATAGAATCTATATCCAAAACAAAACACTTTAAAAGTTCTACCTCTATCCAAGGATTCTCATCCTGATCATAATTTCATGAGGTGGAACACATGCACTCTACATACAACCTTTTATGGACAGAATACGGATTGCGACGTTTTTATGTGATCCATATATTTCCATTAATACACACCCAACACGTCTAAATGATCGCCGGAGAAATATGCCATCCCAAAGACAAGAATTATTACTATTCTAATGTAAGGAGGTTCAAGCCAATTAAATTTCTTCCTTAAAATGGGCAGTGCTTATCTTATCTCAACCAAGTAGTCAACTGCGAGTATCTGGAGTAGTGAAATCATTCAAGCCAACTCGATGTATCACCCACAATTTTTCTCAAGGCAATCGTATCTTTTCCAGTTGCTTAATATTTATCTCATTTTGTTCTGACCATACCAACTAATCCAGATAATCCATCCACAAAATGCCAATTTTCAAGTAATAAGCTATTTTAAATGTTTAATAGAACAACAAACTATATGATGTGTGTTATGGGAATAAGAGATTTTCTGCTTAGCAAACTTTGGGTTTACATGTCAGGGGTCAATCAGCATGTCCATCCATACGGAACATATACGTATCAACATAAGGAATAAGATTTAGAAATCAAAAAAGAGCTAGATAGGCAATCCATATGTTACCATGGCAACCTGTAAGACTTGTTAAGCCGCCATATCATTCATCGTCAACTTCAGTGAAATCCTCAACTATTGTAGGGTGTACAGCAACAGTCTCTGTTGAACGCATCTCGTCGATTTCGATAGGAAGCAAAGCGTCACAAACCACCCTTCCCACTTGTAAAATTTTCGGGCAACCTGAGCAAACAGATAAACTAAGTCAGGTGAGATCTTACGGGGGAGAGGAAAATAAAAGAAAAAGGAAAGCAATGAACTTTACCTGCAACTGGGCATCGAGGTTGCGGTTTCTGAGTTCTTATGTAATGCATTATTGGATCCTCTTCATAGATGTGCTTACAATCCACACTGCAATGACAATAACAAAAAGCTTCCCATGAGTGTTAAAATAAAATGTGCAACAAAATATGCCACAAGGCAACGGATATTTTCTCTTGATAGAGTAAAAAGAACCAATATTTGCTTTTCCACCATGATTATGTCCTAGTAATTTCATGTGAGGAGAACAAGAAGCTTCTACTACTATGTTGTTTAAAGGAAAAAAAAAGGGATAAAGAAGACAATTTGGATGGATATATCAAGAGAGCAAGCATAACTAGTATAAGAAATCTCACCACACGAGATTATGAATAACATCATATCAATACAGAAAAACTTAATTCTTGGGTACATATAAGAAAAAAAGGAAAGAATCACACAAAAAACAAAGAAATATAACTTCGACAAAAATTTTGAACTGTTGACAGTAGACATGAGAAAGGACTTTATCTAATCAAAGATCACTAAATGATAAAAATGATAAAAATTTTGCAACCATCAACATAACATGTCTAACTAAAATTGTAGCATTTTGCTAAATATACAATTTATACTTCTAAGCTCAATCGATTGTTTAGGTCGAATATATACCACAAGCATACGGTCGTGCAACTAAATTCGTAAGTATTGAAGAAAAACTTTACCAACGAACTGGATTCGTTAACTCAATTACAGGCTTCCCCGTTAGCGGACATGTGATGTTTAAGAGGTTACACTGGGTACTGGTCATAACAACATCTTCTTGCTCTTCACCGGGCATCGGTTGACCAGCATGATGGACATTCTGCAAATAACTCACATAGTCAAATAAATAATCATTTCCAGAACTAAACGTGTAAATTGAAGTATCATAGTTCTAGTATCAGCCAGTTAAAATCCCGTAAGGTGGTACTGTTGCAATAAAGGAAATATAAATTTTGCTATTATATTACAGTCCTTGCAGTAAGGTGAAGGTGGTTTTTGTATGAACAGATTATGCAAGTAACATTTTGCTACTCTACTCATATGTGAAATATATAAAGCTGCAGATCAGTTTGATATCATTTTGTACAAACAGTTTTTCAGTATTTCTTTCTTTCGCTAAGCCAAAGGCTAGCATACCTGTCTGCGGCCCTGAAGTTATCTATATCTCTTAATTAGGCTTTTAATATATATTTCTATTCTAGCCTCCCAGTAATTTGAAATCTAGAAAAATAAAGAAAGAAGTATCTAAGATGAAACCATCCTTTGATGATGTTAAAAATCGTTGAAAAGATGAATGTTTCAAGATGCTCAGCGGCAACAATCCACAGGTGAAAAGAAAAGGGCAGGCTGCTGCTTTACCATGATTTAAGGGTAATATATCCTTCCTTACAAGTTTGGCTTATCATTAATTAAAACCGGATATACGTTACCCAGCTTGTTCCATTTAACTCCGCAGAAGTGCCAAAATGCAGATACCTTTCATATGGTTAACAACAAGCACATTGTTACCTAGTAAGTTCCCCAACATGCTCTATGACTAGCTTTTCACATTAATAGACTTTTCAGGCCTAGTTGGTTTCAACAATAAACAACTTTTGAAACATACAAATGTTACAATAGGCAAATAGAAAGTTCTATTATCTCTTTGAGTAAAATGCAGTGTAGACCGTAGTTTCTTCAATCAAAGCAATCCATCTTCTATGACAATTGACGAGGAGGACTTGAATGAACTATGAACAGGTCTCATCAGTCCATCTTAAAAGTTATTTTAGGATGTTTGCCTTTTGCTTCTTCTAACTGAAATATTGTCATATAGCAACATGTTGGCTTTTCAACAATGGATAAGTCTAAAAGAAAAGGTTCCCTTGGTGTACATAAAGTCGGCTGAAGCATCTTCAAAAGTCAAAAGACATATTCAATAAAAAACCAACTGACAGGAAAGGTCTAGAATGATTGTTCAAGCGGTAATATGAAATGCTTGTTTCAATATAATTTGATCAGGTAATGGTGAAAACGTATCCAAATATATTGCTTTTGGTTATTTAAGCCAGCTTGAAACCATTACTTTAAGAAGGAAAACACCAATGTATATTCCTTACTCCGGAGGCTTAATAGAAGTCATAAACAAACTGAAAAAGAACCTCTAGATGCAAGTTGCCCATGGACACGTATTTCGATCTGTTAATTAATGGTTCTGGGTTGGGCGCCCATAGTGTGTTGACCCGAACCAGTTAGCCCAATAGGGCATTTATTCAAATTACAAAATGGGAAAAGAGGGAATGGTTTTCATCTCGTCGTATATGTAGGAGGTTACGACAATTTCCTAATCATCTTTCGATTCCTTTCTCCTCCCTCCTCTCTCCTCCCCTACTTGACAAACTAAGCTTCTGAGGAGCGGAATTGTGGCGTGATCTCTAGTAGTTGCATCCTTATTGGCAATCTTATCCACAATTGAAAGAAAAAGACGATCCAATCCTACGCTTTTGTTGATGTAAGTATTCCAACACAACCAAAGCAGATGGCCATGCATTTAATAATAGTAACTCAATTGGTGTATGGCGGTTGAATGTTAGCTTTCCTTCCTATCTTCTCTTTCCTATATCTTTTTCCTCAAATCCCTGCTATTCTTTCCTCCCAATAAATCTTGCTAGTTCCTCTCTGTTTCTCTTAAATTTAGTCCGACCAACTCAATTTTATGTACAGCAGAATTTTCTGTGCAGCTTCTTTCAAACGTATTTGGGTTTATGCACGCCGCGAAGGACCATAACTAATTTTCTACTTTCCATATACAATTTGATCAAAGTCTGAGTCATTTTTTTCATATTCATTTCTCGTGAACAAATATGAACTTGTGCATGTTGATTTCTATATTGTTAAATTAGAGTTGCTCTCTGCTGTACCAAATCCACTTGCATGATGGTTAATGTTATCTTGTATGAGATAGAGAACATATGACCTTTTACCACATTATACCCCTCATGTCACACCCTACATTGAAGTGTTTGTAGAAGCAATTACTTTAAAAAAAAAAAAAAAAAAAAAAAAAAAGTGTAGTAAAATTAAACTTTTACGAGTCAGCACTACCCAAAACCAATATGCAACGGAGCTTCTCCTTCAGCAATTGTAATCCAAATGAAATTCTTCAATGCCATAATCACAAATCTTTCTTTGGCAAAAAGCATGCAGATAATATCCTATCAGCATCATCCATCTATCGTCTATGCTTGAAAAATTCAAATTCCATAGAACAAAATTTCAGGGAAAAGTGGAAAAGAAAAAAAATCTAAATGCATACCCAAATAGCCTCCTTGAACTGCCGATAGAGAGGATTGGTCTTCGGCATAGACGGCGATGCTGACTTAAGCTTAGCAGCCTCATTCTCCAGTAGCTTTTTGAAATCAGTTGGCTGCAGCCCATCAAACCAAATAATAAATGAAGTTAACAAAGTTAAAAATGAAAAAGGGCATAATAAACCAACATACAGGGCTAAGGGGGCTATTTGGCTTCATGCAGTTGCTTTTGCGCTACAAATCTAACTCTCAGATACATTCGTTGTATGATTGCATCAGCATTCAATTGCTGCAGCTGGAAGTTGCAAAAGGAAGCCCAAATATTGCAGATTGCATCAAAATCGGCCACAGTTGTAGCAATTGAAGAGAATGATATTACATGTGAAATCTTACCTACCCAATCATCTTTTAAATAAATAAAAAAAAGAGAAAAAGTTTCCAACATTAAGGATTATACCATCATCTCATATAAAGAATGATATAGTTTTTAAGTACAATTTCTAACTACATGCAACCAAACAAAAACTCTCAACGACATACAACCAATCAAGATATACGGAGTTGTAACTGCTTTAAATCCATCTATCTCTCTCTCTCCTATCAAGTCGTTTTGGATGATTGACACCGTTCAAACTGATCAACACTATAAAAATACTTAAAAACCGAATTTTGTATTTTTTTTTAAATCATTATCAAATCCATCAAAAAGTCAAAAAATGAACGATAAAAAATGAATAACCTTTTTAAAAATAAAGGTTAGACTTTCTCAATTTATGATCAGAGTAATTAAATGTTATCTAAATAGTATAAAAAAAAATCATTAAAAATTCAAGCAGTTTGGATTGCTCTATCCTGTTAAACAAGCAAACGGCTCATATAGGTCGTCAAAAACGATTGATTTTGCAATCTTTTGATCACTATGTAAATAATTTATAAAAATCATGAAATCTAATTTCTAAACACTTCAAATACTCTAAATCAACTTTAACGGTTCCGATCATCAATTCGAAATCCCTATCATTAAAAACAACTTGATAGGATGAAAACCTCCGCCCTCCTAAAAAGATAGGACCTGAATTTTATATATATATTTAGATATATACATAAAACAACGAGCTAGTTTACTACTGATAGCATTACAGCCTAACTCTATATATATATAACTAGGCTACTATGCTATCGATAGCACCAAGTCCTTAATGCTATTAGGTTTTTGACCCTTGGGTGAAGGGATGTGCAGTTAGAATGATAATGAGCCCTTGGATTTAGTGGATGGTTGGGAAAATAGTATGATGGGTGAAAATGGTCAAAAGGATAGAATCTAACGGTAAAAAACTTTGACCATTTTCACTTCTTAGATCATACTATTCCACCAATCACCCACTAAATCCTAAAAGATCACTAGCATCCTAACAGCACATCCCTTCGTCTAAGGGCCAAAAACTTAATAGCATCAATGACTTTGTGCTAATAATAGTATTCAAACCTAGTTCTATATATACATATATATATATATATATATATATATATATATATACAGTATTTACGACTGGATCCGGCCAAACATCTCCTTATGTCTAAGAAGCACCTGATCAGAAGGCTGGTAGCTGCCGCTAACAACTTGGACAGCCTCGGAGAACCGGGCGCAGCCATCGTACGCACCCAGGAGCTCCAAAACCGCTTCTTCCAACTGTTTCACCTGCAAATAGCACCAATGGACACCAAATCGAAAGAGTCGCAAAGGTCTAGGGTTTTCGAAGCTAACATATGCTCCAATAGAGCAGATTACAAAGGATTAGGGTTTTAGAACCCAATGAAACCCTTACTTTCTCCGATTTCTCCTCCTTCTCGAGGTCCACAGCCACGGATTTGATGATGCCTAGGGCTTTCCGAATCTCCTGTGCGAATTCAAAACAGAAGATGATTAGATTAGAATAGACATTGAGGTTAGGGTTTTGGGTTTTAGGGTTGGGAAAGAGAGAGAGAGGGGGATTGGTACAGCGATGAGGGATTGGTTCTCCGAGGAGACGTTGGCGGCTGCGGCGGCGATTCGGGATGCAGCGGCGGAGGGGCGCGAGGTGGAGGCCGCCATTGTTGTCGTCGTCGTCGTCGTCGCCCCTCCTCACTCTTCGTTTCTTCTGTTGGAATCTTTATGCTAATAAAAAATTTTGATTGATTATCAAACAAATTTCTTGATAAAGATAAAATTAGACTTATTAAATAATTTAAAATATTTGATAAATTCGAAAACTTGCGTCAAGAATATGTACAAAATTCCGTTATGTGCAAAATTCCATCCCGTGGGTGACTCCGAAATCTACAAAATTCTATTCAAATACATAAAACTCACCAGAATATTAGCATGAGAAGTTAGTTATATAATAAATTTTTGTCTTAATTTAATATATTTATCAGTATTAAAATTTTTGTCTTAATAATTATTTAATTTTATTTCAAATTTCAACTTCAAAGTTCTTATTCATTAATATATAAGTTGAAGCTCCAAAATAATTGTCACATTATAATAATTAGGATGAAAATAAAATTATAATTGAATATATAATAAATTTTAAATATTAATAATAATAATTAGATTTAAATATTTTAGGCTAATGATTTAGAACTAATGAGTTATTATTATTAGTAGCCTGAATCGTTACATTTTATATTAAAAATAAGAAATAATTGCCTGTGTAACCCTGAAATCTGAAGAAATATCTAATTTACCACTCTTATTTTTTTCTTTCCAATATATTCTTCATACGTTCCACCGTTATTAAAAATACTCCTACCGTTTTCCTTTGTTAAGTTAACTAGGGTTAAACTAGAGTTAAATAATAATCGGAGTTGAAAACTATCAGATATACCTATTTTGTCCGGGTTTAGGGTTTAGGGTTTAGGATTTTTTAAGGTTTTAGGGTTTAGGGTTTAGGGTTTTTTTGAGTTTTAGGGTTTAGGGTTTTAGGGTTTATGGTTTAGGGTTTAGGGTAAATTTGAAAGGGTAAAATAATAATTACACACAGATAACGGTAGTTCCAAACGGTACACTAACAGAGTTTAATTTCAGGGATATTTTGGAAAGAAGTTGGAACGTAAGAAGGTTAGTTTTAATATGAGCCTTCTAAAAGAGGTAAATCTGAAAATAGAAAAATTTTTAGCAGTATATAAAAAATTGCCCTTAAAAATAATTATCAATCAAAAATATGTAACGAATTTTTTAACTAAATAAGACGAGACAAGTCTCGACTATGTGTATGTTTGGAACGTCAAATTTAAACAAAAAAAAAAATTTATCACACTTCAATACTATAGACACCGATTGTAATAATTATTAAACTGATAATTTAAATTTAATAAATTATTATTATTAATGGTACAAAAATGAAATTTCCCACGGAGTAGAAAATCATTGAGTTGTTTAACTCATTTGAAAATTAATATTTATAATAATAACAGCTAGAGGTGTTGCTCGTTCATGCATGTTATAATATATTATTCATTATATCAAACAGGAACGTAACGGTTAAATCGCACTGCTAGTCCCTAAACTACAGAGTTAAATTTCGAATCAAACTTTTAATTTTAATTTCCACATTCAAAATAGATCCTTTAGTCTCTAATTTTTTTTTTCAGTTCTCTTGTAATTTACTTTAGATTAAAAATTCTTACATCTGGTAATAATAAAATTAGACTATAGCGACACTTTTAAGTGTTTCTAAAATCTAAAAAAAGTGTCGTTGACAAAAATATCGACACTTATTGTAAGTATTGCTATATGTGCCGTCGCTAGGATGTATAGCGACACATTTTTGTAATGTGTCCTAAAAATGTGTCTCTATAACCTAATTTTGAATATAGATGGAATATAGATATGACACTTATACAAAAGTGTTATAAATATGTGTCCCTATAACCTAATTTTATTGTAATGAATTATTTGTTCATATGTTATGAATTTATTGGTCTCCATCTATTTAATACTTTTACTTGAAAATATATAGAATAAATTTATATATGATTTCAAATATACAGTAGATGTAAAGAGTAATTTATGCTCTAATAATAAATATTGGACGAAAGGGCTATGGGGCCAATTTAATGTTACAGTTTTTTTTTTTAAAAGTGACTCAATTAATTAAATTGAACTGTAAATTTTATTGAGTTTGATAATTTTTATATTTGGTGCGAAAAAAAATTAATTGGCTATAATTTTTCCTTTGATTATTATTTTTCAGCATACAATTTTAATTCGGAAAACATTTATTAAGATTTACGTATTTAACTACAAAGTCATTTCCGTTGAGCTTTTACTTTTGGTCCAAATTCAACTATATAGGCCTTTTTTTTATTAACTTTTTTTTTAAAAAAATTTATATATATAATTTTTTATTTTGAATCTGCTTATTTTATTATTTCTGAATAATTTAGATTTAAAAATATATTATAATTTATTAATTTCAATTATAGTGTAATTCAGGTATTCTCTCTCTCTCTCTATATATATATATAGCGTTCGGTTAATATAATAAGTTGTTTTAGAGTTTATTAATAATATTTTTGTCTTTGTCAAAAAAAAAAATTTATATTTTCTGTGTATCTTTTTTTGGTTCTTATATTTTTTTTCTCTCAACACAACTTAGATATTTGTCACTAATGTAATTAAAGTACTCTATGAAGAGTTTAGGAACCATAATCTTAGAAATTGATAGTTTAAAGACCAAATAAAACAACTTGATCAAAATTTTGGGACTAGTGGTGCAATTTACCCAGAATATATATAAAATTATTCTTTTATGAATTAAGAAAAAGTTAAATTACAGAAAATCTTTTTATAATATACAATTTTTTCATTTTGCCCTCCTGCCTTTCAAAAGCCTATATTTTGCCCCCTCGTAATTACGAAATTATTTTTAGGGGGCAACGGCGTTAACAAAACAGACGAAAAAACATAAATGCCCTTCTCTCCTTCGCCGTCCAACGCTCCCTACGCGCCCTCGCACGCCTGCAACACCCACATGCGCTGCCACCTAGGCCAGTAGCCCTGCTGCACCGACGAAGAGGCCCTCGTTGTCGTGGCCGCACCCGAAGGCGACGTCGCGCACTAGCACGGTTGTACCGCGTGCTCCCGCCGCTCGGATTCGCATGGTCGCGCCACGGCACCGTCCTCGCTGGCACCCGAGGGGCGACGATCGTGCTCACCGAGCTCACCGCGCTCACCTACGCCCTCTGCGACGTAGGTGAGCGCGGAGTCCGATCCTCGCCGCCGACTCCATCTTCGCCTTCTGCGACGTCGGCACCCCATGGCGGAGCCAGTGGAAGCTCTTCTTCTGCCCCCTCTCCGCCCTCGGCGGCGGCGGCGACGGGGGGTCCGGATCCGGCCGGTGGGCGCCGCTCGAGCGGCACGTATGGGGGGGACGTGTTTGAAGTCCTGAAGCGGCCGCGCCTCCTCCCCGGGGCCGGCGGCCGGAGCGTGCTCATGATCGGCGGGCTGCGGGCGTCCTTCGCCTTTGACGCGCCCTGCTCGACTGTTCTGATCCTGCGGCTGAATCTGGCCACGATGGAGTGGGACGAGGCCGGGAGGATGCCGCCGGAGATGTACCGGTGCTTCACCGGCGCCGGAAAAGTCGGGATCGAGGCCGCTCTGTCAGTGGCAGGAGAGGGAATATGATAGAATTTGAAGGGTTTTTTCGGTATATTACCTAAAAAATTGACGGTCTACTCACGAAATGCTGACGGCGATGGGGTAAATGCATAATTTCGTAATTACGATGGGACAAAATGTAGGCTTTTGAAAGACAGAGAGGCAAAATAAAAAAACGTTATATTATAAGGAGATTTTCTGTAATTTAGCCTTAAGAAAATATATAGTCCCATTTATAAAATTTATAGAAGACAATATTATTATTAGAGCAATACTATTTATATACTTTAAAATAAGTGAATATAACTTTTACATTTAATCCATTCAATAAATAAAAATTACTTATTAATCACTTGATCTAATCAATAAACATACTCTACTTATTAAATCAATAATTTGTTGGCTATTTATTTATGGATTAAAATATGCCCAACTATATTCTCCGTGATAATAGGCCGAAAAAACTAATAAGTTGAATTGGATGAGCTCAATAAGTTGAGGGGAGCTACAGTCCATAATAAATTTAACTGCAAGAGGCCCAATAATAATTTTAAAATTCAGATAAGTTGAATTCTATCAAAATTCGTAAATACTGTACCTTAAATTCGTAAATACTGTGCCTTACGCTTAATTGATTTCCTATTTTTAAAACGCCGAACTTTTATAATTAATGATTAGGATCAAAAATTGGGCAAATGATTCACTATGATTCTCAGTAAAAAAAAATATATATATTAAATCCAGCTCAATTCCAGCTTACACCAGTAAGGGTGCGTTTGGTAAGGGGAATAAGGGGGGAATACCCCCTTTATCCCCAAGTCCATACCCAAACGGGGATAGAATAGGGGGGAATCCGGGTTCTAGGCTTGCTGGAATTACGGGAATGGAATCGGGAATCCGGGTTCCAGCAAATAGGTGGAATTGGGAGGAACCCATAAAGTGGCACGGGAATCGAGAAAAGACTCTCTCTCTCTTTCCTCTCTCTTTTAAGTGGGTTTTAATTTTTTTTTTTCTTTCTTTTGCATATTAATAAAAATTATTTTATAAATTTTTTAAATTAGAATTTTTAAATTTTAAAAAATATTTAAATTTTAAATTTTAATTTTTTAAAAAATTTTTAATTTTTTAACTTATTTTTTAATAAATCTAAAAATTTTATTTTATTTCATTTTTGAAAAAAATTATTATTTTTAAATTTTTAAAATTTATACAATTATTTTATAAATTTTTAAAATTTATATAAATTTAAAAATTTAAATTTTTACTCTCACTTAAAATTTAAAATTTAATTTTATTTACTCTCACTTAAAATTTTACTCTCACTTAACTTAATTTTTATTATGTATTTTTTTAAAATTTATATAAATTTTAAAAATTAAAATTTTTACTCCTATTTAAACTTTAATTTAAAGGGCAAAATAGTCAAAACAATCAAAAATTTTAAATATTTTAATATATAATTTTCTATTATTTTTAAGTACTTTTAATTATTTATTATTTATTTTTAAATATATTTTACAATTTTAAATAATATTTTAAATTTATTATTAGGTTTATTAATATTATAAATTAATTTATTTATAAATTATATCATAAAGGGCAAAATAGTCAATACACAAATTTATCATTTCTCAATTCTTCTTATTCCTCTATAGTCAACCAAACATAATTTTTTCCTATTCATCTTATTCTCCTTATTCCTATATAATTTACCAAACACAACTTCCTTTAATCCCGGTATAACTCATAAAACCAACCAAACGCAAATTTACACCAATTTCTGCTAATACCAGAATCTATACCTATCCCCGATATAACAAAATTTTCCTAATCCCCGAACCAAACGCTACCTAAACGTACAACTTCCACGTCCCCTTCTTAAACTCCACGCACTTTAAAAATCACACACTCCCCCTCTCCCCCCATCTCCATGCACCACCACAGCAACAATTAACAACGACGACCATGGCCTCCACCACCAGCCACCACCTCCTCCTCCTCCTCCTCCTCACCACAGTACTCCTCCTCATCGCTGCGACGTTGGCCCAAAGCGCGGCCCCCGGCCCTGCGTCCTCAGCAGGCGGAAACCTCACGGCGGTGCTCGAGAGGGGGGGGCAGTACACGACCATGATCCGGCTACTGAAGGAGACGCAGCTCGACGCGCAGATCGACAGCCAGCTCAGGAACTCGTTCAACGGGCTGACCGTCTTCGCGCCGACCGACAACGCCTTCAACGCGCTCAAGGCGGGCACCCTGAACGCGCTGTCGCCGCAGGAGCAGGTGGCCCTCGTGCTCTACCACGTCCTCCCCGCCTTCTACAGCTTGGCGATGTTCCAGACGGCCAGTAACCCCGTCCGCACGCAGGCCTCAGGTACTGCAAAATAATCAATTACTCTAAAAAGCTTAAACTACTACTACTAGCTCTTTGAATTTATTGCATGCATATGTAATATTAAATATAAAAGTGTCTAAATTAATTAATACTGTTGGTTCTTATATATTAATTAGCGTATATTTTTATAGTTTAATCATTATTTTATATTTTTTTTTAATATGATATCAAAATAAAAAAAATTATTTAATTTTAGTCTACGTACGTTGTGAGTCTAACAAAAAAAAAATATATCTCAAATCTAGAAAAAAAACTTAAAATTTTCGAGAATAATAAATATTGTTTCATATAATTTAATGTATAGTTCTTATTTATATATATATATATATATATATATATATATATATATATATGTTAGAGATAATGCTAATTAGTTAGAATTAGATTATCTAAGATTTTTGGTTGGTTAAATTTTGATAAAGATAAATCTAATTAGATAGGATATCTAATTGGAATAGGATTTTGTATAATAATCTATAAATAGATAGGTCGGGCTATTATGATTGTTAATGAAGCCGGTGTCGCATTAATTAATTAGTGAGGCCAAAGAAAGACGTGTGGGTATGAAGTTATTTTTTCAATAAAGACAAGTTTAGTTTGCTTCCACCAAAACGTATCAGATTCTTTATTATTTTCTCTCTTCTCTTTTCCATTCTATTTTTTGTGGAGATTTCTATATATCATAACAAGTATATAGAAAATATTTGGAGGCCCATCATCGTAACAAGTGGTATCGGAGCCTTGTTTTCAAGAGAAGAAGATACCGATGGCATTTAACAGTGCCAATGGAGTTGCACAAGGATTCCCAATATTCAAAGGAGACAATTATGATTTTTGGTGCGTGAAGATGCGAACGTTGTTGCGATCCCAAGATCTATGGAATTTTGTTGAAAAAGGATGTAAGGAAGCAACTGGAGAGAATCTGAAAAAAGATGCGAAGGCGCTTTTCTTTATTCAACAATCTATTGACGACTCAATATTTTCCCACATTGCCGGCGCTACCCGATCGAAAGAAGCATGGGATATATTACAAAAGGAATATCAAGGTAACGAAAAGGTACTCAGAATAAAAATTCAAACTTTAAAACGAAAATTTGAAACTTCATTTATGGAAGAAAAAGAAAATATTCATACCTTTTATTCTAGAGTTATGGAATTAGTTATCTCGATGCGTACCTATGGTGAAGAAATTTCTGATCAAACAGTAGTTGAAAAAATTTTAAGAAGTCTGACGAAAAAATTCGGTGATGTAGTTTCTGCTATAGAAGAAGCAAAAGATTTATCTAAATTGTCTTGTAGCGAACTTCTTGGTTCTCTCTTAGCACATGAGGAACGAAAAGATAGAACAGAAAATTTTTCTGAGCATGCTTTTCAAAGCGAATCGAAAGGCAATGAAAAAGATAAAGCAGATACTTCTAATCGCCAAGCTTCAGCATCTGGAGACCATGGTAGAGGTCGTGGTCGTGGTCGTGGCCGTGGTAGAGGTCGCGGCGGTAGATCGGGTGGATACAATAACAGAAACGGTGAAGGATCAAGTAATCAAAATCAGAGAACCTACAGAGGTAATGATCAGCCCTATAATTATAAAAATATTCAATGTTATTATTGTAAGAAATTTGGCCATATCGAGCGATTTTGTCGATTGAAACAGCAAAACGCTAATTTTGCTCAAGGAAATAATGAAAACGATAATGTACTTTTTACATGTCGTTCATCAGAAAAAGCTGCTAACAGTATTTGGTATGTCGATAGTGGTTGTAGCAGTCACATGACAGGAAAAGAAGAGAACTTTATTAATTTGGATAAATCTGTTAAAGGCCGAGTGACGATGGGTGATGGCTATGTTCAGGACGTGCATGGAAGAGGTACAATTGAGGCAAATATTTCAGGAATTCAAAAAATAAATAATGTTTTATTTGTTCCTGGTTTGAATTCCAATCTTTTTAGTGTGGGCCAATTTTTGAAAGAAGGTTATTCGCTTATTTTTGAAGATTCTAAGTGCACTATTTATAAAGATAAATATAAAAGGGATTTATTTTTTGAAGTTCCGATGACAGAAAATAAAGTTTTTCCTGTTCATATTGCAATGAAAGTAGTGCTAGATGATGATTGGTTATGGCACTATAGATATGGTCACTTGAGTTTTAAGGGGCTTGATTTATTACATAAAAAGAATATGGTTGATGGTTTGCCTTTGGTGCATAATAATGGTTCTGTATGTGAAAGTTGTGTGTTAGGAAAGCATCACAGAGACTCTTTTCCAAGAAACAGCAATTGGAGAGCCAAAGAACCACTAGAATTGATACATGCTGATGTTTGTGGGCCGATGCAGACACCGTCGCTCAGCAGCAATTATTATTTTGTGGTTTTCGTGGATGACTACAGTCGGATGACTTGGATTTATTTTATTAAAAATAAATCCGAAGCCTTTGATGTTTTTCGAAAATTTAAAAACTTGGTCGAAAACGAATCCGGTTATTATATTAGAACTCTCCGTACAGATCGAGGGGGAGAATTTATTTCTAATAAATTTGAAAATTTTTGTGAATCAAATGGTATCCGCAGGCAGTTGACAACCAGTTACACGCCTCAACAGAATGGCGTTGCTGAGCGCAAAAATCGAAGTTTAGTAGAGATGGCAAAAAGTATGTTGAAAGCGAAAGGACTTCCAAATAAATTCTGGGCAGAAGCGGTATCTACTGCAGCATACATTCTTAATAGAAGCCCAACTTTGGCGCTGGATAATATTACACCTTATGAAGCATGGACAGGTTGGAAACCGAAGGTAAAACATTTAAAAATTTTTGGATCGGTTTCTTTTGTTCATATTCCATCACAAAATAGGCAAAAATTGGATAATAATAGTAGCAAGTGTATTTTTGTGGGCTATAGCGAAAGAAGTAAAGCCTATCGATTTTATAATCCTGTTACTAACTCCTTAATTATAAGTCGTGATGCTATATTTGATGAACAAAAAGGTTGGGATTGGAGTGCAAAAGTAAAGGATAATCCACTTCCGATGTTAGGAGATGAAGCTACTATTGAGAATGAGAACAATGGTGAAAATACTATAAGTACTGAAACAACACCACATGCTTCACCACGAATTTCTCCAGGAACTTCGCCTGAGACAACACCGAGAAAGGTAAAATTGCTTAGTGAAATATATGAGCAGTGCATGTACACACAATGTGGAGAACCACAAACTTTCGAGGAAGCGGCAAAATCTGATGATTGGTGTAAAGCTATGAATGAAGAAATTGCAGCGCTAGAGAAAAATAATACATGGGAGCTTGTTGAACCATCCACAGAAAAAGAAGTTATCGGGCTGAAATGGATATACAAGACAAAATATAAACCAGATGGATCGATCCAGAAATTAAAAGCACGTTTAGTTGCAAAAGGTTACTTACAGCAAGCAGGTATTGATTTTAATGAAACCTTTGCACCCGTAGCTAGATTTGATACTATCCGAACTGTTTTGGCTTTGTCTGCACAAAATAAATGGAAAGTTTTTCAATTTGATGTTAAATCAGCTTTTCTTAACGGATTTTTGGATGAAGAAGTTTTTGTTGAGCAGCCGCAGGGCTACAAAATTAAAGGACAAGAAGATAAAGTCTACAGACTACGAAAGGCGTTATATGGATTAAAACAGGCACCAAGAGCCTGGTATAGTCGGATCGATTCGCACTTTATTCAAAACGAATTTTCTAGAAGTGAAAGTGAACCCACACTTTATATCAAATCTCGAGGTATGGAGATTTTGATTGTTTGCCTTTATGTTGATGACTTGATTTATACTGGAAATAGTACCGATTTGATCAATGATTTTAAGAAAAATATGATGATTGAATTTGAGATGACTGATCTTGGCCCCATGAGTTATTTTTTGGGTTTAGAGGTAAAACAAGAAGATAATGGAATTTTTATCTGTCAGAAAAAATATCTTGATGATTTACTTGAGAAGTTTAATATGAAAAATTGCAATCCTGTGCAAAATCCAATGGGTACGAATATGAAGCTATTATTGGATGATGAAGAAGAAAAAATTGATTCGAGTTTGTACAGAAGTCTGATAGGGAGTTTACTCTATATTGGTAACAGTAGACCGGATATTATTATGCGACATCTTTGTTATCGAGATTTACCAAAGCCAAGTAAATTTATTGGGTGAGGCGCGAAAAGGATATTGAATCTTGAAACGAACAAGAGACCCGCACGGTTTGGTATACCTAACGCTAAACGATTTTTAATTCTTTGTGGTTTTCTGAATAGTGATTGGGCAGGTTCGGTAGCTGATCGCCCGAAGCACAATCGGGTTCTCTCTTTTGGTGGCAGGAGCAATTTTTGCTCTTCCAAAAACGCAGTCCGACGGCTTCCATCATCTCCAGAAGCCGAATACATAGCGGTTACACTGCTACATGTCAAGCAATCTGGATGCGGCGAATCTTAACAGATTTGAAGTACGAGCAAAAAGATCCAACTGTAATTTATTGCGATAATCAATCAACTATCGCAATGGCGAAAAATCCAGTTCATCACAGCCGAACCAAACACATCGAACTGCGACATCATTTTATTCGTGAACAGATCGCTAACGATCAAGTTGAGTTGATACACTGCTCTACCGAAGAACAGATGGCCGATATTTTTACAAAGCCGCTACCATTGGAAAAATTCATATTTTGTCGAGAGAAGATCGGTGTGAAGAACATTAGCATTATGGGGGAGTGTTAGAGATAATGCTAATTAGTTAGAATTAGATTATCTAAGATATTTGGTTGGTTAAATTTTGATAAAGATAAATCTAATTAGATAGGATATCTAATTGGAATAGGATTTTGTATAATAATCTATAAATAGATAGGTCGGGCTATTATGATTGTTAATGAAGCCGGTGTCGCATTAATTAATTAGTGAGGCCAAAGAAAGACGTGTGGGCATGAAGTTATTTTTTCAATAAAGACAAGTTTAGTTTGCTTCCACCAAAACGTATCAGATTCTTTATTATTTCTCTCTTCTCTTTTCCATTCTATTTTTTGTGGAGATTCTATATACCATAACAAGTATATAGAAAATATTTGGAGGCCCATCACCGTAACAATATCTATATATCAATATATAATATATATATATATATAATATACTATATATATATATAGATATATAATATAATAACATGAATCATTTGTTTACATAAAAATATATGGAATTTACTAGAACTGAATCATTCTGAATTAATTATCTGATTTTTTAAAATTTTAATTTTGTTTTTTAACTCTTCAATTAGTTTAATTTAAATCCGTTAACGCATTTTCATTTTAAAATTTAAATTTAAATATTAAATAGTAAAATTAATTGATCTAAAATTCATATGACTGTACGTTTGTAACTTTATGTATTTCGGTTTATATATTCGGACTGAAAGTCATTTTACCTCAAAAAAAAAATGCTAGGTCTACGTTTGTTACTCCATTTTTACTCCATTTTTCAATACTGTTGGACTTAGAGAATAATATTTTAATATTTTATGTTTAACGTGGATCTGCATGCAGGGAACGACGGCGTCTACACGTTGAACATCACGAGCACGACGAACCAGGTGAACGTGTCGACGGGCATCGACGACACATCGATCACCAACACTCTCGTCTCGAACTTCCCGCTGGCCGTGTACTCGATCGAGAAGGTCCTGCTGCCGTACGACCTCTTCGGGGCCAAGCCGCCGGCTGCCGCGCCCCCTCCTGCAGCGGCAAAGAAGCCCGCGAACGCGACGTCGCCGTCGTCCGCAGGGGACACAACTACCGCTGGGGAAAGCAGCAGCAGTAACAGTAGCTTGAGGGCTGGGTTGATGAAGGGCAGAGGGATAGTGTGGAGTACTGGCATTGTAGGGCTGGGGTGGGGGCATTCTTGGGAATCTTCTTTGAGAAATATTGGTTGTTTTTTTTTTTTTTTTTTTTTT
>CM054948.1:3683645-3889694 GCA_029168755.2 Tillandsia fasciculata | reverse complement strand
AACCCACTTTCTCCCCTTTAACTTAGCCCTAGACCGCAACCTCGATCTCCATTCATCGTTCTCCACCACAGAAGCCTCGATTCCCTGAGCAGCTGAAGCAGCAGCATCCTCCCTGTTACCAGAGCTCAGCGTCGTCGTCGTCGTCTTCTTCTTCTTCTTCTTCTTCTTCCTCTTCCTCTTCCTACTCCCACCGGTACCAATTCGATTAGGGGACTCCCCGCGCTGGGGCTTCCTCCTCCGGTGCGAGGGCACCGGCGACGAATCGAGCACGACGGGAGCTCGGCGCACGCGGGAGCTGCGGCGGAGGGCGCCGGGTTCTTCGCCGTCCTCGTCGTCGTCCCCGCGCTGCGGGGTCTGCGGAGAAGCGGGGCGGAGCGCGGGGTTGTCGTGGATCGCGTCGAGCCGCTTCTGCCTCTTCCGCGCGCGCGACCCCGGGGGCCGTCCCCTCCGTCGCTTCGCGCCGCCCCTCCTGGGCGGCGCCGCCACCTTATCGGCGGCGGTGGGCATGGCGACGAAGGGAGCGAGAGATCGAGAGGGAAATCGAGGAGACGTTGAAAGATGAAATGCCCTAGAGACGGAGAAGCGGAGCGAATAGAGAAAATTCGTCGGGGAGAGGAAAAGGTTCGAGGCGAGGCGCTCGCTCTCGGTTGAGCTTTTATTATTGCTCGGAGTTTTTTTTTTTTTTTTCAAAAAAAAAAAAAATTGAGATGGGGCAGTTATATGGACGGTGCCGATTAACTGAGTCGAAATCTGACTGCTAAAAAGGCCATTATCGCAAAGAGGTAGCTTTGGGACTGCGGTAGTAGTGTCCTAGTGTGGATTATTTGGTGGTTTGATTTCTTCATTTTTTTTTTTTTTTTAAGTAATTTCTAATTTTCTTTTGTTTTTTATTTTTTTTACAAAAATTTTTACTACAGATCTGGATCTCCGTAAGGTTTTGCCCTGCATGGGACCGGGATGAAAAGAATTTTGTCCTGAGAAGACGAGAATAAAAAAAAATTACAAAATTCTTCATCTCCACGAGATAATATATATATATATATATATAAAAGAGAGAAGAATGCTATTTGTACACAAAGAAAGGGGTGTACATCATACATCCCACACATTCAATGGGTGGGGGTGATTTCAGGGGCTCCTTACCCACCCCCACCCAGTGGATGGGTGAGAGTGTATGATATACACCTCTTTGCATTTACCATATAGAGCAATACTACATGTACACACCGAAAGGGGTGTATATCATACACCCCACCCATCCAATGGGTGGGGGTGATTTCAGAGGCCCTTACCCACCCCCATCGAGTGGATGGGTGGGGGTGTATGATATACACCCCGTTAGACTAGAATACTATTAATAACATCAAATCATTAGTTGCTATTAAGTTTTTAATTTTTAAATTTAAAAAAATATGTGGTTGAGATGATAATGGATCTCTTGGATTTAATGGATAGTTGAAAAAATAATAAAATCTGACGGATAGAAATGATCAAAGATATTGATCTAAGGGTAGAAAACTTGATAGCACCAAGTACTTGATGCTATTGATAGTATAATAGCGAACTCTATATATATATATATATATATATATATATATATATATATATATATAGAGAGAGAGAGAGAGAGAGAGAGAGAGAGAGAGTTCGACTGGAATACTATCGAT
Organism: Tillandsia fasciculata; assembly: GCA_029168755.2. Taxonomy (NCBI): domain Eukaryota; kingdom Viridiplantae; phylum Streptophyta; class Magnoliopsida; order Poales; family Bromeliaceae; genus Tillandsia; species Tillandsia fasciculata. Next base: position 3,888,027 of record CM054948.1, on the reverse strand, counting down.
AGCACTAATCAATTGGTGCTACTAAGTTTTTAGTCCTTTGATGAAAATATATACGGTTGGGATTATAGTGATTTCATAAAATATTTACTATTCAACCAACCACTCACTAAATCCTAGGAGACTACTATCATTCTAACTGCACATCTTTTAATCTAATGGCTAAAAAATTGGCAGTATCAATAAGTTGGTGCTATGGATAGTATTCCGGACTATTTCATATATATATATATATATATATATATATATATATATATATATATATATATATATATATATAAAATTTTAATATTTTTAATATATTTTAAATTTAATTATATATTTTAAATACATTTAGCCTTTTATATAATATATTGGTTAAACAGTATTTAATTGCTATATTTTTTTAGCTAATTTGAATTAAATTATATTATATTTTATTAAATTTTAAATAAAACTTTAATTTAGTATATTTTTAAATCATCTACTGAATCTCCCCGAAAATAGAGTTCCCGCGGAGACCGGGACGAGAAAAAAATTTTCGTTCGTGAAAATTTGGTGGGCATTAATTGTTATTTTCTTTCTTAATTTTTTCGGTAATAAGATTAAAATTACAGAATATTAGAATAAAAATTTAATAAACCATGAGGGCATAAGAGTAGTATCTAAGATATTGTTTTGTATACTTCAACAAAAAAGAGTTAAGTGAGAGGCGGACGAAAAAAATAAAAAATAAAAAAAAACTAAAAAAAGTCCTAAACTATATGGAGGGTATTTAAAGTTTTTACTAAATAGAATAGAGCTCCATTATATTTCTACTTTTGGAAAGAAATAAAAAATGTTTAAAAATTCTACTATAATTATATTATATTATTCATTATTCAAACATCATAATACCAGAGGATTCACTTATTCCAATAGCTACTATTTATTTTATAGAAATCGAATTCGATTTTCAATCCACTCTGAAATATAATAATCCAATCCATTTATCTCCGATCCAATTTTGAATCATGAATTAATCTATTTCAGAATAAACCACTCAAAACCTTCTCTTACAACCATCTCCCTCTTCTCTCCCTTCCTCAGTCTCCTCTCCCTTAATCAAAATCTTCTTTGAAATTCTAGATGTTTCAATTATCTATTTGAATTTTCAATTTAATAATAAATAAAATATTTTCAAATGATTCACCATTTTATTTCTCATTTCAATGCAATCCAACTCTATTTTTCATTATCATTTCAATCATACACCAAACATGCCTTAACTGTAGCCCTGCTTAATTGAACAGCTTTCTATTGTTCTAGAAAACTCTGTATCCTGCTAACAATATCAACTGTTCAAAACTAATGCTAATTGGGTTGACAAAAACATCAGACCAATTAATAGTATCAAACTAAAATGTTCAAAATTTTTGCTATACTCCAAAATGGGAACTCAAATTTAACATACAGTGTACTGCAGATAGAACAATTGAGGGTACACCTTTTAGTTATAGAAAAATTACTAATCAAATAATTAACATAACCAGCAGAGAGGAAGAAAAATACAAGAAACAACTAAATTTAAGTTTGCAGGTAGTTGGATATACAGCATCAGAACCCGAATTCTTTCTAGATATCAGATATGAAAAAGATCTAAGTATAGAATCTATATCCAAAACAAAACACTTTAAAAGTTCTACCTCTATCCAAGGATTCTCATCCTGATCATAATTTCATGAGGTGGAACACATGCACTCTACATACAACCTTTTATGGACAGAATACGGATTGCGACGTTTTTATGTGATCCATATATTTCCATTAATACACACCCAACACGTCTAAATGATCGCCGGAGAAATATGCCATCCCAAAGACAAGAATTATTACTATTCTAATGTAAGGAGGTTCAAGCCAATTAAATTTCTTCCTTAAAATGGGCAGTGCTTATCTTATCTCAACCAAGTAGTCAACTGCGAGTATCTGGAGTAGTGAAATCATTCAAGCCAACTCGATGTATCACCCACAATTTTTCTCAAGGCAATCGTATCTTTTCCAGTTGCTTAATATTTATCTCATTTTGTTCTGACCATACCAACTAATCCAGATAATCCATCCACAAAATGCCAATTTTCAAGTAATAAGCTATTTTAAATGTTTAATAGAACAACAAACTATATGATGTGTGTTATGGGAATAAGAGATTTTCTGCTTAGCAAACTTTGGGTTTACATGTCAGGGGTCAATCAGCATGTCCATCCATACGGAACATATACGTATCAACATAAGGAATAAGATTTAGAAATCAAAAAAGAGCTAGATAGGCAATCCATATGTTACCATGGCAACCTGTAAGACTTGTTAAGCCGCCATATCATTCATCGTCAACTTCAGTGAAATCCTCAACTATTGTAGGGTGTACAGCAACAGTCTCTGTTGAACGCATCTCGTCGATTTCGATAGGAAGCAAAGCGTCACAAACCACCCTTCCCACTTGTAAAATTTTCGGGCAACCTGAGCAAACAGATAAACTAAGTCAGGTGAGATCTTACGGGGGAGAGGAAAATAAAAGAAAAAGGAAAGCAATGAACTTTACCTGCAACTGGGCATCGAGGTTGCGGTTTCTGAGTTCTTATGTAATGCATTATTGGATCCTCTTCATAGATGTGCTTACAATCCACACTGCAATGACAATAACAAAAAGCTTCCCATGAGTGTTAAAATAAAATGTGCAACAAAATATGCCACAAGGCAACGGATATTTTCTCTTGATAGAGTAAAAAGAACCAATATTTGCTTTTCCACCATGATTATGTCCTAGTAATTTCATGTGAGGAGAACAAGAAGCTTCTACTACTATGTTGTTTAAAGGAAAAAAAAGGGATAAAGAAGACAATTTGGATGGATATATCAAGAGAGCAAGCATAACTAGTATAAGAAATCTCACCACACGAGATTATGAATAACATCATATCAATACAGAAAAACTTAATTCTTGGGTACATATAAGAAAAAAAGGAAAGAATCACACAAAAAACAAAGAAATATAACTTCGACAAAAATTTTGAAATGTTGACAGTAGACATGAGAAAGGACTTTATCTAATCAAAGATCACTAAATGATAAAAATGATAAAAATTTTTGCAACCATCAACATAACATGTCTAACTAAAATTGTAGCATTTTGCTAAATATACAATTTATACTTCTAAGCTCAATCGATTGTTTAGGTCGAATATATACCACAAGCATACGGTCGTGCAACTAAATTAGTAAGTATTGAAGAAAAACTTTACCAACGAACTGGATTCGTTAACTCAATTACAGGCTTCCCCGTTAGCGGACATGTGATGTTTAAGAGGTTACACTGGGTACTGGTCATAACAACATCTTCTTGCTCTTCACCGGGCATCGGTTGACCAGCATGATGGACATTCTGCAAATAACTCACATAGTCAAATAAATAATCATTTCCAGAACTAAACGTGTAAATTGAAGTATCATAGTTCTAGTATCAGCCAGTTAAAATCCCGTAAGGTGGTACTGTTGCAATAAAGGAAATATAAATTTTGCTATTATATTACAGTCCTTGCAGTAAGGTGAAGGTGGTTTTTGTATGAACAGATTATGCAAGTAACATTTTGCTACTCTACTCATATGTGAAATATAAAAAGCTGCAGATCAGTTTGATATCATTTTGTATAAACAGTTTTTCAGTATTTCTTTCTTTCGCTAAGCCAAAGGCTAGCATACCTGTCTGCGGCCCTGAAGTTATCTATATCTCTTAATTAGGCTTTTAATATATATTTCTATTCTAGCCTCCTCAAATATCTCCCAGTAATTTGAAATCTAGTAAATAAAGAAAGAAGTATCTAAGATGAAACCATCCTTTGATGATGTTAAAAATCGTTGAAAAGATGAATGTTTCAAGATGCTCAGCGGCAACAATCCACAGGTGAAAAGAAAAGGGCAGGCTGCTGCTTTACCATGATTTAAGGGTAATATATCCTTCCTTACAAGTTTGGCTTATCATTAATTAAAACCGGATATACGTTACCCTGCTTGTTCCATTTAACTCCGCAGAAGTGCCAAAATGCAGATACCTTTCATATGGTTAACAACAAGCACATTGTTACCTAGTAAGTTCCCCAACATGCTCTATGACTAGCTTTTCACATTAATAGACTTTTCAGGCCTAGTTGGTTTCAACAATAAACAACTTTTGAAACATACAAATGTTACAATAGGCAAATAGAAAGTTCTATTATCTCTTTGAGTAAAATGCAGTGTAGACCGTAGTTTCTTCAATCAAAGCAATCCATCTTCTATGACAATTGACGAGGAGGACTTGAATGAACTATGAACAGGTCTCATCAGTCCATCTTAAAAGTTATTTTAGGATGTTTGCCTTTTGCTTCTTCTAACTGAAATATTGTCATATAGCAACATGTTGGCTTTTCAACAATGGATAAGTCTAAAAGAAAAGGTTCCCTTGGTGTACATAAAGTCGGCTGAAGCATCTTCAAAAGTCAAAAGATATCTTCAATAAAAAACCAACTGACAGGAAAGGTCTAGAATGATTGTTCAAGCGGTAATATGAAATGCTTGTTTCAATAAAATTTGATCAGGTAATGGTGAAAACGTATCCAAATATATTGCTTTTGGTTATTTAAACCAGCTTGAAACCATTACTTTAAGAAGGAAAACATCAATGTATATTCCTTACTCCGGAGGCTTAATAGAAGTCATAAACAAACTGAAAAAGAACCTAGATGCAAGTTGCCCATGGACATGTATTTCGATCTGTTAATTAATGGTTCTGGGTTGGGCGCCCATAGTGGGTTGACCCGAACCAGTTAGCCCAATAGGGCATTTATTCAAATTACAAAGTGGGAAAAGAGGGAATGGTTTTCATCTCGTCGTATATGTAGGAGGTTACGACAATTTCCTAATCATCTTTCGATTCCTTTCTCCTCTCTCCTCTCTCCTCCCCTACTTGACAAACTAAGCTTCTGAGGAGCGGAATCGTGGCGTGATCTCTAGTAGTTGCATCCTTATTGGCAATCTTATCCACAATTGAAAGAAAAAGACGATCCAATCCTACGCTTTTGTTGATGTAAGTATTCCAACACAACCAAAGCAGATGGCCATGCATTTAATAATAGTAACTCAATTGGTGTATGGCGGTTGAATGTTAGCTTTCCTTTCTATCTTCTCTTTCCTATGTCTTTTTCCTCAAATCCCTCCTATTCTTTCCTCCCAATAAATCTTGCTAGTTCCTCTCTGTTTCTCTTAAATTTAGTCCGACCAACTCAATTTGATGTACAGCAGAATTTTCTGTGCAGCTTCTTTCCAAACGTATTTGGGTTTATGCACGCCGCGAAAGGCCATAACTAATTTTCTACTTTCCATATACAATTTGATCAAAGTCTGAGTCATTTTTTTCATATTCATTTCTCGTGAACAAATATGAACTTGTGCATGTTGATTTCTATATTGCTAAATTAGAGTTGCTCTCTGCTGTACCAAATCCACTTGCATGATGGTTAATGTTATCTTGTATGAGATAGAGAACATATGACCTTTTACCACATTATACCCCTCATGTCACACCCTACATTGAAGTGTTTGTAGAAGCAATTACTTTAAAAAAAAAAAAAAAAAAAAAAAAAAAGTGTAGTAAAATTAAACTTTTACGAGTCAGCACTACCCAAAACCAATATGCAACGGAGCTTCTCCTTCAGCAATTGTAATCCAAATGAAATTCTTCAATGCCATAATCACAAATCTTTCTTTGGCAAAAAGCATGCAGATAATATCCTATCAGCATCATCCATCTATCGTCTATGCTTGAAAAATTCAAATTCCATAGAACAAAATTTCAGGGAAAAGTGGAAAAGAAAAAAAATCTAAATGCATACCCAAATAGCCTCCTTGAACTGCCGATAGAGAGGATTGGTCTTCGGCATAGACGGCGATGCTGACTTAAGCTTAGCAGCCTCATTCTCCAGTAGCTTTTTGAAATCAGTTGGCTGCAGCCCATCAAACCAAATAATAAATGAAGTTAACAAAGTTAAAAATGAAAAAGGGCATAATAAACCAACATACAGGGCTAAGGGGGCTATTTGGCTTCAGGCAGTTGCTTTTGTGCTACAAATCTAACTCTCAGATACATTCGTTGTATGATTGCATCAGCATTCAATTGCTGCGGCTGGAAGTGCAAAAGGAAGCCCGAATATTGCAGATTGCATCAAAATCAGCTACAGTTGTAGCAATTGAAGAGAATGATATTACATGTGAAATCTTACCTACCCAATCATCTTTTAAATAAATAAAAAAAAGAGAAAAAGTTTCAAACATTAAGGATTATACCATCATCTCATATAAAGAATGATATAGTTTTTAAGTACAATTTCTAACTACATGCAACCAAACAAAAACTCTCAACGACATACAACCAATCAAGATATACGGAGTTGTAACTGCTTTAAATCCATCTATCTCTCTCTCTCCTATCAAGTCGTTTTGGATGATTGACACCGTTCAAACTGATCAACACTATAAAAATACTTAAAAACCGAATTTTGTATTTTTTTTTAAATCATTATCAAATCCATCAAAAAGTCAAAAAATGAACGATAAAAAATGAATAACCTTTTTAAAAATAAAGGTTAGACTTTCTCAATTTATGATCAGAGTAATTAAATGTTATCTAAATAGTATAAAAAAAAATCATTAAAAATTCAAGCAGTTTGGATTGCTCTATCCTGTTAAACAAGCAAACGGCTCATATAGGTCGTCAAAAACGATTGATTTTGCAATCTTTTGATCACTATGTAAATAATTTATAAAAATCATGAAATCTAATTTCTAAACACTTCAAATACTCTAAATCAACTTTAACGGTTCCGATCATCAATTCGAAATCCCTATCATTAAAAACAACTTGATAGGATGAAAACCTCCGCCCTCCTAAAAAGATAGGACCTGAATTTTATATATATATTTAGATATATACATAAAACAACGAGCTAGTTTACTACTGATAGCATTACAGCCTAACTCTATATATATATAACTAGGCTACTATGCTATCGATAGCACCAAGTCCTTAATGCTATTAGGTTTTTGACCCTTGGGTGAAGGGATGTGCAGTTAGAATGATAATGAGCCTTTGGATTTAGTGGATGGTTGGGAAAATAGTATGATGGGTGAAAATGATCAAAAGGGTAGAATCTAACGGTGAAAAACTTTGACCATTTTCACTTCTTAGATCATACTATTTCACCAATCACCCACTAAATCCTAAAGGATCACTACCATCCTAACAGCACATCCCTTCGTCCAAGGGCCAAAAACTTAATAGCATCAATGACTTTGTATTAATAATAGTATTCAAACCTAGTTCTATATATATATATATATATATATATATATATATATATATATATATATATATGCTGAAATACTATCGATAGCACCAAGTTATTGGTGCTATCAAGTATTTAGCCTTTGGATTAAGAAATGTGCGGTTAGGATGATAGTGGTCCCCTAGGGTTTAGTGGGTGGTTGGTTGAATAGTAAAAATTTTAGAAGACTACTATAATCTCAACCGCGCATACTTTCATCCAAGGGCTTAAAACTTGATAGCTATATATAGAGTCTGGCTGGAATACTATCGATAGCACCAAGCAATTAATGCTATCAAGTTTTTAGCCCTTGGATGAAAGTATATACAGTATTTACGACTGGATACGGCCAAACATCTCCTTATGTCTAAGAAGCACCTGATCAGAAGGCTGGTAGCTGCCGCTAACAACTTGGACAGCCTCGGAGAACCGTGCGCAGCCATCGTACGCACCCAGGAGCTCCAAAACCGCTTCTTCCAACTGTTTCACCTGCAAATAGCACCAATGGACACCAAATCGAAAGAGTCGCAAAGGTCTAGGGTTTTCGAAGCTAACATATGCTCCAATAGAGCAGATTACAAAGGATTAGGGTTTTAGAACCCAATGAAACCCTTACTTTCTCCGAATTCTCCTCCTTCTCGAGGTCCACAGCCACGGATTTGATGATGCCTAGGGCTTTCCGAATCTCCTGTGCGAATTCAAAACAGAAGATGATTAGATTAGAATAGACATTGAGGTTAGGGTTTTGGGTTTTAGGGTTGGGAAAGAGAGAGAGAGGGGGATTGATACAGCGATGAGGGATTGGTTCTCCGAGGAGACGTTGGCGGCTGCGGCGGCGATTCGGGATGCAGCGGCGGAGGGGCGCGAGGTGGAGGCCGCCATTGTTGTCGTCGTCGTCGTCGTCGCCCCTCCTCACTCTTCGTTTCTTCTGTTGGAATCTTTATGCTAATAAAAAATTGTGATTAATTATCAAACAAATTTCTTGATAAAGATAAAATTAGACTTATTAAATAATTTAAAATATTTGATAAATTCGAAAAAAACTTGCGTAAAGAATATGTACAAAATTCTATCCCAAAATTCCGTTATGTGCAAAATTCCATCCCGTGGATGACTCCGAAATCTACAAAATTCTATTCAAATACATAAAACTCGCCAGAATATTAGCATGAGAAGTTAGTTATATAATAAATTTTTGTCTTAATTTAATATATTTATCAGTATTAAAAATTTTATCTTAATAATTATTTAATTTTATTTCAAATTTCAACTTCAAAGTTCTTATTCATTAATATATAAGTTGAAGCTCCAAAAAAAATTATCACATCATAATAATTTGGATGAAAATAAAATTATAATTGAATATATAATAAATTTTAAATATTAATAATAATAATTAGACTTAAATATTTTAGACTAATGGTTTAGACCTAATGAATTATTATTATTAGTAAACTGAATCATTACATTTGATATTAAAAATAATTACCAACTAAAAATATGTGACGAATTTTTTAACTAAATAAGACGAGACAAGTCTCGACTATGTGTGTGTTTGGAACGTTAAATTTAAACAAAAAAAATTTATCACACTTCAATACTATAGGCACCGGTAGTAATAATTAGGATTAATTGCATATATGTCCCTGCAAATATGTCGAATAGCAAATATATTCCTATAAAATTTAACTTTTCATATTTATCCCTTCAAAAATTCTAAGTTCTTCAAATCTATTCCTCTGGTTTAGTACCGTTTGGAATCTATTTATATTTTAACAGATTCGATGTGAAATGACTTTTTTGCCCCCTTATAAATATATTCCTCCAAAAATAATAAAAAGGGTAAAAAGGTAAATTCACTTTTTAATCTAACAAGATTAAGCATTTAACCTATGGTTAACTCAACTTTTCTACTTTTCTAACAGAGATGGACGGTAGGGGTAGATTTGAATAACGGTGGATTTTTTAAGAGATAAATATGAAAAGTTGAATTTTGTAGGGATATATTTACTATTCGACATATTTGCAGGGACCTTTATGCAATTAATCCTAATAATTATTAAAATAATAATTTAAATTTAATAAATTATTATTATTAATGGTACAAGAATGAAATTTCCCACGGAGTAGAAAATCATTGAGTTGTTTAACTCATTTGAAAATTAATATTTATAATAATAACAGCTAGAGGTGTTGCTCGTGCATGCATGTTATAATATAGGGGCAATTTCCTACGTACTCCTAAAAATTTTTCTGTTTTCAGATTTACCCTTCTTAGAAGGCTAATATTAAAACTACCCTTCTTACGTTCCAACTTCTTTCCAAAATACCCCTGAAGTTAAATTCTGTTAGTGTACCGTTTGAAACTGCCGTTATCTGTGTGTAATTACTATTTTGCCCTTTCAAATATACCCTAAACCCTAAATCCTAAAACCCTAAACCCCTAAACCCTAAAACCCTAAACCCTAAACCCTAAAACTCTAAACCCTAAACCCTAAAATCCTAAAAAATTCTAAACCCTAAACCCTAAAACCCTAGAACCCTAAAAAATCCTAAACCCTAAACCCTAAAACCCTAACCCTAAATCCTAAACCCTAAACCCTAAACCCTAAATCGGGGCAAAATAGGTATATCTGATAGTTTTCAACTCCGATTATTATTTAACTCTAGTTTAACCCTAGTTAACTTAACAAAGGAAAACGGTAGGGGTATTTTTAATAACGGTGGAACGTATGAGGGGTATATTGGAAAGAAAAAAATAAGAGGGATAAATCAGATATTTCTTCATATTTCAGAGGTACACAGGCAATTATCCCTATAATATATTATTCATTATATCAAACAGGAACGTAACGGTTAAATCGCACTGCTAGTCCCTAAACTACAGAGTTAAATTTCGAGTCTTCGACTCAAACTTTTAATTTTAATTTCCACATTCTAAATAGATCCTTTAGTCTCTAATTTTTTTTTTTCAGTTCTCTTGTAATTTACTTTAGATTAAAAAGTCTTGCATCTGGTTCATTTATTTGTTCATATGTTATGAATTTATCGGTCTCCATCTATTTAATACTTTTACTTGAAAATATATAGAATAAAATTATATACGATTTCAAATATACAGTAGGTGTAAAGAGTAATTTATGCTCTAATAATAAATATTGGACGAAAGGGCTATGGAGCCAATTTAATGTTACAGTTTTTTTCAAAAAGTGACTCGATTAATTAAATTGAACTGTAAATTTTATTGAGTTTGATAATTTTTATATTTGGTGCGAAAAGAAATTAACTGGCTATAATTTTTCCCTTGATTATCATTTTACAGCATACAATTTTAATTCGGAAAATAGTTATTAAGATTTACGTATTTAACTACAAAATCATTTCGGTTGAGCTTTTGCTTTTGGCCCAAATTCAACTATATAGACCTTTTTTTATTAATTTTTTTTTAAAAAAATTATATATATAATTTTTTATTTTGAGTCTGCTTATTTTATTATTTCTGAACGATTTAGATTTAGAAATATATTATAATTTATTAATTTTAATTATAGTGTAATTCAGATATTATCTCTCTCTCTCTCTCTCTCTATATATATATAGCGTTCGATTAATATAATAAGTTGTTTTAGAGTTTATTAATAATATTTTTGTCTTTGTCAAAAAAAAATATATATATTTTCTGTGTCTCTTTTTTGGTTCTTATATTTTGTTTCTCTCAACACAACTTAGATATTTGTCACTAATGTAATTAAAGTACTCTTTGAAGAGTTTAAGAACCATAATCTTAGAAATTGATAGTTTAAAGACCAAATAAAACAACTGGATCAAAGTTTTGGGACTAGTGGTGCAATTTACCCAGAATATATATAAAATTATTCTTTTATGAATTAAGAAAATATATAGTCCCATTTATAAAATTTATAGAAGAGGATATTATTATTAGAGCAATACTATTTATACACTTTAAAATAAGTGAATATAACTTTTACATTTAATCCATTCAATAAATAAAAATTACTTATTAATCACTTGATCTAATTAATAAACATACTCTACTTATTAAATCAATAATTTATTGGCTATTTATTTATGAATTAAAATATGCCCAACTACTACATGTTGTGTGATAATAGGCCGAAAAAAATAATAAGTTGAGTTGGATGAGCTCAATAAGTTGAGTGGAGCTGCAGTCCATAATAAATTTAACTGCAAGAGGCCCAATAATAGATCTAAAATTCAGATGGATTGAGCCCGATCAAAATTCATAAACACTGTATCTGAAATTCGTAAACACTGTGCTTATACGCTTAATTAATTTCGTAATTATTTTAAAAATTTAAATTTTTATAATTAATGATTAACGTCACCAAATGATTCACCCAATTGTGATGATTCTCAGTAAAAAAATATATATATATTAAATCCAGCTCAGTTCCAGCTTACACCAGTAAACGTACAACTTCCACGTCCCCTTCTTAAACTCCACGCACTTTAAAAATCACACACTCCCCCCTTACCCCCCATCTCCATGCACCACCGCAGCAACAATTAACAACGACGACCATGGCCTCCACCACCAGCCACCTCCTCCTCCTCCTCCTCTTCCTCACCACAGTACTCTTCCTCATCGCTGCGGCGTTGGCCCAAAGCGCGGCCCCCGGCCCTGCGTCCTCAGCAGGCGGAAACCTCACGGCGGTGCTCGAGAAGGGCCGGCAGTACACGACCATGATCCGGCTGCTGAAGGAGACGTAGCTCGACGTCACTATAATAAAATTAGGTTATAGAAACATATATTTGTGATATTTTTGTATAAATATTCTATCTATATTCTATCTATATTCAAAATTAAATTATAGGAACATATTTTTAGGATATTATAAAAATATATCGCTATACATCCTAACGACGGCACATATAGCAACACTAACAATAAGTGTTGATATTTTTGCCCGCGATAATTTTTTTAAATTTTAGAAACACTTAAAAGTGTCGCTAGAGAATAATTTTATTATAGTGCGCGCAGATCGACAGCCAGCTCGGGAACTCGTTCAACGGGCTCGCGCCGACCGACAACGCCTTCAACGCGCTCAAGGCGGGCACCCTGAACGCGCTGTCGCCGCAGGAGCAGGTGGCCCTCGTGCTCTACCACGTCCTCCCCGCCTTCTACAGCTTGGCGATGTTCCAGACTGCCAGTAACCCCGTCCGCACGCAGGCCTCAGGTACTGCAAAATAATCAATTACTCTAAAAAGCTTAAACTACTACTACTAGCTCTTTGAATTTATTGCATGCATATGTAATATTAAATATAAAAGTGTCTAAATTAATTAATACTGTTGGTTCTTATATTAATTAGCGTATATTTTTATAGTTTAATAATTATTTTATATTTTTTTTTAATATAATATCAAAATCAAAAAAATTATTTAATTTTAGTCTACGTACGTTGTGAGTCTAACAAAAAAAAAAAAAAAAATTTCTCAAATCTAGAAAAAAAAACTTAAAATTTTTGAGAATAATAAATATTGTTTCATATAATTTAATGTATAGTTCTTATATATATATATATATATATATATATATATATATATATATATATATATATATATGCAATCCTCGTATTAACACTTGAATATTTCTATACCTTTTTCTTAAAGATTTTAGTTTCTTGAGGACAAAATTTTAGATCTAATATTTATTTTAAATAATCATTTTATTCTTTCAACATGAATAATTTGTTTACATAAAAATATATGGAATTTACTAGAACTGAATCATTCTGAATTAATTATATGATCTTTCAAAATTTTGATTTTATTTTTTAATTCTTCAATTAGTTTAATTTAAATCCGTTAATGCACTTTCATTTTAAAATTTAAATTTAAATATTAAATAGTAAAATTAATCGATCTGAAATTCATATGAATTCTGTACGTTTGTAACTTTATGTATTTCGGTTTATATATTCGGACTGAAAGTCATTTTACCTTAAAAAAAAATGCTAGGTCTACGTTTGTTACTCCATTTTTCAATACTGTTGGACTTGTTAGAGATAATGCTAATTAGTTAGAATTAGATTATCTAAGATATTTGGTTGGTTAAATTTTGATAAAGATAAATCTAATTAGATGGGATATCTAATTGGAATAGGATTTTGTATAATAATCTATAAATAGATAGGTCGGGCTATTATGATTGTTAATGAAGTCGGTGTCGCATTAATTAATTAGTGAGGCCAAAGAAAGACGTGTGGGCATGAAGTTATTTTTTCAATAAAGACAAGTTTAGTTTGCTTCCACCAAAACGTACCAGATTCTTTATTATTTTTTCTCTTCTCTTTTCATTCTATTTTTGTGGAGATTCCTATATACCATAACAAGTATATAGAAAATATTTGGAGGCCCATCACCGTAACAAGTGGTATCGGAGCCTTGTTTTCAAGAGAAGAAGATACCGATGGCATTTAACAGTGCCAATGGAGTTGCACAAGGATTCCCAATATTCAAAGGAGACAATTATGATTTTTGGTGCGTGAAGATGCGGACGTTGCTGCGATCCCAAGATCTATGGGATTTTGTTGAAAAAGGATGTACGGAAGCAACTGGAGAGAATCTGAAAAAAGATGCGAAGGCGCTTTTCTTTATTCAACAATCTATTGACGACTCAATATTTTCCCACATTGCCGGCGCTACCCGATCGAAAGAAGCATGGGATATATTACAAAAGGAATATCAAGGTAACGAAAAGGTACTCAGAATAAAAATTCAAACTTTAAAAAGAAAATTTGAGACTTCATTTATGGAAGAAAAAGAAAATATTCATACCTTTTATTCTAGAGTTATGGAATTAGTTATCTTGATGCGTACCTATGGTGAAGAAATTTCTGATCAAACAGTAGTTGAAAAAATTTTAAGAAGTTTGACGAAAAAATTCGGTGATGTAGTTTCTGCTATAGAAGAAGCAAAAGATTTATCTAAATTGTCTTGTAGCGAACTTCTTGGTTCTCTCTTAGCACATGAGGAACGAAAAGATAGAACAGAAAATTTTTCTGAGCATGCTTTTCAAAGCGAATCGAAAGGCAATGAAAAAGATAAAGCAGATACTTCTAATCGCCAAGCTTCAGCATCTGGAGACCATGGTAGAGGTCGTGGTCGTGGTCGTGGTCGTGGCCGTGGTAGAGGTCGCGGTGGTAGATCGGGTGGATACAATAACAGAAACGGTGAAGGATCAAGTAATCAAAATCAGAGAACCTACAGAGGTAATGATCAGCCCCATAATTATAAAAATATTCAATGTTATTATTGTAAGAAATTTGGCCATATCGAGCGATTTTGTCGATTGAAACAACAAAACGCTAATTTTGCTCAAGGAAATAATGAAAACGATAATGTACTTTTTACATGTCGTTCATCAGAAAAAGCTGCTAACAGTATTTGGTATGTCGATAGTGGTTGTAGCAGTCACATGACAGGAAAAGAAGAGAACTTTATTAATTTGGATAAATCTGTTAAAGGCCGAGTGACGATGGGTGATGGCTATGTTCAGGACGTGCATGGAAGAGGTACAATTGAGGCAAATATTTCAGGAATTCAAAAAATAAATAATGTTTTATATGTTCCTGGTTTGAATTCCAATCTTTTTAGTGTGGGCCAATTTTTGAAAGAAGGTTATTCGCTTATTTTTGAAGATTCTAAGTGCACTATTTATAAAGATAAATATAAAAGGGATTTATTTTTTGAAGTTCCGATGACAGAAAATAAAGTTTTTCCTGTTCATGTTGCAATGAAAGTAGTGCTAGATGATGATTGGTTATGGCACTATAGATATGGTCACTTGAGTTTTAAGGGGCTTGATTTATTACATAAAAAGAATATGGTTGATGGTTTGCCTTTGGTGCATAATAATGGTTCTGTATGTGAAAGTTGTGTGTTAGGAAAGCATCACAGAGACTCTTTTCCAAGAAACAGCAATTGGAGAGCCAAAGAACCACTAGAATTGATACATGCTGATGTTTGTGGGCCGATGCAGACACCGTCGCTCAGCAGCAATTATTATTTTGTGGTTTTCGTGGATGACTACAGTCGGATGACTTGGATTTATTTTATTAAAAATAAATCCGAAGCCTTTGATGTTTTTCGAAAATTTAAAAACTTGGTCGAAAACGAATCCGGTTATTATATTAGACTCTCCGTACAGATCGAGGGGGAGAATTTATTTCTAATAAATTTGAAAATTTTTGTGAATCAAATGGTATTCGCAGGCAGTTGACAACCAGTTACACGCCTCAACAGAATGGCGTTGCTGAGCGCAAAAATCGAAGTTTAGTAGAGATGGCAAAAAGTATGTTGAAAGCGAAAGGACTTCCAAATAAATTCTGGGCAGAAGCGGTATCTACTGCAGCATACATTCTTAATAGAAGCCCAACTTTGGCGCTGGATAATATTACACCTTATGAAGCATGGACAGGTTGGAAACCGAAGGTAAAGCATTTTAAAATTTTTGGATCGGTTTCTTTTGTTCATATTCCATCACAAAATAGGCAAAAATTGGATAATAATAGTAGCAAGTGTATTTTTGTGGGCTATAGCGAAAGAAGTAAAGCCTATCGATTTTATAATCCTGTTACTAACTCCTTAATTATAAGTCGTGATGCTATATTTGATGAACAAAAAGGTTGGGATTGGAGTGCAAAAGTAAAGGATAATCCACTTCCGATGTTAGGAGATGAAACTACTATTGAGAATAAGAACAATGGTGAAAATACTATAAGTACTGAAACAACACCACATGCTTCACCACGAATTTCTCCAGGAACTTCGCCTGAGACAACACCGAGAAAGGTAAAATTGCTTAGTGAAATATATGAGCAGTGCATGTACACACAATGTGGAGAACCACAAACTTTCGAGGAAGCGGCAAAATCTGATGATTGGTGTAAAGCTATGAATGAAGAAATTGCAGCGCTAGAGAAAAATAATACATGGGAGCTTGTTGAACCATCCACAGAAAAAGAAGTTATCGGGCTGAAATGGATATACAAGACAAAATATAAACCAGATGGATCGATCCAGAAATTAAAAGCACGTTTAGTTGCAAAAGGTTACTTACAGCAAGCAGGTATTGATTTTAATGAAACCTTTGCACCCGTAGCTAGATTTGATACTATCCGAACTGTTTTGGCTTTGTCTGCACAAAATAAATGGAAAGTTTTTCAATTTGATGTTAAATCAGCTTTTCTTAATGGATTTTTGGATGAAGAAGTTTTTGTTGAGCAGCCGCAGGGCTACAAAATTAAAGGACAAGAAGATAAAGTCTACAGACTACGAAAGGCGTTATATGGATTAAAACAGGCACCAAGAGCCTGGTATAGTCGGATCGATTCGCACTTTATTCAAAACGAATTTTCTAGAAGTGAAAGTGAACCCACACTTTATATCAAATCTCGAGGTATGGAGATTTTGATTGTTTGCCTTTATGTTGATGACTTGATTTACACTGGAAACAGTACAGATTTGATCAATGATTTTAAGAAAAATATGATGATTGAATTTGAGATGACTGATCTTGGCCCCATGAGTTATTTTTTGGGTTTAGAGGTAAAACAAGAAGATAATGGAATTTTTATCTGTCAGAAAAAATATCTTGATGATTTACTTGAGAAGTTTAATATGAAAAATTGCAATCCTGTGCAAAATCCAATGGGTACGAATATGAAGCTATCATTGGATGATGGAGAAGAAAAAATTGATTCGAGTTTGTACAGAAGTCTGATTGGGAGTTTACTCTATATTGGTAACAGTAGACCGGATATTATATATGCGACATCTTTGTTATCGAGATTTATGCAAAGCCCAAGTAAAATTCATTGGGGAGCGGCGAAAAGGATATTGAGATACTTGAAAGGAACAAGAGACCACGGACTGTGGTATACTAACGCTAACGATTTTTATTTTTTTGGTTGTTCTGATAGTGATTGGGCAGGTTCGGTAGATGATCGACGAAGCACGAGCGGGTTCGTCTTCAATTTTGGTGCAGGAGCAATATGTTGGTCTTCCAAAAAACAGCAGTCGACGGCTCTATCATCTTCAGAAGCCGAATACATAGCGGTTACGACTGCTACATGTCAAGCAATCTGGATGCGGCGAATCTTAACAGATTTGAAGTACGAGCAAAAAGATCCAACTGTAATTTATTGCGATAATCAATCGACTATTGCAATGGCGAAAAATCCAGTTCATCACAGCCGAACCAAACACATCGAACTGCGACATCATTTTATTCGTGAACAGATCGCTAACGGTCAAGTCGAGTTGATACACTGCTCTACCGAAGAACAGATGGCCGATATTTTTACAAAGCCGCTACCATTGGAAAAATTCATATTTTGTCGAGAGAAGATCGGTGTGAAGAACATTAGCATTATGGGGGAGTGTTAGAGATAATGCTAATTAGTTAGAATTAGATTATCTAAGATATTTGGTTGGTTAAATTTTGATAAAGATAAATCTAATTAGATGGGATATCTAATTGGAATAGGATTTTATATAATAATCTATAAATAGATAGGTCGGGCTATTATGATTGTTAATGAAGCCGGTGTCGCATTAATTAATTAGTGAGGCCAAAGAAAGACGTGTGGGCATGAAGTTATTTTTTCAATAAAGACAAGTTTAGTTTGCTTCCACCAAAACGTACCAGATTCTTTATTATTTTTTCTCTTCTCTTTTCATTCTATTTTTGTGGAGATTCCTATATACCATAACAAGTATATAGAAAATATTTGGAGGCCCATCACCGTAGGACTTAGAGAATAATATTTTAATATTTTATATTTAACGTGGATCTGCAGGGAACGACGGCGTCTACACGTTGAACATCACGAGCACGACGAACCAGGTGAACGTGTCGACGGGCATCGACGACACATCGATCACCAACACCCTCGTCTCCAACTTCCCGCTGGCTGTGTACTCGATCGAGAAGGTCCTGCTGCCGTACGACCTCTTCGGGGCCAAGCCGCCGGCCGCCGCGCCCCCTCCTGCAGCGGCAAAGAAGCCCGCGAACGCGACGTCGCCGTCGTCCGCAGGGGACACAACTACCGCTGGGGAAAGCAGCAGCAGCAGCAGCAGCAGCAGCAGCATCAGTAGCTTGAGGGCTGGGTTGATGAAGGGTAGAGGGATAGTGTGGAGTACTGGCATTGTAGGGCTGGGAGCGGTGGGCATTCTTGGGAATCTTCTTTGAGAAATATTGGTTTTTTTTTTTTTTTTTTTTTTTTTTTTTTTTTTTTCCTTTGAGAGAGAGAGAGAGAGAGCAATGCTACATGTGGGGTTGTTTGGAATTGGAATTGAAATGAAAATAAGAGGAATATCTCTTTTATCCTTTCAAACACATCATGAATCAATTGGTATAGTTTATTTCAGTATCACTAGAATAAGTGAAAATTACTATTCTCACTTTTTCCAACTATTTTTTTTTTCCTTAAATACACTTTCATGTCTACCGAGACACCATCTCTCACCTCATTACTACATAATAAAGTTTGAGGACAAAAAGGTCATTTAAAACTAACTAATACTTTTTATTCTTCTTATTCCTCATTATCATATCAAATACAAAATCTCTTATTCCTAGAATCATCCCAAACGTTTTTTTACACTAGTTTCATATTTTATACTTATTTCTGAAATATTTAGTTCCGTCTTATTTCGTTACCAAACGAGCTTTCAAAATTCAAAAATAAGACATAAATTTTATATCATTTATTTATAAATTTCAACAGATATATTGAGTTTTCAATATAAAAAAAAAATTGAGAAAATTAGTATGAAAATATTAACATTTGGATGAATAAAACGTACGTACTATTTATACTTATTTTTTAAATTTACAGATAGTATTGCTATTTTTAATTTACTAAATTGAATTTATGTGATATTAATATATGTGTTTTGAATCATTGAATTAATGTTTGTATTTATTTATTTTTTCTAGTTTGCAGTTGATATTCTTAAAAGAAATAATATTAATTTGTTCCTTCAACTTTTGTGTGTAAATTTTATATTTTATTATTCAAAGAATAAGATTAGTGCTAAAGAAAATTAACAGTACTTTATTGTGAAAAGCATACAATTTATATTAATTTTTGAATATAAAGATAACATTAGATTGATTCATTATAAAATGATGAATTAATAATGGACACTCATTAGTTTATATATGTTTGCTTTGGCACCCACAAAGAATGTGTTAATTACATACACTTTTAGTTTTTTTATTATTATTATAATTATATTATTGATTTTTTGAATAATATATATGATATTAAAATTAGCTAATTCTAAACTTTTTTCACTTAATGAATTTGATTTTCACATTATATTTTATATAGGTTACATTCGTATCCCCTTTAAAAAAAAGGGAGTGTGAATTTCTAAAAATAAAATTGAAAATTTTCATGGTTTCATTAAGTAATAAATCAATTGTTGAGCCAAATTAATATCTATCTATGTTTTTTTTTAAATTAAAATAACCTTAGGTTTTCATTAAAACATAGAGCTTGATTACAAAAACATATAATTTTAGAAAATATAATATAACACAACTCCAAATTAAAGATAAATAGGAACAATAAAACCACAAAACAAAAGAAAAGGGGATAATAATATACTGATAACAGGTACCCAATATAAATCTAAAAGTAACAAGGTGCTTCCATTTCATTCTCCACCAGTAACTTATTAAATATAAAAATATAAAAATATTATTCTATATTAACTTAAGTTTTTGAAGTATAAAAATTATTTTATATTTTTCAATATGACATCTCAATAGCAAGTTTTGAGAGCAGCAAGTTGTGCATTTGAATCATGTCAAATTACAAGATGTCTTGAGTTCGAGTCACACCATATTTATAGTATTATTTTTTTTTTATTTAATTTAAACTACGCCACAAGTTTATCAAAAAATTTTGAATCCAAATGATGAGCAAAAATATTAAATATAAAAATATAAAAATATTATTAATTTTATATAATTTAATACTAGATAAATAACCCATTGATAGACCACAAAGTTAGAGTAAAAAGATAATATAGTTGGTGTTTGGTTTAGTTTTTGAATGGTAATTTTAGAATTAAAAGTGATTTTTGAGCTCAATAGAGTATTTGACAATTTTATTTTGAAAATCTGATTATAATTTTTAACATTATTTTTTAATTTTCGAGATCAAACCTATTTTTTAAAATTTGATTTTAATTTTAGACTTAAATTTTAAATTTTTATTTTTGATTCAAAATTTTGAATTTGAATTTCAATATTATGAATTTTAAAAATTTAAATCCAAACTCATTGTAACATATACACAATGGAGTCCAAATAGATGAATATTTCTAATAAAATCAACTTAATAATTATTCTTGAAATTTATTTTATTCTTGAAATTTATTTTAAATGTATCATCATGATTAGCACTCTCTGGGCTATTCAATAAACAACGTACTTTTATTTTATTTTGTTTCATTTAAATTATTTTTCTGCGCTTTGGGGTCTACGTACTCATAGACTTGAGCTTCTACGTACGTAGATGAATATTTTTAAATTATGCTAAATTAAATTTCACATAATTTTATTAAATTAAACAACATATTATATAAAGTAATTAATAATGCACGCCATAAAAACTACTATTCTCGTACTTGTTTAATTTAAATACAATTAATCTCTAGTTTAACCAATTCAAAGTCCCATATCATCGAAAATATATATATATATACCACATGATAAATTAAAATGGTGGGTAATTCATTAAAATACCTGCTATATATATATTTGATATATTAGATTAATATTTCTAATAAAACCAGCTTTATATATAATTTTCCTTGGGATTATTCGTAAATGTATCATGATTAGCACTGTTTTGTTTTGATTATTTTATTGTGCTTACTTAGATGATTAATATATATATAAATTATGCTAGAACTTTACAGAGTTTTTATAAATTAAACAATATATATATTATTATATACAATAATGGAAACCATGATAACTACTGTTTACTTTTTTTTCAAATATAATTAATTAATCTCTAGTTGAACCTGGCAAATACAATGCTCAGTTTCTTTTAAGTTTTTTTTAAAAAAATATTTAGAACGTTATCATTTTTTTTTCTTTTTTTTTGTATAGTTTTTTGAACATGCACGTAGGTTATTTATAACGTGACATGCAACAACTTATTTTGTGTAGCATTTCCCCAAGTACTCGCAAATCAGATCCAGCTCATTCCATTGTACTTACAACTTCTAAGTCCACCTTATTACAAGTCACGAGGGATTATTGTCTCCACAGCTGTATTTATGTATTATTTACATACTAAAAAAAAATTTTAATATAAAAATATTTTTTAGATGACATTTGAAACAAAAAAAAAAAAAAAGCATCCCTAAAATATTTTTAAAATATAGTAAATATTGAAGTTTCAAAAATAATGTTATATAAATTTTTATTGTATAAAATAATTTTATTAAATAATAAATTTTATTATTATTTATTATTTTTTGATATTTTAAAAATTAAAATTTTAAAATATTTTGATATTTTAAAATGTTAGAATATATTTTATCAACACTAGGCATAAGCGTCAGTATATATATACGCGCGAGACGAATCATTATTTACTGATGCTTTAATCGACGCTTTCAAATATTAAGAATCGTTCAATATTAAAAAAAATAAATATTAATTTTTATAGCGACGTGACATTTCAATTGTAGTGAACCAGAACTTGGTATATGAATGAATGTAAATAAAAATGGTACGAAATACTATTTTTATTGAGCTTAGAAAAGTAAAGGATGATTTGGAAACGAATTGGGCCCAAATCGGGATTTAAAATAAGAGATCTGGAATTTTAAATGAAAAAGTGGGCCCAGATTGTAGGTGGAAAATTCACAGTATCGAAAAATTCCGAGAAAATTACGGGAGCTCCGTAAATATGTTTTATGGCTACAGTAAAAATTTCGCGTTGATCGGACACCCGGATTGAGAGAACGGGCTCCGCCAGCGAATTCAAATACAGTGAGACTTTTGGCAAATCAAAAAGGGTCCAAACTGAAAAGTTTAAGTACCAGGAGGTAAATCAAGTTAAACTGTGGCTGCCCGTCAAATTTGAGCGAAAACGGGCGAAAAACGGGCGAAAACGGGCGAAACTGGGCTTGGGCCCAAGTTTTGGGCGCCCGAAAGTGGGTTCCGGGCGCCCGGAAGTTATTGTAGCAATTGAGTTTTACGGGCTGCAGCGAACCGGGCTGCACTGTAGCGAACCCGGTTCACTATAGCAGCCCGGTCCTGGTGAGGGTGCGCCCGAAAAGTTACTGTGCGCGCCCGAAAATCCACTGTAGCGCGCGGATCACGAGGCGGTTGGCACGGATCCCGAGGCGCGGGCACGGATCCCGAGGCAGTGGCACGGATCCCGAGGCGGTTGGCACGGATCGTGAGGCACGGGCGCGAATTCCGAGGCACGACAGCGCGCACGGCGTGCCGTGGCGCGCGGCCCGAGGCGCGTGTGGTAGGTGGGGGAGCGCCACGTGGCGTTCCCTCATTGGACGCCCTGACCGAGGGAGCAGGGGCGCGTCGGGAGCACGCGCGACGCTTGGCGCGGTGTCAGCGGGGGTGGCCACGTGTCGGCCCCCCATTCGTCGGTCAGCGCGACGTGACGCGCTGACGCGACGCTACGCGACGCAGCTACCGCAGGCGGTAGTGCGGTCCACGTGGCAGCCTCCGATTGGCTGCCACTGGTCCGTGGTCGCGGTGCACGGGTCCAGAGACACGTGTCACCTCACGATTGGCCGAGCGTGGTGACGTGGCGCTGAGCTGGCGCGGTGCTGGCACGTGGACCGCGGGGCTATTTACTGTAGCCGCCCGAAACTCACTTTCAGGCGCCCGAAAAGTGCGCCCGAAAGTGAAAAAATGGCCTATAAAGGCCCGAATAGCTCCATTTTTCCTCTTTTTCTCCTTTTTGGCTTCACCCGAGCGTACCAGGAGGGGTTCGGGCGATTTCGTGACGGGGTTTTCGAGGGCGCACGAGCGCGCCGTGGACTCCGTGGAGCGCGCAAGATGTTCCAAAGAGGCTAATGGACATCACGGCATTGTCAAGGTAGGCCCGTTTGTCATTTTGCGGTATTTTTGGCACAGTTTTAAGGTTTCCTTTTGGATTTTGGATTTTACCCCATGCCCACGTGCGTGTTAGGGACCAAGTTTTACTGTGCCGTTTTGCTGCGCGAGTGTCGCGGAAATTTTCGGCACGCCTCGTTTTGCGTGCCGCTCGTGGGCAACATGTACTGTTTTGCGTGCGGATTCGACAAATATGCACAGTTTTGGGCGCAAGCTTGGAATACGTGTACCGTTTTGCGTGCAAAGTTGGAAAAGGAACGTGCACCGTTTTGCGTGCCAATACAGGGTACGTGCTCTGTTTTGCGTGCGGGTTGGACCAATGCGCACCGTTTTACGTGTAGATTCTAATAATTTACATCGTTTTTCGTGCAGGGCTAGGAAAAATATGCACACTTTTGCGTGCAACCCTACAGTCAGACGTGCACCGTTTTACGTGCAGATTCGAGGTACGTGCATCATTTTGCGTGCAGGTCGTGTCGTCACGCACCGTTTTGCGTGCCGACTCTAATGTTATGCACCATTTTTCGTGCAGGATCAGAGAAGACGTGCATCGTTTTACGTGCAACCTTAAGAGAAGCATGCTCCGTTTTGCGTGCAAACCCGAGGTACGTGCACCGTTTTGCGTGCAAGTTGAGTTGACGCGCATCGTTTTGCGTGCTGACTGAAGTGGCGCGCACCGTTTTACGTGTGGGTTTTACTGACGCGCACCGTTTTGCGTGCAGGTTTGGTGAACGTGCACCGTTTTGCGTGCGGACTCAAAGGAATGCGCACCGTTTTGTGTGCAAGCTCGAGGAAACAAGTGGAATTGCGCGGAGACCAATTGCAAGTGTCTACAAGCAATTGGGGACGCTACTAGGTGGGGAATTCTGCCGAAATTGGGTGACCTCTCCCCTTGCTCCCTTGCTTTTCGATTTCGTAGCATGATAGTAGCCTGTTAGAGGCGTTAGGTAATTATGATCAAGATTGCCTGTCTAGATGGATTCAAATGAAAAGTGCAACTGTTGGTTGCCAGAAATAGAGGAATAATCGAGCATATGTAAATGGACACAGAGGAAAAGTGCAACTGTTGGTTGCTAAAGATACATGATGAATATGTAAGCGTAGAAGTAATTATTATTGACGAATGAAATGAAAATAATTACATGCATGAAAATGATTAGTCGATTATGATCAAGTTATGGTATAACCCTAGGAATCGTGTGGCATCAAGGAAAAGAACATGTTGGTAGTAAGACTAGGAGAAAACCTAGTATAGGGGATGACGAGTGACATCAACTTAGGAGTTATCCTAGGATGGACGAGTGGCATGGTCTTAGGTGATAACCTAAGGACACTGGATAGAGTGATCAACATAGAGTCAGGGAACTCTAGGACCTATGTGACATGGAACTTAGGTAAAGAAAACCTAAGGAGAGTTAGTGATCAACATAGAGTCAGGGAACTCTAGGACATATGTGACATGAAACTTAGGTAAAGAAAACCTAAGGAGAGTTAGTGATCAACATAGAGTCAGGGAACTCTAGGACATATGTGACATGGAACTTAGGTAAAGAAAACCTAAGGAGGGTTAGTGATCAACATAGAGTCAGGGAACTCTAGGACCTATGTGACATGGAACTTAGGTAAAGGAAACCTAAGGTGAGCTAGATGAGTTTAGACTCACAGACAGGAAAATAGAGTTAAGTTAACTCTAGGATCCCACAAGGAATCAGAGAAAGGGGAAATTAGATCAAGTGTGGTGACACGAAAGGGAAAATGAGAAATAGACCAAGTGTGGAGATATGAAAGGGGACATGAAATTAGAGTCAGCGTAACTCTAAATTATAAGTGGAACAGCAAAAATAGAGTTAAGTTAACTCTAGGATTCAGTGAGGAATCAGGAAAGTGGGATAAGATCCCAAGGTTAAAGAGTGAACAAATATAACCCTAGAAAGTCATAGGGTGTCTGGGCAAATGGATAATAACTTTAACTTCAATTTGAGTTAAAGAAATAAAAGAGAAATGTTTAAGAGTCCAGGAGACTCTCTAGTTATCCTTATGGCAAGACCTAGGATAAGAGGTAAATTGTTGTAAAAAGGCAAAGTTAAAAGCAAGCTAAAAGTGGCTAAAAAGTATAAAGAGAATGTAAATGGCGCCTTCGAATTTGAGACTCGTCAAGTGGAGCAGGACTCCCTGGGCAGTGACCCGTCGGACGAGGTACTTTCGAAAGGCTTAAAGTGAAAGCAAAGAGCTAAATGCTCAAAGGAAAGAGAAAGAGATTTGCCAGTGGCAAAAAGGGAGCTATAAACTCGAATAAGAAAGAAAAGCAAGTGTTCAAAGGCAAAGAGGCTAAGAACTAAAGTAAAAAGAGAAAGAAAAAGAAAAGAAAAGAAAGAAAATATAAAGATAAAACGAGCGCACCTTCGTGGGTAAAACGTAGCCTTGTTGGATGAGCGGCAGGATCCCTCTCCCGGGCAGTGACCCGTAGGACAAGTTCCCCGTTGGGCGGGGTAACACTTGCGGGTGTTATCGGCAACCTTAGAAATCTTATCTTATGGTAGCAGGACTACCGGGCTGGGGCCAGTTGGATAAGAATTTCTGAGGGTTAACTTGAACTAAAGCACCAGAAATTAAAAAATAAAGAGAAAATAGAGTGGCCAAGGTGGCCGGGTTAGTTTGACCCTGGATACAGCGGCATAGTGGCCGAGTTGGTGCTTAGCAGCCTAGTGTGGCTAGACAGAGTAGTGCTGGGTCGATGAGTATACACAGATAGTGTAGTCATATATTATATTGCATAGCAGCATACTGATATGGAGGATTTTAGTTTCCTAGCACTATTATTATTGCTTCCATTGGACCAAGTGGTGTAGGACACCTTTTTTTCTCGGTGGTTGAACCCACTGGGAACTCTGTCGTAGTTCTCACACCCCTTGGGTGACTCCCCCCACAGGTTCGGGAATGGATGCAGCGGTCGAGACGGATCAGATGCAGACAGCGAGGCATACGACAGGGGCAAGGGCCCAGCAGCATAGAGACCTAGAGGGTCTAGCAGAGGTATCCTTTTTATATTTCTTGAGTGAACCTTGTATGGTGAGGAAATTATGTAAAGGAATTGTAATAATTTTATTTGCAAGTTCAGAATGTAAAGTGTAATAAGTTTATTTATGGTTCACTCTTGTATGCTTTCATTTCCGCTATGGTTGTTTGAAAAATTTAAATTATAGTGATTTTTAGTACTCTGATATTGAGCTTCCGCATACACTTGTTGTGTTATTATGGATGTTACCGTTCCTTTCGGGTAGAAAAAGGTCATACCCGATTGGCGGGTCTGTTGGCGTGCCCGAACCGTACAAATTGGCGGACTCGGGGCGTGACATCAATAATCTTATATCAAATTAAAAAATATAATTAAAAATATATTTAAAATTATTAATTAGATTTAAATATTTTAAATCGAATAAAATAAATTAAATTATCTCGTACTGAAAATGTACTATTAATTTTTTCGAATCATGAATAGTAGAACTTTTTGAAAAATAAAAATCTTGTTATTCTTTAACAATCATAATAAAAAATTTATGTATTGAATAAATTAATTTTGAACAACTTATTTTGGCTTTTAAATAATACCTTTTAATGTCCTATTAACGGATTATTATAAAATAATATGTTAAGAGGGTTTAGGCGGAACAACAATTTCACTCCTTATATTTTTACTAATTTAATAATAAAATTTATTAATTAATATATTATATATTAATTTATTTACTAATTAATTAATTACTTGATTTATTTTTTCTAATAAATATTTAATTAATTATTTGAACAATTATTTTATTATTTATAATTAATTAGTTAATTAAAAATTAATTATTTAATGTGTTTATATAATAAGTAATATTTATATTGATTAAATAATTAATATTTTAACTAATCTATTAATTTTTTAATTAATTATCTAACTATTAAATAATTAATTAATTTATTTATTTACTAATAGTTAATTAAATATTAATTAACAATCCTTATTGTTAATTAATTGATTAATTAATATTAAAACACAAAATTAATATTATTTTTATTTATTTTAAAAATTATATTTATATCAGGAATAATCAAGAACCGTTTATCACTTTCCGAGCAAAACAATACCTTAATATACAACGCTTTTGGTGATTAACTGGCACAATGGGTGCACGCATTGTAAACAATAATTGCCTGGCTCTCCTCTGTCTCTAGATGTAAGCAATTATTCGTTTTCAAATTAAGTTATTTCACGCCGGAATAATAACATTTAATTAATTTTCTTTTATTATATAAAATATAAAAAAAAATACTACATATTATTTAATATAAAATTATTATATTATTTCTTATTAAAATTTTTACTATTTACAATAAATAATTATACGTGGAGCTGGTGAATAGGTAGAAATATATATTTACTTAATTTTTATTTAAAAATATATATTCGATCGGCAAATAACGAAGTTGGTAAATAGCGCAACACTATTTGATGCACATTTTAATCAAATAAGATGTGTAATCTGTAGTCAATTATACCATACATTATAATAAAATTAGATTATAGAGATATATTTTTATAATATTTTTATGCAAGTATTCTATTTATATTTTATCTTTATCGAAATTTAGATTATAGAAATATATTTTTTAAAACACATTACAATAATATGTCGCTATACATCATAACGACGGTACATATATATAGCGATACTAATAATAAATACCGATATTTTTATTAGCGCATAGTATTTTTTTCAGAGTTTAGAAATAATTAAAAGTGTCGGTATAATATAATTTTATTATAATAATATTTTTTAAGAGATAGAGATAGATGAACCGAAATCATAAAATTCTAACCTAAAAAAGATTACTCACTTTTATGAAATATCAAAATAGATGAAGACTTTTGAGTAGGAACAAGTTTTTTTTTTTTTTTCAATTAGTTAGTATTTCTTTTTCTTTATATATAAACACTTATATCGATCCACCTTTCCTTCCTGTCGCCATAATTCTAAGTTCCAAACTTCCTAGGTATTTCTCATGGCCTCCATGGCCATCATCTCCATCCTTCTCCTTCTGTCCTCAGTCCTTCTCGTCCCCTCCGCCGCGCAGACCGCCGCACCCGGGCCGACTGCTGCGTCGGGCCCGCCGAACGTGACGGCGGTGCTCGAGAAGGGCGGGGACTACTCGACCCTGATCCGGCTCCTGCAGGCGACCCGCGTGGACGAGCAGCTGAACAGCCAGCTGAACAACTCCTACAACGGGCTCACCTTCTTCGCCCCGACAGACGGCGCTTTCCAGTCGCTCAAGCCCGGCACCCTCAACGCCCTCTCCCTGCAGGAGCAGATCGAGCTGGTCCTCTTCCACGTCCTCCCCCGATTCTACACCCTCGCCCTCTTCGCCACCGCCAGCAACCCCATCAGCACGCAGGCCTCCGGTGCCAGCGGCGTCGACTTGCTCAACATCACAAGCTCCTCAAGCCAGGTCAACATCTCCACCGGCGTCGTCACCACTCCCGTCGGCAACGCCCTCCGCACAGACTTCCCCCTCGCCGTCTTCTCCGTCGACAACGTCCTGCTGCCGTACAGCATTTTCGGGGCCAAGCCGCCTGCCGCTGCCCCCGCTCCGGCGGCGCCGAAGTCCGCCAAGAAAACGCCGCCGGCCACCTCGACTGCTTCGCCACCGTCGACGGATGCGCCGCCCGGAGGCGGCTCCAGCTCGGCGGGCACCGGCACTGCTCTTCTCGGCATTGGGACGATGACAATGATAAGCAGCATATTCATGGGTCTCTTTTACTAAATGAGATCAGTACGCATTTGTTTGCATGCATGCATGGTTTCGATCGTCACATTTGAGAGCGCATTTTATGATTGATTTATGAGCACTTATGTTCTTAATTTGTGTAAGATCCATCTATTTGTGTTTCATTGATAATTTTTTCATGAAGTTGAATAATTAATATATATATATATATATTCTTTTGAAAGAGAAAGATATATAGCAATCGGTGAAAATATGGAGGTAAAAATTTATAGAACTTATGCGAACTATACATCTACTAAATTTTTCAAAATTCTAAATTTACTACTCTACCTCTTACCTCTTAATTGTGAGAAATACATTTTCATGTATAGTAATTAAATTTGTAAATATAAATAATATTGCATTTAAATTTTGATGAAGTCAAAGTATTTTTGATTGAATCAAATCAAAAAATTTAAAAATAAAATAATAAAATTAAAATTTTTAAAAATTAGATAATTGATTGAAAATAATCTATAATTCAGATTAGTTCTATTTATTTAGTTTTATAAATAAAATAAAATAAAATAAAAGTGTGAGATATTGCATGGGATTTTAATTAATGCTAGCTCGGCGAGACATGTGAGGCATGTTATTTTAGTGGTGAGGTCACATGTTCTATGACACGATAATTAAGAGAAGAAGAAAATAGGTTGTGCATACTTTTACTTTAATTAATTATTTAATAAATTAATACTTGCATGCAATTAATTAAAGTTATATATGGTGGCTTCATTGACTAATCTAAAATTTAAATCATGAAAAATTACAACTTTGAAAAGCCTACCCATGCTGTATAGTTTGATTGCATTAATTAAACAACCTTATGTTATCTTTGGATGTGTGAACATATATATACTTATTGCTAAGCGTGTCTAGCTCTTTAATTGCTAAAGGTAATTAGATAATTAATAGATGACAAGTAGTATATATATGATAATATATCAATAATGACATAGTATATGCAACTCCAAAGTCATAATTTATTAGATAAGAAAATAGATGCAATTTTATGAGCGAGTTGAGATAAAATACTATTAAAAATATTATTATTCACATATTTTTAATATTTTGATGCGGCTAATTTAGCGTTAGAGTTTCTGAAGAATGTGACTCAATCAAGTTGGACTGAAAATCTCGCTATGTTTGACAATATTTATAATCGACACGAAAAATTTGTAAACAATCATAATTATTTATTCAAGTGTTCGTTGTAAATATATATTCTACATTTTTAAAATTTTAAGTTGATACATTTAGCTCAATTTCATTCCGTTCAGAGTTTAGGTTCTATTGCTATTCAGTCTATTTTTATAATTTATATTAAAATATTTTTTAAAATGATAAAAATATAAATTGTGAACGCAACAGTGCTCTTAGGCACCGTTTGGTTGAGAAACAAGGGGAATAAAGGATTATCCCCTTCTTGTTCCCAAAACACAAAAACCTATGGGTGGAAAATAGTTCCCATCCTTAACGGTTATGGGATAATCCGTTAAGGGTGGGATCGAGCTGTAACGACCTGACCCACTAGCAATAATAACTCGTTGAACCCAAACTATAATCCAAAATGCTTAAGCCCAGTTATTATTGCTAGTGTTCATATCTTTTATATACACCATCACAACTCCATTCCCATCCAATGTGAAACTATTGGGGTGTCACAAACTCCCCCCGTTTAGGCCTGACGTCCTTATAATCCAATCATACATACAACCCAAGATCACCAGGCGAACTGAGACTTGTCTCGCTAGCCCTATCATCTAGACCCAATCTCAACCGAGACTCGTCACATAATTTTGGTCAGTGATTGGCTATGATACCAAATGTAACGACCCGGTCCACTAGCAATAATAACTTGTTGAGCCCAAGCTACAGCCTAAAATACTTAAGCCCAATTATTATTACTAGTGCCTATGTCTCTTATACACTCAATCACAACTTCATTCCCATCCAATGTGAGACTATTAGGATGTCACAGGAACAACAGTTACCACCCCATTGGTGGAACAAGTTGTTTCACTCAGCTATCTGTCCCCTTTTGCTCTTGCGCGAAGCTCGATACACTCCATTCCTCACCCTACAAAAGCTTATTTTTTCTCTTCTCCTCCGTGAAAAACCCGTCTTCCTCACTTCCTGCTCACCTCTCTGAAGCTCCCTTTTCCTCACATCTGAGAATCTCTTTTCTTTCTCACCTCTCCCTTATCTCTTCGATCTACCTCACCTCTGCATAGGATATTGCCATCTCCGCACCGATCGGATTCTCACGTTGCCTTTCGATCTATGCGAAGTTGGCCACTTTGTTGCCCTTGGGTGGCCTTTCGCTTCATCCAAAGGAACCCTCTTCCTTGTGTGCCCCAACCAACGATGCCTCGGATCCAGAGTTTCTGTACAGTTTCCTCCATCTTTCCGATGCTCTCCTCGTCGTCACCCACCCTCTCGATCTCATAAATCCGCCCCGAATTGCGATCTCGAAATACTTTGGAAAAGAGTTTGTACTTTTTCTCTCTCCCTACCCTCTGCGTGCCATTCCATCACTGGGAATCCATCTTCTTTCTCTCTTGCATACCCCTTCAACCTCGCCGAGCTCCATAAGTGCCACCATCACACCGACCGTAAAAGTACTCATACTGAGGTCAATCCGTTGTGTGCGTATCATGTAGATCTATCTCGTGTGTTGCTTTTGTGGGTTTTGTTTGTAGCTACTACACCTCTGTTGCTCTTGTTTGCTAGGTAGTTGTAAATCAGAAAACTTTTCTTCAGATTTTCGAACGGTTCTTTATTTGGTCATTCGTTAGTTTCATATTATTCTTACAATTGAATTCACTAACTAATCCTAACCTATGTTAAGTTAGTAAATAAGCCATTAATGTTGTTCCCTAAAATATCTTGGAACACGTTCTACTACTATATTTAATATTACCAATTTCATTTGGTGCGTCCTTGAAGATTACATCTTTCTTCTAAATGGACTAGTATTTTTTGAATGGACGCATTTATAGTAAAAATATGTAAAAATATGTGTACTTCATAATAGTGTTCATGCAAATCGATATAAGTAATTCTGCATAACTTATATAAACAAAGTATAATATCTATGTTCACAAAATTACGGAGTAATACGAATATGTAAACTTCCAATATATAGCACGCACACAAAATCAGATGTATAAGAAAGCGAAGAGGCAAATATAAGTAATGTGCGAAATAAACTACATTTAAACTAGTAATGAAAATCAACAAAAATGTCTAAGTTCAACAAGTCTACTAGATGATTCTTATGATTATTAGTAAAAGATCATCATTAAATAGTAAGATTACGTTTCCACAAATGCATTACATACTTGTCAATAATACGTCGCGAATGTTGCATCCACAAAAGTGGTATACAAAGGAAGCACTTTCTAAAAAAATATATATTTGTTGAACAAATTTAGAATTGTGGCTTCTTGTGTTATGTGGCTCAAGTGGTTACTAAGTAGCATCGGGTACAGTGGATTGTAAATTTATGCCATCCATCAGATGCTTATGGTAACTGTCATCATCACTGTAATTTTTACAAATCATCCTCCATTGCCGTCACTCACTCCAATAAATTGTATATACATAAAATCCAGACTACAACTCAAGTCATTGAACACATGAAAGTTTTTGGATGTAATTCATCATATGCTTACTCTTATATTATTTACACATAGCATTCAAACTACTGTTCAGAAATGTATCATAGGTGATTAACAAGTTACATAATAGTTAGGGCATAGCATAGAAAGAGATGATGAGCATGCTATATAGGATCACAATACATTTAAATTATGTCATCGAAAGTATATAATATTGCAGATGACAATAGTAATAAAGATAGCACAAGTAGTTGTGAGAGGAGTCAAATCTTGCTAAATAGAAACCTTACGCAATGGGGGCAGTTGTGTGTGATCCAGACCTTACTATTCGGGCAAAGGGATGCAGTGGAAGAAGATCTACGCATATCGGTAGCGTACTCCCAAACAGTATTCAATATAGCACCAATAACTTACTGCTATCGATATATATATATATATATATATATATATATATATATATATAGAGAGAGAGAGAGAGAGAGAGAGAGAGAGAGAGAGAGAGAGAGAGAGAGAGAGAGTCCGGTTGGAATGCTATCGATAGCACCAAGCAATCGGTGGTATTAAGTTTTTAGCCGTTAGATCAATCCATTTGATTATTTCTACCAGTTAGATCATACTATTTTTCCAACCACCCACTAAATTCTACGGGCCCACTATTATCCTAACTGCACATTTCTTAATCCAAGGGCTAAAAACTTAATAGCACCAATGTCTTCATACTATTGGTAGTATAGTAGCATATATATATATATATATATATATATATATATATAATCTGACTAATATGATATCGATAGTACCAAGCATTTGGTGCTATCAAGTTTTCTATTCTTAGATCAACTATTTTGATCATTTCCACTCGTTAGATTTTACTATTAATTTATCCAACCACCCATTAAACCCAAGGGACTCACTATCATCTTAACCATACATCTTTTAATTCAACAAGATATATATATATATATATATATATATATATATATATATATATATATGCTCATTCAAATACAAAATTATATTAAATTTAATTTATTTTTAAATATATATTTATTTCTAAAATAAGTAGTTTTTGTTTGTATTTAAACCCAACGCAATTTTAAAAATATTGACTAAGAAGAAGGATTCGAGAAGCTTCTTTTTTTTTTGGTTTTTTTTTTTTTTATATGAGTTGGTTTAAATTCGAATTGTCGAGCCTCTATTATTAATTTTACCTCTCTAACGTCCGTTTTGGGGGCCGTGGCACGTGCACGTCGATCGATCGGATCCATTGGAAATTATTGAGAATTTTTTATAAGAGGAATGCTACATGTAGATTTCAAAAAGAATATACATCATATATCTCACTTCATTCAAAGATGGAGATTTATTCATAAGTCATTTCGAAGTGATCGGTAAAATTTATCTCATCTTTAAATGAATGAGATATAAAATATACATTTTATTTGGGTCATCCTTATTCCTTCATTTAAGTTGGTCAAAATAAGATCCAATTTATTGGATCGAGAAATTTTATATATATATATATATATATATATATATATATATATATTTCAAATTAGCCCGATTTGGGATGGCAAAATGCAAATTCGATCCGATTGAAATAAAAAAATAATCAAAACGGAACAATTTTTTTTAAAAAAAAATTTGAACATGAAATTCGAACCAAAACCTGATTGTTCCATCTAGTATAGTTTAAATAATAAAATAAAATTATATTAATTTATTTTGCAGTTTTAAATAGTTTATTTTAAATATATATATAAATTGCTTCTATGACAGCGATATTTTTATTTTAAATACATAACGGTTCATTTTAGTTAGATAATTTGAAATTATGTTTGATCGAGCTAGTTCGTATCCTGACACCCAATTTTAAACGGAGTCCGGATCTGGCTACAATATGTTGTTCGAAATTCGGGTTCGCTTCGGATCCGAACACAGAATATTTACGGACCTTAATTTTTTGCGATCCCTTATCTCGGCCCGGTAAAATTTGGGCTGGATTAAATTTGTTTTAGGCTTCGATTCTGATTAAGATGACCAAAAAAAGATTTAAAAAAAAAAAAAGCCCAATCTGTGTTTCGTGGAGCCTCTAATTTTTAAACCCGATTATAATTAATGGATTGGTTAACGAGAAACGACACGACTTGACTCAACACACATAGACGTTAAGTCAATTATACGCTAACTAATTATTTCAAAAGCACGTGTTGATAGGAATGACGCATTTATCACACTTAAAGTCTCAGACAGAAGCTCACAGACTTTGACTTGACTTAACTCACATGATGCTAAGTCAATTGTTGGGTTTTTTGTCATTACATTTATTATGAACTGCAGTCTCATTCAACTTAGGGCCGTTTGGTTACATGCTTTTGCAACTAATTACAGTTGCAAATGCATACATTCTCAATTCATATGTTTGGTTTGGTGCAGTTGAGTCTAATTGCTCCAGTAACAACTGCACAATAAAGCCGGTTGGTGAAAAATAGAATCACCCACTAATTAATATAAATAAATGAATAATGAAATAAATAATTATTTAATATATATTTATTTGTATATAGATATATAAAAAAACTTGTAAATAAATAAACGGTAATAAAAGATTTTAAGCAATACAAATTTTACGTAAAATAATTAATTTATTTTTTTTTAAATTAATTTTATTTAAAATATAAAAAATAGTTTTATTCCTAAATTTTTATAGAATATGATTGTTTATGTTAATGTAATAAATTTCAATTAATTTAATTATCAAATTTGATAAAAAAAAAGAGAATCATAATAATTTTTTAAGTTTGATTTATATTGATAATTTTAAATTTTGCCGATAGATAAATTAAAAATTATTAAAAAATATAAAAATATTGCATATATCTACTTATTTATTTATAGATATATAACAAATTCAAATAATCAATAAAATTATATAATTATACTTGGCTCATCTGTTAAAAAAAAACAACTTATGATTTATTTTTTCGTACAATCATCTATAAATACATAATTTTATAATATTAACTATTATTTATAAATATATAATTTTATAATATATAAAATTATATATAAATATAAAACTTTAATTAATAAATTAAAAGATAGCATGATTATTTTATATTTAGGGTGGGCAATTTAATCTCTCTATCTAAAAAGTGGTAGATTTATAAATACAAATATCAACTGTCAACTGTAATATTTGTAACTGTACGTATTTCTAACTATATTATTTTTACAACTACATCTAACCAAACGACACCTTATTGAATTTATCGCTTATTATGATAAAAGGTGAATTATGTTTTTGTGCACAGAATGAAACACTTAAGTATTAATTATTTAGGCTTTTTGATCGTTTCTAAGACAAGTGGTAGAAACTTGATTGGTGGTACCTGAAATTTTTAATTTAAAATTTAATTAATTTATAATTTTTAGTTAAATTTATTTTTAAAAAAAAATGAACGAAGATTTTTTTCTAAAAAGGAAAAAAATAGCCTTGGTGTGTTTGTTCCTTGTAAAAATTGTTAATTTTTTTTTTCAAATATAAAAAATAATATATTGCAAAAAACGAGAACTTGCCACGAAGAAATATGGCTGAGGCATTCATCGAATCGTGGTGCACGTGAGTGGTCCACACTTGACCACTCATGCGTGCACACAAACACACTCATGAAAGAGAGAGCTAGGTTCAAATTTCATTTGCCATTTATTTATTTTAAATAAAAAAACTTTCAAAATGATGATTGGTACGTTTCAATATAATTTAAATTATTTAAATTATTTTAAAATTAAAATTTTATATTTTTTAAACAAAAAGATGAGTGACTGAAAATAAATATTATTTAAAAAGTGATAATAGAAGTCATGTAATCAAGATCGAAAGTATATATATTATTTTAAATAGTTTATTTTTTTTTAATTAAAATTTAATTAATTTATATTTTCTTACACTGTTAAACAAGCAAATATTTTATATCAATCATTAAATTTATAATTTTACAATTCTTTCATCATTAAGTCAATGATGTCAAAAGAATTTGAAATTTGATTTCTAAAATATTTTCAGTGGTATAAATCATATTCCACGGTATTAATCGTCGATTTGAAAGTTCTATTATTGAAAAAAAATAGATTGCAATGGAGTTGCCATCGATAGTTAATTTTGATATATTTAATTTACAAATATAAGTTAATAATAATAATATATATAGTACGATAATTATTATGTATAAATAATATATAATATATAATATATTTTTTTCTTTCAATGAAACATGTGGGGTTAATAATTAAATTTTTTTTTTTTACAAATCAAACACACACACACACAAAAAAAAAACTCTACGAAAATTTTACATAGAGTCAACACTACAATAAAATTAGATTATAGGAATATATTTTTATGACACTTTTGTGTAAGTATTCTATTTATATTCTATCTATATTGAAAATTAGGTTATAGGGACACATTATAATAATGTGTCGCTATACACCCTAACGACTGTATATATAGCAACAATAATAATAAGTATCGGAGTATTTTTGCTAGCGGTATTTTTTTTAACGTTTAAAAATACTTAAAAATATCGTTATAGTATAATTTTATTATAGTGCAAATCGCCTCTTAGGTATTTTTGCGCCCATACTATTGACCCAAAAAATTATGCTGGTACTAATGAATTGAATCCTTGTAACTCATTTTGTTTTGGCTAATTTCCAATTTGCCTTTAATTACGGTTTCATTGCTGAGTACCAAAAGTACCGGCCAATCATTATAAGAGAATGTTTAACTGAATGTTATCTAAAAAAAATATAGTGTAAAATTTACAGTTATTCTGTCTTATTAAGTGACATATAATTAATAGTGCAGAAATAATAAATATTTTATTAATGATATGTAAGTAAAAGTTATGCTTAAAAAATGTAAGATGCACATTTTATTCGTGGGAGAATAAAAGTTTATTCAGCGGTCAGTTCGAAATAATCGATAAAATTTACTTTATTCTGAATGTATATTTTATCTAAGAGTGTAGAAATAGTATTTTTTTTTTTAGTAAATACTTTTTATACATTTTATTTAAGATGTATATTTTACACCTTATTTATTTTAGAATAAAATAAATTTTTACTTATTATTTTCTATAATAAATAAATAGTATTACTCTTTTCTTTTACTCTACGTTAATGCACATTTATAAATAGATCTTAAAATTCAAATCAAATTAATTACCCACCCAAAAAAAGTAAAACCTTATCAAAACAGTGCATCCACTCAAAATCTCCATCAAAATCACATAATCTGCGTACGTACGCTGCGGGGCCCACGACGGGTGACGCGGTGATGACGTGTCACATTGAAAAGTCCTCGCCGGTTCGGATCTGCATGGAGGGGGAGGCGTATCAGTCGTCCACGTCACCCCCACCATCTTCTCCCACAATCCTACGTCACCTCGGATAAGGCGTGACGTCACCCCTATCTCTTCGTCGTATCCAACGCGAAATTCAAAGTCCACGCGGCCCTCCCTGGCTCCCCCCAGCACTATTACTATGCGCACACGGAAATCTCGTTGCCTTGGTGGTAAATTGCACCATAGTACCTGAACGACTCGACGATTTAATTCTTGTCCTCAAACTCTATAAGGTTTATTACTTTTAAAAGTATTTCACTACTACTCTCAATTAGAGAAAAAATATTTTTTTGTTTAAATCCAATCATCTAATTCGATTTTTTATATCTAAAACTTAGACGATTAGACTAAAAATATAGGATTAATATCATACAACTTCATATAAATATATA
Source organism: Tillandsia fasciculata (assembly GCA_029168755.2). Classification (NCBI taxonomy): domain Eukaryota; kingdom Viridiplantae; phylum Streptophyta; class Magnoliopsida; order Poales; family Bromeliaceae; genus Tillandsia; species Tillandsia fasciculata. Next base: position 3,849,261 of record CM054948.1, on the reverse strand, counting down.
TCAAATAATAAATATATTTTTATATAATTTAATTTTTTATTTTTATTCTTTTAAAAATTTTAAATTATTCACATATATATATATTTAGAAAAATATAGTTAAATACTTATTTTTGATTGGTGAGTGAGATAAATTTATTTTTTTATACTTTCAGATATTATACTTAATCATAATTAAGTATATTTTTTAACACTTCGATTTTTTTTTAAAAAATATACTTGTAAAGATAAAATTAACATTTCATTTAAATTCTGTTTAAAAATAAATAATAAACTAGTGGTAATAAACTAGAAAAATATATATAAACATCTTAGAACTTAATTTTAAAAAAATAAATATAAAAAATTAAACTTTTTAGAAATATATCGACTATTCGATAAGTTTCTAGAGTGCTGTATTAAATTAATCTAAAAATATAAAATAAAAAAATAATAAATTCATGGTGCATAAATATATAAATAAACATATAAATAGAAAACATGAATTTTAATCTTTTGTATAGCATGATATTAGAACTAATTATAAATTTTTATTTTTATATCTATAAAGATATTGGTATGGATTTTTTGAGTCTAAGATAAATAATTTCTTTCAATATAATAAAAATTTCTAATAATTTGGACTTACTTAACTAGAAAAAATAAAAATAAAAAATAAAAAAGCAGAGGATGGAACAAAAATTAAGTAAAATGTCAGGGACTAACATGCAATTCACCCACTCGGCGGTCGTTGGTCCGCCTTTGCCGACTTCATCCGTCGCCCTCGCTCGACACGTGTGGGCCCCACGCACGATCGGGGTGAATCGGAGATGACGTGGGCGTGACGTGCGATCGCGATTCCTTTTTATTTTATTTTTATTTTTTAAATATTTTTTCTTTTCGACATTTTCCGAGTCCACGTCATCGAGAGTGAGGCGTGTGCGTACGTAAGCAGTTGACCCGCTTTTTAGTTCCCGGTCTTCGTAGTGTTCCACTTTGCCCCTCTAACATAAGATATTATTAAACAAGTGGTAAATTACACTTTTTAACCCCCAACTATAACCCGAACAATATTTTGATCCTTAAATTTTAATTTATTATAATATTTTACTTAATTTTTTAAAATTATTATAATTAAGTCTTATTATTTAATTTAATTTTTAATTTATATTACTTTTGTATTAAGGAAAACTAAAAGTATAATTTACCCTATTATTGCATAACTAGCTTCTAAGCTTTTGAATATATTCGAAAATTTGAATTTAATATTTGTAGTTAACTTTTTTTAAACATTAATTTTTGTCTATAAACGTGTAATTATTAATAGAGAACAAATTATTATTTATAACGGGTTTGTATATTAATAATAGTTTAGAATTAAGTAGGGCAAATTTGAAATTTCGAGTTTTAGTAGCGCCAAAGAGCAGATAAAATAATTAAGATTAACTAACTTTTATTATATTTAAAGTAAATTTTAAATTTTTAAATTTATAATTACTCCACTATTGAGATTTATTTAACACTTTTTTACTACTTAACCAAAGCCTCTTAATAAAATTTTTAGATTTTATCTAAAATAATATATAGATTTTTTAATAATAATATAAAGATTGAAGAAAAAAATAATTTAATAATATCTATGAGAAAAAATAATAAATTTGGTTTAGTAGATTTTATATTAACTTAAATTATATAGATTTGTTAATAATAATATACAAAATTTACAAAATTTATATAGATACTTTTGATATTAAATTATATATAATATCTATAATTTAATAATATAGATTTGTTAGATTTTATCTAAATTAAATTTCAAATCTTTTCGATATTATTGATCTTATGATTAAAAAGTTATAAAATTTATAATTTTAATGGTAGATATAAAATCTTTTGTTCGTTTAACGATGTAAATCGATCTAAATTAATTAATTTTTTATTATAAAATTCTTTAAACTATTCAAAACACGATATATACTCTTGATCTTGATTACAATACTCATATAATTATTTTTTAAAGAATATTTATTTTCAGCCGTTCATTTTTTTGCCGACTTGATGGACTAGAAAAAAATATCAAAAATATATAGAATTTAATTTCTAAATACTTTTAGTGGTCTATATCATGTTCAACGGCGTCGATCATCAATTTAGAAGCTCTATCATCGAAAACTGATGGGTGGCAAACGAGCTGGTTTGCTAGTGATAGCATTCCAGCCTATATATATATATATATATATAGTAAAACTTATATTATTTTAAAAGAACACAAACTCAACTATACTTGTGAATATTTTACTATTGAATTTGTATTGAGATTTGTATAATTGTACTTTCTCTTTCTCTCTCTTTAGTTGACTTTATAATAGCATAAATCCTAATATAAATTCAATGGAAAAAAATTTACAAGCATAATTAGCCTTATACTTTTAAAAGTATATAAACTCTACTATATATATATATATATATATATATATATATATATATATATATATATATATATATATATATATATAGAATAATTGCCTGTGTAACCCTGAAATCTAAAGAAATATCTGATTTACCCCTCTTATTTTTTCCTTTCCAATATACCCTTCATACGTTCCACCGTTATTAAAAATACCCCTACCGTTTTCCTTTGTTAAGTTAATTAGGGTTAAACTAGAGTTAAATAATAATCGGAGTTGAAAACTATCAGATATACCTATTTTGTCCGGGTTTAGGGTTTAGGGTTTAGGGTTTAGGATTTTTTAGGGTTTTAGGGTTAGGGTTTTAGGGTTTAGGGTTTAGGGTTTTTTAGGGTTCTAGTGTTTAGGTTTTAGGGTTTAGGGTTTAGGGTTTTTTAGGGTTTTAGGATTTAGGGTTTAGGGTTTAGGGTTTTAGGGTTTAGGGGTTTAGGGTTTAGGATTTAGGGTTTAGAGTATATTTGAAAGGGCAAAATAGTAATTACACACAGATAACGGCAGTTTCAAACAGTACACTAACAGAGTTTAACTTCAGGGGTATTTTGGAAAGAAGTTGGAACGTAAGAAGGGTAGTTTTAATATTAGCCTTCTAAGAGAGGTAAATTTGAAAACAGGAAAATTTTTAGGGGTATATAGAAAATTGCCAATATATATATATATATATATATATATATATATATATATATAGAGAGAGAGAGAGAGAGAGAGAGAGAGAGAGAGAGAGAGAGATAGTAGAGCTTATATACTCTCAAAAGCACAAGCCCAAATATGCTTTGAGTTTTTTACCATTGGATTTGCGTTGAGATTTGTGCTATTTACTTTTTCTTTCTCTCTTGAGTTGACTTTACAAAAACACAAATCTCAATACAAATCTAATAATAAAAAATTCACAAGCATATTTGGACTTGCGCTTTTGAGAGTATATAAACTCTACTATATATATATATATATATATATATATATATATATATATATAATGCTAATTCACAATCATAATTGGGCTTGCATTTTTAAAAGTATATAAGCATCTCTGACTTTGTATTTTTAAAAATATAGGAGCTGAATTCTATATGAGTCCGACTACTATACTTGTACAACCACCAAGTAATTTGTGCTTGTAAGTTTTCTACCGTTTGATTTAACCCTTTGACTAATTTCATCTCTTAGATCATTCTATTCCACCAATCACTCACTTAACCCAATGACCCCACTATCATTCTAAGCTAAAATCTACAAACACTAATGACTTTATATTTTTAAAAATATAAAAACTCAATTTTTTATATATATATATATATATATATATATATATATATATAGTCTGGCTAAAATACTATCGATAGCACCAAGCAATATTTAGTGCTATCAAGTTTTCTGCCGTTGGATGAAAAGATATGCGGTTGGGATTATAGTGGTCCCCTAAGATTTTAACTGTTCAACCAACCACCTAGTAAACCCTAGGGGACCACTATCATTTTAACCACACATTTTTTAATCCAAAGGTTAAAAACTCGATAGCACCAATGACTTGGTGCTATATATATATATATATATATATATATATATATATATATATATATATATATATATATATATATATATATATATATATATATGGCGAAATTACAGAAAACTCTCCTATAATATACCGCTTTTTCACTTTGCCCCCTGTCTTTCAAAAGACTATATTTTGCCCCCTCGTAATTACGGAATTATTTTTAGGGGTAATGAGGTTAACCGAACATGTGAAATGACGATAATACCCTCTTTATTCATGTGCTTTATAATGACGGCAGAGAAGCTCCCATGGATGCTCCGCATCGACCGGCGGATGCTCCGCCAAATCCGCAGCGTCGCAAAGCCCTCGCGTTGCTCCCCTCCGAGTCCACCGTCGCCCCTGCCCCCGTCACCGCCGAGAAGCTCTCATCCTCCTCCCCCCTTGTCGTCGTCGTCGTCGTCTCCGCCGCCGTCGGAGAGGTCGGGGAGTCCAGGGAGCTGGACATGGAGAGGGAGGGCGTCCCAGCGCGGACGAGTGAAGCGTCCGCGCGGCGGTCTATGGGGGCTCGCCACGTGGCGGCTCCCCCTCACCTCGCGCTGACCCGCGCCAGAGGAGGCGCGGGTCCCCGTGCGCTGACCTGCACCAGTACGCGCGTGCGCTTCTTCGTGCACGCGTGCTGCGCGCAGTAGTGCGGAGAGTGGGGCGCCGACACGTGGGGCCCCACCAGCCTCGGGCCTCGCGGGATACCTCACGGAGCGACGGCGGCGGTCCGCAGTGGGATCCCTCACGGAGCGACGGAGCTCGTCGACGGCGCGGAGGTAGCGCTCGGCCACAGAGCGATCGGGAGAAGAAGAGATTGAAGGATATTTTCGGTATATTACCTAAGAAATTGACGGCTCACTAACGAAATGCTGACGACGGGGGTGTAAATGCACAATTCCATAATTACGAGGGGGCGAAATATAGGCTTTTGAAAGATAGGGGGTAAAGTGAAAAGGCGGTATATTATAGGGGGTTTCTGTAATTTTTATATATATATATATATATATATATATATATATATATATATATATATATATATATATATAATTGAGCTTCTATGCTTGTAAAAGCATCAAGTTATTTGTGTTTGTAGGAATGTGCGGTGAGGATGATGATGGGCTCCTTGGGTTTAGTGGGTGGTTGGTGGAATAGTATGATCTAGGGAATAGAATTAATCAAAAGATTAGATCTAACGGTCGAAAACTTACAACCACCAAGCAATTGGTGCTCCTATATACATACATATATATATATATATATATATATATATATATATATATATATATATATATATATATATAATATATATATATTGTATATATATATAATACAGAATCGGACGTGGATATAATTGATTTGTTTAAATTGGATAAGTATCTAAAAATTAGGAATATAGTTTAATTTTTTTAAATTAAAATTATAAATTGACGGTTATAAATATAATCAATGTCATATAATTTGAGATACGAGTTATGAGAATTATGATAAATTAGTTTGGTATTTATGACTTTGATTTGGTTGCAGTCATGAATTTTTTTTTTTTTTTTTTTCTTTTCTTGTCGTGTGCGTCGGCAAAAAAATTCTATCTTATTTTTTTATACTCTTTTTTTTTATTTTATTTATTCTATCTTTTCTATTCTCTTTCAACCTTCCTTCTATTTTTTTTTTAAATTTTTTTTTAATTCCGAATGTTGATTTATTTTTTTTTAATTTTTTTAAAATTTTTAAAATATCAAAATTGATCTAAAATTTCAATAAAAACCTTCTATTTTTAAATTTTTTTTTTAATTCCGAATGTTGATTTAATTTTTTTTAATTTTTTTAAAATTTTTAAAATATCAAAATTGATCTAAAATTTCAATAAAAATTATAATTATAATTTTAAAATATTTGAGCTCATCACTAATCAGATAGATTAGTGATTTTTAAATTTGTCGCATCATGTAATCTTTTAATTGATGTGATGTGAGCCAGTTAGTCTCTTTAACCTTTAAAATTTAAGCACCATTTATTTTTATGGATTTAATAAATACATTTTATATAATTTACGTAATTATAAATTCATCAACGTATGTAATTAATTAGTTAGAATTTTACATCCAAAAATTTATCAAATTATTTAAATCAAGTTAAATAAAAATTTTTAATACTAAAATTAAAATTTTAAAAAATCATATATCCAAATAAACATCAGAAAGTTTATACATATTTATCTTAGACAGTTTCGTCTTATCTTATTCTGAATATCAAATTAAATCATGGTTGTCACGCATGATAATTAATTAATATTATTATTATTAATGTTAAAGTATACTATATAGATATTTATAAAATAAATGAAAATTTTATATCCTAAATTTTGAATTACGTAGATTTACTCACTTTTTTATAAAATTATTTTAATACAAAATATCAAAATAAATTTTAAATTTTAAATAATACGATAAATAATCCACATCTTATAATAAAATATATAAATAATAATAATAATAATATTATTATTATTAGAGCAATACTATATGTAAACTTATAATACCAGAGTAAATCTTACACTAGGCTCTTAATCGCCCGTATTTTCTCATTTGTTTATTATTTTTTAATAATAAAATTTTAATAATTTTTTTCTTTTTTGGGTAATAGAATATAAAATATATTTATATACGCAGCTAGAATAATTTTAAAAATATTAAAGTATTTATACTCTAATTTTTTTTTGTCAATAAATTAATTTTAACTATTCTTAAATTATGCACAATGATGCGTCTCGTAAGTAACCACTATTATTTATTTTTTATTTAATTACAATAAAATAAAAAATAAAAAAATTAAAATTAAAAATAAAAAACTAGATTATTATTTTTAAGTTGCGTTTGGTAATGGAATAAGCAAAAACTAGTTATATCAGGGATAAGTATAAGTTACGGAACTAATGTAAAAAAACATTTGGTATGTTTCAGGAATAAAAAAATTTATATTTGGTATGATAATAAGGAATAAAAGAAATAAAGAGTATTAGTTGGTATAAATGACCTTTTTACCCTTTTGCTTTATAATGTGTTAAAACAATTTAAATTGTAATTTATTTCTTTTAAATAGTTGATTGAAGCTTTTAAAAAAATCAAATAAAATCAAAATCAAAATTAATATTTCATAAAAATAATATTAAATTTAAAATTTTATTTGCTCTATTTTTCTAAAATTTAAAATATTCATCAAATTTTTTGAAATTTTTTAATCATAACAAAAAGTATATACTATTTGTTTGCTATAAATTTCATATTACTTCCTACTAATATATACAATTTAAATTTAATACTCAGTACCGAATGTAACTGATTCAAATATTTATACATCTGTCATAAAGTGAAAACTGGTTATAACATATTTTTTTAATAGTAATCATCGTGGGTTTAACTTCTATTATTTCACAATTGATTTGTAACTTCAGTTTGAATTGCGTCGCCCCGCCGAGAGTCTAATGCTCCGGGCAATGAAATAGCTCTGTCATCCTCTTCCACGACGGTGGCATGCGGGTCATATGATTCGTTCAAATATTTATCACTTTTCTGATTTCTATAAATAAAATTATGTATGACGCAACATGCCATAGCGAAACAGGGTATCCAATGAAAAAAAAAAAAAAAAAAGTCAAAGTGTGGGTTTGAAGAGTGGGAATTGTTATTCCCACTTATTTTAGTAGTACTGAAATAAGATATACTGATTAATTTCTGATGTGTTTAAAAGAATAAAAAAAATATTTCCCTTATTACTATTGTTGTACCGTTACCAAATGTTACCAAACGGAGCCTAAAAATATTTTTAGCTCAGTATTTATTATTATTATTATTATTATTAGATTGTTGCTGATGATATGATAATAATATATTTATGATATTAAATTTTAAATATTATTATTCAAAATCACCATTATTATAAGTTCAAATTTTCTTTTTGTTTTTTTATACACGCCAACAAATCTCAAAAATCACTCCCACACGCGATCACGAGCGACGTGGCTCCGAGTTGCCGCGTGACGTCACTGTCCACAGTATAGCACCCTTATCCAATAAAAGTACGACACGTCAGCAAAATACACTGTTTTCTGTTCGTGCCCTACAGCGAACTTGGCCCAACCGATAGGCATAACGGATGACGTCATCCAGCGAAGCAGAGCTCGCCCACGTGGACCCCACCCCCCCTTACCAACAGGCTTACGCGCGTCCACGTCATCGTTAAAAATTTTTAGGAAAACCCAACCCCCAAAACCTCGCAAAAATCAAATAATAATAAAAGTTAAATTACATTTTTGGTCCTTCATGTAAAACACGTGTCATATGATCTTATTAGCATAAATTACATAACAGGACACTAATAATATTTTTAATATTTTGAAGGAGTATTTACGAAATCATTACTTTTCGAGGAGTGGGCGAAGAAAATAGCGAGCAGTGGGGCCCGCCTCATGGGGCGGGCGCGCGCGCGAGGGCCAACCGCTGGTGACGTCATCGCTCCCCCCCTCCCCCAATTCCGTTATAAAAAAAAATCCTCTCCCTTTCTCCATTCAACACAAATTTGCCCGCTCGGCCAAATTGGGAGAATTAATTTGGAGAAAAGGGAGGGGGAAAGAGGAAAAAAAAAAAAAATGCACCAAGCGATTCCGTACAGCAGCGGTCGGGTGACGTGGCTCCGCCCCGCGGCGTCGGTGTCATCGTCGTCGGCAGCGGCAGCGGCAGCGGCGGCGGCGGCGGCGGCGGCGGCGGGAGAGAAGGGAGGGGTGGCGGTGGCGGTGGCGTGGAGGAGGACGGTGGCGGAGAGCGCGGCGGCGGTGGTGGGGCGGCGGGGGTGCTGCATGAGCCACGTGGTGCGGCGGCTGCTGCAGGGCCTCGGCGTGAACCCGACGGTGTGCGACGTAGACGACGCCGCCGACGCCGCGGCGCTGGCGGAGGAGTTCGCCAAAATCGGCGCCGCCGAAGTTTCGCTCCCCGCGGTGTTCATCGGCGGGAAATTGGTGGGTGGCTTGGACCGCCTCATGGCCCTGCACATCTCCGGCGAGCTCGTCCCCATACTCAAACAGGCCGGAGCTCTCTGGCTATAATTACTAATTTGTTCCTGTACTACTGTTCTGTTTTTATAATATATGTAAACAAAAGAATATACTTTAACTATTTGGTTTTTTTTTTTTTTTTTTTTTTTTTTTTTTTTTTTTTTTTTTTTTTTGACTTTTATAGTTATATATTACAAGGACGATTATTAGATTAGATTTTGGTGTGTTGTTTGTACAAATTTTGTGCATTAAATGAAATTTTTTTTCTCTTATTTCAATTGAACAGTGGAATTAATAAAAATTCTGAATATTTTCGTATGTTCATCGGTCATGATATAATAGTATTTTAGAAAAAAAATTTACTATTTTTTTTAAAATTATTTATTTACTATTGATAGTTTTTCCGAGTTTAGTAATAAAAATTTCATGGGGATTCATCTACGTGAAAAGATCATCAAATTCACTGTATATTTTTTGATCTTATCTAAGATTTAATTAAACGCTGCATGTTTTAATTAAACTTTTTTTTTTTTTATCTTATTATAAGAATGATCTCCATATAATATATCACTTATTTTAGAATAAGATAAATTTTATTCGTCATTTTAAAATAACGAATGAATAAGCGTCCACAACATGATATAGAATGTACATCCTAAATAAAATGTACAGATAGTATTATTCTATTTTCTTTTTTTTCACCTTCACTAAAGTTTTATACTATTTAAACTTGGGGTATATATAAATGTACACCTTCCTTAGGAGTGTATATTTTACATCTTACTTATTCTAAGATGGGGTGAATTTTAGTGGTCACATCGAAATGACCAGTGAAAAAAGCCCCACCTTTGGATGGGTGGGATGTGCATCATGCACTCCATTTTGGAGTGTATGAATAGCATTGCCCATATTTTAATATAATATTTATTTTAATTTATTTTGCTGATACTATCAAAATTAATAATTTATTAAATAATTTTATTGATAAATAATTTAATATTTTATTTGGTTAGGCATTATAGATAAATTAAAATTTTGGTTGTTATTAAATTTTTTTTATTTTATGTTAAAAATTATATATAGTTGGTCGTCGAATTCAGATAAAAAATAATTAATAAAATTTTTATTTTATCACAATATTTTTTATAATATATACTCCTTTTTCTCCACATCAAGTGGTATTTTTGCTCAATATTCTGTTTTTCCAAAAAAATATCAAATTTTGCTCTCGAAAGAGCTACAATATTTTATTTTTTTTAAAAAAAATCGAACTTGTGAAGAAAAATAAGATTAAAATTTCGTAAAGCTACGAATATTACTCAGAATACGCGAAATCAGATTAAGAGAGAATGTTGATGAGTAACTTACTATTTTTAATAAGTTTAAATTTATCAAATTTATTTCTTAATAGGTTAGATATTAGAGATATGTTAAAAATAAACATAATTTTGTTAAGTAATTATTATTTAATTTTTCTAAAAAGTTATATATACATAAATAAAATTTTTATTTTATCATAATATTTTTTTTATAATATATACTCCTCTCCTCTCCAACAAATTTATTCAATTTATATTATTTATTATATTATTTATAGATAACTTTATTTATAAATTTAATTTTATAAAATTTTATAACTAAATTTAATAATTATTCTCCGGTAATAATTGATATAACTTTTTATGCAGTGGAATAATTGTGACAAAAGCTAAAGTGCGAGGGGGTTTCCTATAATTTTGTTGGTCTCACGCTCGGACTATTCACACAATTTTTTCTGCCCCACGAAAATTCTGCGTTCCCACCAACTTAACAAAAAAAAAAAAAAAAAAAAAAAAAAAAAAAAAAAAAAAAAAAAATACTACTTGTACAACTAAATGAAGTGTAGGATATATATATATATATATATATATATATATATATATATATATATATATATATATATATATATGATTCGGGACGATCTAAATTCTGAATCTTATTCGATCATTTAGAATAAAAAAAGACGGTTACAATTACTTCTGATAAGTCTCAATCATTGAGGATAAGACATAACCAGTTACAACTACTTCGGTTAGGATAAGGATCGAGATAGTTAAGACAGTTTTAAATGGATCGGATTGGTTAAGAATAAAATTGTTATTTTTTTTATCTTTTGTAGGCCTAAGGACTATAAATAAGAATTTATTGGCTCTTGTAAAAGCATTTTCAGTTAGAGAGTAAAAATAAAAAACTCTTCCACCTATAAATATATTCTTCGTCTTTTTTTTTTTTTTTTCTCTCGAATTTCAGATATCCATCATTATCGATCATTTCAAAATAATCAATAAATACATTTTTATTTTAAAATAAATAAAATATATATCGTACATCCATTTCATTTCTGAATATGCGAATAGTATTTGCTCTCAACTTAAATTACATGATCATATTTAGCAGCTCTTTATTAAGCTAATTTTAATTCTCCCTGCTAAGTATATCACTCTTTCTGCTTAAGATAATTCAAAAAAAAAAAAAAAAAAAAAAAAAATCTTGAGATCCCGAATACAAATATAAAGTATAAAATACAATACAATTCGAACACGACAAATCGACTCATAATTCAGAAGCTTCAAAAGACTTAGAATACGAATATAGATGTGCTTTGAACGCGCGTCTATCATGGAAAGATCAATGGACATGCCATCGTGTACGATCATAATTTATGTAATAAATAATTAAAAATTTAAAAAATAATCGTAAAAAAACAAGTAAACAAAAGCTAATGAAACTTCCAAAGGGAGATATTAAAATATAGTTGAACGAGGAACACATTTGTTGTAAACATGACATCACCACAAGCTCCCACGACAAGATAATGAACGAGTCAAAACAAAGTGTGGCCTTTTCGTGATGTTTCCAACTTGTACCAAACTCCATTAGGTGGTAATTCACACAAAGTGGCTCAGCTATCTCATTCGGATTGATGATCCATAGATTCTTCTATTGGTAGCAGTATTTTTATTAAGAAAATCTGCAGTCACAAGCTAAGCTTGAGACCGATAATAGAATTTCTAATTTGAAGTTTTTCTTCTTTTCAATTTTACGAGCTCCTTTTAAATTTTGGGTATATATTAAGTATACACTCCTTTAAGAGTGTATATCTTACACCCCATCCCATCCTGGGGTGGGGTGAATTCCACTCGTCATTCGATAAGACGAGTAAAATAATATTCACCACAGGATGAGGTGGGGTGTAGAATGTACATCCCTAAAGGGGTGTACATCTAGCATCCCTCATTTTGGATATATATTAGCCCTGGTCGGTCTAGTTTGTATTATTCTTTTAAAAATATCATCAAGAGGAGTTGAGCTAGAATACTATCGGTAGCAAACTCATTTTGTTACTATCGATTTAAAATGACGATCGGCTCCGTTGAACGCTAAAATCAAATTTCAATGCAGCTTTTTGACATCTTTGATCCAATGATGAAAGAATTATAAAATTTATAATTTAAATAACCGATATAAAGCGTTTGCTGATTTAACCGTGTAAAGAAATTTAAATAATTTTTTTTAAAAAAATATTAAAAATAAAATATATATACTTTTGATCTCGATTACAAAAATTATATCATTATTTTTTTATCCATTTAGATGCATAAAAAAATAATATCGAAAAAATATAAAATTCGATTCAAAAACTTCAAAATAAATTAATAGCCACGAAATTTGCTTTTGCTACCGACATTATTCTAGTTCAACTCTCAGTAATAAAACACAATTTACTATGGATACTGAAATTTATTGAACGATGTAACAATTCACTGAATCTGATCTGTGCTTATTAAATTTGGCAGAATTACTTTTATTATGCAGATCAGCAGTACTATATTAAAATTAAAAACATATGAAAAACCCCTGATTTTTTAAATTACCCCCTCAACTTTTATTCTCGCAATTTACATTTCTTAAATAAACTATGAAATTTTCTTAATCAGATCCCTTGGTTAAGGAAAAAAAAAAAAAAAAAAAAATATTGTTTTATTAGCTGTTGATGACAACCTGACACAAAGCAAATACCCCAACAAAGGGTTTGATTAAGAGAAAATGGATGGTACAAAAAGATATATATATAAACTAAAAAAGATAAAAGAGAAATCGAAGAAGCAGTTTTAAGTGAATTTAATTAAATTCAATGAATAAAAACACTACCAAATATATATATATATATATATTATTTAATAAATTAGTTTGATACAATAAAAGATTCATACGATTACGTTGGAAATATTTTTTTCAAGCGTCGTCTAAAAATAGTTCTTATATTAAGATTTTTTTTTAGGTTAAATTACAGAAAATCCTATTGTAATATTTTGCTTTTTCACTTTGTCTCTCTGTCTTTTAAAAGCCTACATTTTGCCCCCTCCTAATTACCGAATTGTCTTTAGGGGACAACGCCGTTAACAGAGGAGTTAAATTGACGAAAATGCCCTTACCTTATATTGGAGGGAAAAGGTAATGGAGGAAAGAAAAAGAAGTTTAGACTTATTTCCCGCCATTTTTGAAGGATATTTTGAATATATCCAATAATATTTTTAAAAAAACTGACGGCTTACTCACGGAATCGTGAGTGCGGGGATAAATGTATATTTCGATAATTACGAGAGGATAAAATATAGACTTTTAAAAGACATGAGGGCAAAATGAAAAAGCGGAATATTACAAGAGGTTTTCTGTAATTTAGCTTTTTTTTTTTTTTTATTTTTTTTTATTTTTATTTTTATAGTAAAAATATGAGCAGATTCAGTGTCACTTTCGCTCAAATAACTGAATAGATGTATCAACTGTATTACAATATCTGCACCAGCTTCTCAAGAAAGCCAAGGTTTTTTAAGTTCTAGAAGAGATGTAATTTCTACCCGGAGCACAACTTTGTTGAATTTGGAGCTTTGAAAAGTGGCCCAATGGCGTACGCCGAATGCGGGGCCACGTCAGCCCTAACTAACATTGGAATAGATCGAGTTGCAGAGAATGCCCAGCACAGCACGACTGAGAGCGAAAGAGACGGAGAAGGTGATAAGAAGAAAAGATCGAAGTCGATAAATCATAAATGACGGCACCTCCAAATCCTCTTAACCACTCGTCGAAGGTGACGCAATTTGGACCTTTCATAAATCTTATATGTAAGAAGAAGAAGGAAAAAAAATATATGAAAAACTAAAATACGCCCTCTTCAATATATTATTATGATCTGTGTACTTAAAACTCTTAAAATAAAATTAAACTCTTAAAATAAAATTAATATGTTTTTAGTGCTTAAATTCTAATTCCGTCGAATATTTATTTTTAATAATATGAATTTTTAAGTGCAATAGGTTATATGTTGAGAAAGAAAATATCACTTTAAATTGATCAACAAATGGCGAGACAGAACTTTTATAGAATATATTTGATAATTAAAATTTTGAGGAAATAAGTATGCAATTTCATTGCTTTATAGGAGAATAATATCTAAGGGTGAAAATGATTAGAATAAATTCTAAGGCTGCATTTGGTTCGGATATAAGCGAAAATTAGTTATTCCGGTGATAGGTATAAGTTCAGGTACAAACAAGAATTATAGTAATTTTGTATTTAATTGAGTATAAAGATTGTACCGGGATAAAAAAGATTGTGTTTGGTAAGTTAAAGATGAATAAGAATAATAAAAGAGATTAAAATTTATAAAATAAAATAAAAAAATTTAAAATTTTATAAATTTAAATATCTTATAATTTAAAAAATTTTAATTAAAAAAAATAATAATAAGCAACAGGTGGAACAGCTGTTCCACGCTGTTCTACCCTTATACCTGATATGAAAAAAACTGTTCCTCCCACACTTAAATACTGTTTGGATATAAAGAAAGAAAAGGATAACCCCCTCATCTCCGCTTATACCGATTGCCAAACGAGGCCTAATTGAATCCGACATTTAATTGGATATGAAGTAAATAGAGAATTGGATATGAAGTAAATAGAGACGCCTAAATTTATCATTCGACGAGTATTCGTATTTGACTGTCTGCACTAATATGAGATAAGTATAGAAGTTAATATACATTAAAGAGAGGTAAGATAATTTTTTATTATTTTATTATTAATTTTATGTTAAAATTGTGATTATGTTTGTTAAATGTGAAATTTTATTGAATAAAATATAGACCTATGAAATTTGAATACAAGTGTAAAACGTCAATTAAATTGTCTCTCAATAGAAGAAATTCAAATAGTTTAAATAATTTAGATCATATTTAAGAATATGCCGTTATTTTAAAAGCTCTATTAAAAACAAATAGATCGCAACAAAGCCTATTTACTATCGACAGTATTCCAACCTAGCTCTCTCTCTCTATAAGCAAGAGGATAGCAAGTTACAAATTCTGTCTCGGTAGGACATGTATTTCTATTACTATGAAATTCATAAATGAAAATGAAGTAGTTAATGGTAGGGTTACATTATCCTTTTTCTTGTATGTGTTCCTAAGAAAAGGAATTTGTCCATTTCATTTTTCGGGGTCTCAAAAAAAGGTATATATATATATATATATATATATATATATATATATATATATATATATATATATATATAATTGAATTCTTATACTTTTAAAAATACAAGTCAAAATATAAGTATCAAGTCATTGATACTTATAGATTTTTAATCTTAGGATGAAAAGATATGTGATTAGAATGATTGTGAGCCCCTTGATTTAAGTGAGTAGCTTATGAAATAAAATGATCTAAGAATAAATTAGTCAAAGGAATAAATCTAACGATAAAAAACTTACAAATACTAACATATATATATATATATATATATATATATATATATATATATATATATATATATATATATATATATATATAGTAGAACTTGTATACTTTCAAAAGCACAAGTCAAAATATTCTAATAAATTTTTTACCATTAGATTTGTATTGAAATTTATATTTTTTACTTTATCTTTCTCTTTTCAGTTGACTTTATAAAAACACAAATTCCAATGCAAATTCAATGATAAAAAATTTACAAGCATTGATGGACTTGTGCTTTTAAAAGCATATAAGCTCTACTATATATATATATATATATATATATATATATATATATATATATATATATATATATATATATATAGGAACAGCTACTCACTCATAGAATAAAACGTGTACTAGGAAAGAGGCGTTACCGCGTTTTCGTGTACTAGGAAAGAGGCGTTACCGCGTTTTCGTGTTTTCCGTTCAAAAGGATAGTCAGAATCAGAACTGGAATGAAAGTCAGAACAGTCAGATGCATCAGACCGGAAAGATTAAATATTTATGACAATTACTGTGCGAAGGACGAGACAGTAGTTGTGCCAAGGGGCAGACAATGGCAACGATAATGATTTGAAGATGACGAAATATAAAAGGAAGAAGATGGTAACCGCGGCAGCAGCGGAAATGGTAAGAGTGGATAATTTTGTCATAGAACAGTAGTGCTATGAAAATATCTGCAGCAAAATGAGTTAGTCACTGAGAATGGGTGCTAGACAACTTTTAGATGAAAAAACATATTGACCTTTAACATCAGGTAATCTCAGACTATGTAGGACGAAATTTACGCACCTCAACTGCAGAGGGGTGCAGAAAACGATCTGAGACCTCAATGCTTAAATTCTCTGCCGCATCAGATGAACTTCAAACTTACAAACAACCCAATGATACAGCTTTCTTTCGGAGAGCAAATACACAATATTCCCTGTTTCTTGATGGACGCTTGAGAGTTAGATCATGAAATTACATTTCCACCCGTGAATTAGGTCTATCCCTTAAGCCCTTGAGTTCATCTCGTGAAGTTTGGATTTGCCACGCTTGACAAATAAATCAAGAAGAATTCTGCGGGAATGTCTTTGTGAAATAACAAAATGGAAACCACCAATGTACTGAGTGCTTCTATAACGAATCAAGCCACGAATCAATGTCATCCGCTGGTCTACTGAGTACAGAACAAGAAGAATGATTTACGGATGACACGTTTTCCTGCTCATAAGAAGAGACTGTATACTTCTGATCTTTAAGACCTAAAGAAGTTTCTGCAAGCAAATCATCAAGTGAATCATCAAGAGGGGATGTTCCATTGATTGGTCTATCCGATGTCAAGTCATTGATGGTATTTGGCTCCAAAGAAGAATGAGAGGGGATATTCGTGGAAGAAAGGGAAGTTTCCGCAAGCAAGTCATCGAGGGCATCATCAAGAGAAGTCATTGCCATTAATCGCGAGTTGCTAGTGCTTTGATGAGTAGATGGCGGAATCTTGTCATAGAATGAGTTAACTTTCATGCTCGAGGAAGTTGAAGTATCTTCTATTGGTATATCTGCAAAAGAGCTAGAGAGACTAGTTTCACGGAATGAATCGAGAAGCATGTCAAGCTCTGCTTCTGCTTCTGCTGCCTCAAAAGAAGATGTTCGGTTCTGTTCTTTCTCTGGAACTCTATCTTCGGAACTTGGCAGAATCGAGCCAATTGCTTCCGTGAAACCAGAAGTGGTTAGTAGTTGAAATTTCTCCTTTGATGGAACTTGACTGGGTTCATTATCAGTGTTAGGGTTGTTAGCATAGTTCATGCTAGATATATCTTTTTCTGACTCCGCATTTCTCTGAAATTCTGGTTGAGAAAAGCCGTGTTTAATCTCACTAGCTATTGATGTTTCTGATTGCTGAGGTTTCTCATAGTCATTTGATCCATCGATTAACTGCAGTATTTAGACAAAAAGGATCATAAGGCAAACCGCCCCCCAAATAATAAAAATAAAAAATCAAATCTGGTAAAGGTATAAATATCTGATCAGTACATGAAAATGAAGTTCTCCTAACCAACAATATTAGAAGCATAAGAGATCAATTAGGAGAACAATTTTCACTCCTTACAATACAGATGCCTCAATAGGCAAAAGCTCACCCTAGAATTTCTAGAAGCCAGAGATGTAGATGAAAATATACACCTACCTAATATCAGCCATCAAAGCTTTTACCAGGTCAAGCTTAACATCACTTAAAAGATGAGAAAGCATTGATGACACAATAGACTATAATCAACAGTCATTTCAACATCAGTGTCTATAAATTGGCGCTGAAGTATTCACCATGTCATACAATTATACAAGATGATAGAGTATAGCCGTGAAAGTCATAAAGCCAATAAGTAGGTAGAGATTTATTTACCTTCTTAGTACTAGTTAATGGGTATGCCAAATATATGGAATACCTCTAGAAAATTCTCCAGGCACAAAACAGTCTAGCCAACAATATATATATATATATATATATATATATATATATATATATATATATATATACAACATAATAAAAATATTCTATATCAAGTTACTGTACTATGAAATATCGTGGTCTCACAAATCGAATGGTTTTTCTCGCCAAGGAATAGTATGTGCTCTCTAAGGTATCGTTTGGTTAAGGAATATGCTATTCTTTATTATTCCTGATATAGGTATAATTCTTGGGATAAGCTGGAACAAGACCAATTTTGTGTTTGGATGAAAATTGGGTATAATCCTAGAAATAAAAAAAAGTGTTTGGATAGTAAGATTGGAATAGTGAGAATAAAAGTAATTATAGTTTTAAAACAATAATATTTTATCTAATTAAGTTACATCAAGATATTAATTAATTAGCAATTTAATTTAATAAATAAATAAATTAATCATTAATAATGCTAGATAACTAAAAAATTTAATTAATATTAATTAATTAATTAATTAACCACAAGTAATTAATAAATTAACAAATTAATTAATTAGTTAATTATTTATTAGATAGATAATTAGTTAAAAAATAATTAGATTAGTCAAAGCATTAATTAGTTAATCAATATAAATATTAGTTATTGTATAAACACAATAATTAATTTTTTAATTAGTTAATTAATTATAAATAATAAATTAATTGCTCAAATAGTTAATTAAATATATATTATAGTAATAAATTAATTGATTAATTATTTATTTAGTTAATTAGTAAATAAATTAGTATATAATATATTAATTAATAATATTTTACTATTAAATTTATAGAGGCATAAAGAGAGGAATTGTTATTCCACCAAAAGGACGGAACAACAATTCCAGGTTATTCTACCCTGTTAAGAGGGGAATTAGAAATTTTTTTTCTGTTTGGGAACAAGGAGGGGAATAATAAGCCTCTTATTCCTCTTATTCTCTTCCTTGTCCCCAAACGAAACAATGCCTAAAAGGTTAGCTTATCGCTTACCAATCTTTCAACAGGCGACATTCTATAGCTTATATGAGTATTTCATTGAAATTTACTTCACACATTCACACTTTACTTCACAAACCGAGAATATTGTACCAGTCATCCTTTTCCAGAAAGAACTCACACATTAACTTCAGGCATGATTTTGGATTTACATGGCTTGTACAAGAGACTTCTTAGCTTAAAAGATAGTAATATGAAAGTACTATTCACAATTTACATTGTAGCAATTCACATTTACCGCCAGCTCGGATTGCCTTAAAATACAATTGTCCACGAGTTCTTGCGTTACTTGTCAAACATGCCAGATTAATAACACCTCAGCATGGTCGGAAAAAACAAAAGGAAACTCTAGCCTCTGTTGTTTAATTTGGTAGATATTGTTGTGAGCAATTATCTCCAACCCTTCTCTTTGTAATCTACTATCCCGCATTCCTGCCAGCCCCGACCTCACTATCTTCACTATCCACCTGCCCTCACTATGTAAAACACTTTGCCCTCCTCATCACTTGTCTTATAGACTACCACCTCGTACACTGCATCCTCCATCTTGACAACTACCCACTTAACACTACACTTTTTTATGCAATCCAAGTTTTGTTTAGATTTGCATAGCTCTAGGTAAATTGAGTACAAAAAAACCAAGGGACAGTTGAGGACTAGCTAAATCCTTTGAGGAGTTTTCTTTTCCTCAAGTTGTGCCCCACTTAATTCAATATTGTTAACAACGGGATAGATAACAATAATAAGTTTCGAGCTTCAAGACTATCAATTAACCATTCAAACCACTCATCCAAATATGCATGGTATTTTTCTAATCTGTTTATAATAAGGCTGAAGATTTGCGATCACTCTAAAGCAACTGGGGCTTATGTGACAGGACAGAAAAGCTTGGCCATGCTTTCTTCAAAATACATGAATATGGAGATGCATAACAAAGAGTATGCTTCTTCAATCAACATTAATGTTCAGATGAATTGCAAAAATGCTATTCATGGATAAATATTAACTATACATACCAGATCTTCAGGTAATAAATCTGCTTCAATAAAAAGCCTCTGTGAGAGTTTGAGCTTTGAAAGTTGAGCAGCAAGTGCATGCAAATCCAAGGAGAGGAAAGGGACCTGATAAATTACAATGTATCAATCTAAAAGATGATGGAAAGGGGAAAAGATGAGCAAAATAAGCAAACAATTGATAATATATTATAAAGTTGCCCACATTTTTAAAGGATTGTCTACTTATTATCACTCCAAACTATCCAATAGGCCTACTTGCCAGTGTTGGTATCTTGGTACAGTGATAGCTTCTAGATAGAGAGCTTTTCACTACATAACAATCACAGGAATCTGAAGGAGAAATTTGAATTAACCAACTAGAGTTTCGACAGAAAAAAGGAAGCAGTTCATAAGTCTGACCATAGAAGAATAGCTGAAGCTTATTTTAGCAGTTGAAAAAAACACACTCTTTAAGGAAAATGAAAATCTTAATAAAAGCAACAGCAAGAAACACTGATGCGAAGATAAATGAGAATTATTGAGGGCAGCAATAGAGAATTAAGAGTTTGAACAAAACTTTACCAATCATAGGTACTCTATAATCATATCAGTGTTTGAAAAGGCGCGAGGCGCAAGGCTCCTACGGAGCCTAGGTGCGAGGCGCATGCCTCAAGAAGGCGAGGCGCACATTTACTAAGCCTAGTTTAATTTAATGTTCTACATAAAAAAATCCAAAATAACCATCAAAAAGCAAAGAAAACACATGCATATAGGTTCTCAAATTAAAAAAATATATATATATTTCAACTTTCAACTTAAAAGTGATTGTGGTATCAATACTCCCATTTGGTCGTTCTTCAAGCACCATTCTCATCGCTTGCATCACCATAATCTTCTTCTTCTTCAGATTTTTCATCCTAAATATTTTCTTCTTCTGTATCCTCAAAATCAACTCAATCTGGTTCTTCATCAATGAATAAAGGCAATCAAGATGATGAGAACTTATCATTTCCTTTTTTAATTCCCTTTCCCTTTTCTATTTCCTTTCCCTTTTCAATCCCTTTTCCTTTTTTAGGGTTTTTAGGGTTTCTTTTAGGATTTCTTTAAGTATCTTTACAGGCAAGGATTTAAGTGCCGTGGCACGGGGTCGTGCCGAAAACTTGCCGGCACGGTACGGCACGGTGCGTGCCGAGCCGTGCCGATGAGTGCCGGTCACAAAAAATACATGGGCACAAAATATTTATTTTCTTTAGCAACAAATTTTTTTAATTGCTTATTATGTATCTTTATTAAATATTTTAAACTTTATTGAAAAAATTACTTAGTAATTTTAAGAAAAAAAGGTTTTGAACTGTGCCATCAGTACGGGGGCTGTATCGTGCCGGTATCTTGTTGGCACGGTACGGCACGGTGGATACGGCCCGTGCCGATGGATACTTAAATCCTTGTTTACAGGTTAAAGTTTAATAATCAAATTAAGAACCCGATAACTTAAACCCAAAATTCATCTAAACATAAATATTGTGAGGCGCGCGTCTCGCTCCTCGCTTGAGGCTCACCCCTCAGCAATAGCGCTGCGCCTCGCTATTGCTGAGGCCCGTGCCTCGTGCCTAGGCGAACAGTGAATCATACGTCCATGACAACCTTGTGAAGCACAATCTACAACTATCAAGTCGATGAGTCAGTACCTCATAACC
Organism: Tillandsia fasciculata; assembly: GCA_029168755.2. Lineage (NCBI taxonomy): Eukaryota > Viridiplantae > Streptophyta > Magnoliopsida > Poales > Bromeliaceae > Tillandsia > Tillandsia fasciculata. The sequence goes on along the minus strand of CM054948.1, from coordinate 3,827,252 downwards.
CGAGGAGGTATCATCATCCACAATAAAATTGTCATCTTGACACCAAGATAGCAGTCCTTCTCCCTTGACAGAAAGAATAGAGCTCCTTCCCTGCATTAAATCTAGAAAACCTAAAAGTCAAGATCTTGCGATCAGCACCAATATATGCAGAAGAAAGTCCATCAAAGATCAGAAATCTTTGATACACCTTTTTGAAGTAGAAAGTTTTTCCCCAAATATTTGGCATTTGTGGTAGACAGTAGGGTTAGACATTTCAACAGTAAATTACTATTTAATGGATACTAAAGTATGAAATTCAAGCAGATCCTTCCTAAAGTTCCAACCATTCATTGGCATGACTAATACTAAATTGAACATTAAGGAACAATCATCCTCTCAAGGAAACTGCTAAAAGGGAAACAGTTATCTTCTTGAGAACTTCGTTGCATGAAGAATCCAATCATGTTAAATAACAATAGTACTGCCAAATTATTCATCAGCAAGTAACATCAGCCTTGTGCCTTGGATTTCTACCATTACATACAGTTGCAATGGCAATATTTAGTACAAGGGAGTCAGACTCCATACAGAAGCATTAAATTGAGTAATGTGACAAAAGAGACAGAAGATCATGATATTATATCGAGTAGATTTGCTTTCTGATGTCATAGTCGAGCTTCATTATCTATCTCTCAAAAGAGCTTTCCCAATTGAATTAGATAAAAAGACTAGCAGGGACACCAATGAAGCATGAACATCAAGATATTAAGGACATTCAGATTGAAACTTGAAATTCATTTATCCCTCAATGATACTAGCTTTACTATTTCAACTCAAGTAATGGCAAGGTAGTAACACAAAGCACAACTTTATCCTAAAAGTTTGACCAAGGTTGAGAGAGAAGATTAATTTGCAAATCAACACATTTCACCCAATTCAATCAAAACCAACAAACTATATTACTGATAAGTGGCAAGTGTCTAGTGATTCATCTGCTGCTTCTTTATTGCTCCCAGCAATAATCTCTTCTTTCAATTTTTTACGAGTAAAACCTAAACACACTGGAAAAACAGGAAAAAAAAACTAGATTGAAAAAAAAATATATATATATATAGCACTTTAGCCAATGTCTCAACTCTCAATTAACCCCTCAAAAAAACATTGCATCAATTTGCACCTTGCACTTTACCACCATCTCAATTAGAACCAAAAATTTAGTGAGATTGTTGAATGCCGCTGTAAAACTTTACTGAAATCGTTCAGCCTATTATATCAATCCTATATCCAAAAAATCATCTGACTTGCAACTCATATAATAGATCAAAAGGTAAATAAAAAATATCTTCTTTTTCACTAAGGTTACAAAAATTAGAACTTTACAAGACAATGCATTCAATTTATGTGATTAAACTCCACGAATATTGGCCCCATCATCGATCAACTAATATTTATGATGTTTTGCATCCGAGTTCAACAATCATCCCAAATATGAGGATTATGCCAGGTTTAAATTGACGCATTTCGTTATGAATGGGGATGATTGAGACACGAACAAAAGTGCGAGGAATTTTTTTCTCAATTTAGCCGAAAAGAAAAGAAACGAAAAGATAGCTTCGTAAAGGGAGTTTACCAAAGGGAAGCTCCTCCGAGGAGAACACTGGACCAACAACACCGCGAAGCTCCTGCGGCTGCGACCGAGCTTGCTCGATCAAGTAGCCGAAATCGGCCCCTTTGCTCTTCGGCGGGACCTCGCCGGACTCATCCGCGACCGCGCCGCCGTCCGCGACGTCGGCGTCGGCGGCGGCGTCGTAGCGATCCCAATTCGAGGGAAGGGCGGGGGCGCGGGGTCTCCGGGGCTTCTCCTCCGCTCCTCCGAGGGTCGACGACGAGGGCTTCTTCCGCTGCGCTATCGAGGAGGGCGTGGGGTGGTTCTTCCGACCATGGTGGGAGTGGATCCTCTTCGACTTCGCCGTCGCTTTTGGATCCATCGCGCTAGGGTTTTTACTTCGCTTTCGCTCGCTTCGCGCCTCTTCGCCACTGGAACTCGACGACGATGTATAGGAGGAAAAAGCGTTGATTGGGATTTGGGAGTGTTTGGACTTTGGATGAAGAAGTAGCGGAAATTGTACGAAGAATCCTCGTTCTTCCGTAATATTGTAATTTGGTTCTTCGGAAAAAATAATAAAAAATATAAACGAGCCAAACCTAAGCGAACCCTTCGGACTCCTTCGAAACAGTAATATTAAAATATTAAGTTAAAAAATTCAACTTATATCTAATTTATTTATTAATGAATCTAGTTGGATTCCAAATAGAAAGTTAAATTATTAATTTTACTACTAAATAAAAAAGTTAAAATTAATTTTTTAATTAAATAATTAAAATTTATATATATAAATTTTATTATATTTGAATTGGTTCAAAATTTAAATAGTAAAATTTTATTTTTAATTTTATTTTTTAAATTATATTATTTTAAATCAATTATCTATACAGAATATTTGGGTGTGGAGATATTACAAAAATATTAAAAACAAGATTGCAAAATTGCAATATCCCATAAATGGAAGGGCAAACTCTTACAATTTACCCTATATTAATCTCCGCTCTATGTTTTATTATTATTATTATTATTATTATTATTATTATTATTATATATATATATATATATATATATATATATATATATATATATATATATATATATATATATAGTATAGGACTACTATATTCTTATGAGTATAGACCCATTTATATTCATAATTTTTCTACTTTTAGATGAAGAAATATGCAGTTAGGATGATAGTGTGCCTCCTAGAGTTTAGTGGGTTATTGGTAAAATATTATAAACTAGTGTAGTAACCCGCGCGATGCAGCGGACAGATATTATTAAAACTAAATTTATACCCAATCTATCATAATAATATAAATAAATTGTTCTAAGATCTCGATATAGATTAATCTAATATCAAATTACAGAATGAAATCATGCTATGACGAATTTGGAGCACTCACCAGGATTTCGTCATTTTAGAAGAGGTTGGAGATGAGCACCAAAAATTCAGAGAGCATCCTGGGGGTGAAAAATTTTGAGGCGAAATACCAAAACACCGCCGTGCACAAGATCCCCGCCACGGTTTGCCCGAAGCCGCCCTCCACGGCCTCCCCACTCTCAGTGCTGATAGTCGTGACCTCTGTTGCCGTGGTGGTCGCTGCCGCCACCGCCTATACCTCAAGAATTCGAATTTATCGACTTCTATAAGAGATTAAACCTCGAAAACGCGATAGAGAGGATATGTGGATGGAAGAGAGATAAAAGTGGGGTTTGAGAAAAAGAGAGTGGGGGAGAAGATGAGGAGATGTCGGGTGAGAAATTAAAGAGAGTGGGGAGAAAATGAGGAGATGTTGGGTGAGAAAAAATAGAGACGGTAGATAAGAAAAAAAAATAATAAAAAGAAAAAAATCTCAAAAATAAAAAATATACATGTGGAGTAATTAATTAGGATAATATTAAACCATGAAGGAAATAGTGAAAGAAATATTGACATGTGGCAAAAATTAGGAGGAATCATATATATGTATGTATGTATGTATGTATGTATGTATAGTGTATAGATGTATAGATGTATAGATGTATAGATTCTAGGAGACAACTATAATTCTAACCGCACATTTCTTTATTCAAAAATTAAAAATTTATGAGTACGAAAGAATTTTACTCATAAAAGTATAATAGCCGATATATATATATATATATGTGTGTGTGTGTGTGTGTGTCAAATAGGGTGATCTTGATCAATTTATAATGCATGAACCTTCTGAAGAAAAAGAATAAAAGAATTATAATGCACGGTACTAGATTTGTTGTTGTTAAAATTTGTCATATTTACTGTATTTAGGTGGTGTGAATTCTCTCAATTTATGATACATCATGCATGTTTGAAGGCAAATATATAATTTTATAATTTTGTAGGCACATGTAAGTAATGGACCCTTTTTATTTATTTATGGGAATGATTGAAGATCTCGATATCGATTTTGTTTTGAAATGGAGAAGTGCGAAGACAAGTCTGATTTTATTTTTTGTTTTTGTTTTGTTATGTTTTGTTTTTTTTTTTTTTGGTGGTTTGTAATGTAGGGTTTATTTTTGCGTATAAATTTGACGTGAATTAGTGTATAGTGCGTGGATTCTCAAATGAGTTATGGGATTGGTGCGTCCAAAAGCACCCGCTTTAGTTCTTTGGTGGATCCAAAAACTCTAATGTGGTGGTGGCAACCGCGGCTTTAAATGTTAGTTATTGGCGAAGTTCACCGTGCTTTTTAAAGAGATAACTAGAATCGGCAGACGGATTGGATAACATGCGGGCGGGTTATTATACTCGCAGGTCATATTAGTATGAATCTTAAATTTTTGGGTAGTCAACATCTTTATCCATACCCATCTACAGGCGGGTGGGCGGTGTCGGATCGTTGGCGCTAACCATTAATCCCAAAAGCTCGAGCTGTTAGAAATATGCAACCAATTCACTTAAAGCGTACAGACACAGCATCCACGGGTCTCGACCGGACTCAACCCACCTGGACGTTAAGTCTATTGTTGGGCCTCTTGTCGTTAGGTTTATTGTGGACCGCAGCCCCACTCAACTTATTGGGCTCATCCAACTCAACTTATTAGTCTTCTGGGCCTATTGTCACGGGGCAGAAAGTTGGACCTATTTTAACACATCAATAAATAACCAACATGCGAGTTTGCGGGTTATCCGCAAGATTTTTTTTTTTTTTTCTTCTATACTTTTTCAATGTAAAATATAAAATACATAATTTTTAAAAGTATAACATAATTTAATCGAAATATTACAACAAATAATAAACAATATAAAATTTTTAAACATATAAATTATATAATGTAAAAATATTTTATCATTCTAAATTTGTGTGATACAAAATTAATAAAGTTTTTATAATTATAGAGTCAAATTAAAGATCATAAAAATAAACCACCAAAACTCAATTTACAACTGTAGTTTTAATAATTGATTCTTTTAATTCCGCCGTTTCATCAATTTTCAATAAAGGCACCACAAAATTTTTGTCATCATATTCATCTATATTTAAAATCTTGCCTAATTCTCATAGAACAAAAGAATATGGGGAGGTGACGCAGTACGAGTGGTGGCGAAAAACAAAAGTCACAGGGAGAAGTTTGGGTTAGGATTTTTAAGAACGTATAAACAAAAATAATATATATTTTTAATTAAAAAAATTTATGCGGATACCTGCGGGTTGCCCAAAATGCCCACAACTAAATGGGTGCCTATCCGTTTTACCCATAATTTTTTGGATAAAAAAAATTAATACCCATATCCGCAAATTTGCGGGTAACTTGTAGGTACCCGCGAGTACGGGTAGGAATTGCCAGGTCTAGAGATGACAGAGAGTTGGTGGTTGGTGTATATGGCTTGTTCGTTTCACTGTAAGTGGGGAGGGAGAAAGTGATTTTTGACAGAAATTGATTATTTTTACTATTTGGTTCACGGTAATATTAATACGGTCGAATGCCAAGTTCACCCAAACACCGGCGAGAGAGAAAAAAAATTATAAAATATAATTAGAAAACTTATTTAAGACAATTGTTGCTAGGGTTAGTCTCTCTCCCTTTATCTCTCCTCTCCCCTCCCATCTTTACCTCAACTCTCTCTCTTTTTGTCTCTCAGACGCAACTCCTTTCACCCAAATATATTTGATTGTGCTACTAATTAATATTTTATTTAAATTGTATTTTTAAAATATGATGAAATTTGATTAGTTAAATTTTAATATATTTTTTATTTAATTTGTATATTTAAAATATGATGAAAATTAATATGTTGAATGTTAATATTTTTTTTAACTTTAGAATTTTATTGTTGCATTATTATAATTTATGTACAAAAGAATTAATATAATTATTTTAAATCTTATTTTATAATTATATAGAAATATAATTATATTACCTTTTATTTATTATATTATAATTTATTATTTATTAAGTTACATAAGAGATAATAATATCATGTAGGAGGTAAGTTTACCAGAGGTGTGGGGATTGAATAATTTTTGATGAAACAAATGGAGAAAATGGAAAACTACATTTTTACGTCATTTACTTACTACCAAACAAATAATAAAATTATTATAAAATTAAAAATTGTATCTTAAATTAAAAAATTAAAAAACAACATGTATGCATATAGTGTCTTTAGAGAAATAGTTGAGGTTAAAATTGTTATTTTATTAACTTAATTAACTAGTATTTTCCTCTCTTTCAATCCCAATAGTTGCAATAGTTGTATTTGCGCTATAATTGTATTTTCCTCTCTTTCAATCCGAATAGTTGCAATAGTTGCATTTGCACTATAGTTGCAATCTACATGTAAATTCAAATTTGCTAATTTAAATACTGCAGTTGTAACTATACAGAATGATCAATTACAGCAATTAGAATTACACCTAAATTTAATACAGTTTTAACTGTAGCAGTTAAATTGAGTAATTTAAAACAAAGATAATATTACCTTTCTAATCATCTTTCAAACAAGTAAAAAAAAAAATTTCCTTCATATAGCATAATTTTACCATCCCGTATATAAAATAATAGATTTTTATAAATACTCTTCTCAACCATAGTTAGTTAATTCGCGTATTATTCGCGAATTATTGAGAATCCGAATTAAACGGTCAGTTTCCGAATTTTTTCAAAAATTCGGATTAATTCGAAAAAAAAATTTCAAAAATTATTATTCGCGAATAATTCGCGTATTCCGAATTTTTCCCCAAAAAATTCGGGATTATTTTTTTTTTTGAATTTCAAAAATTAAACCCAATTTTTTTTTAACCAAGAGTCCAATTCGCGAATCCCACAGTTACCCAATACCCACTGCATTAACTATTGCCCATCGGGTGAAACAACTTTACACTTTACAATTTTCCTTTCCAAGAAAAAAAAAAAAATACCGTTCAGAGAATCACCACTTACACTTTACAGTTTCCTTTTCCAAGAAAAAAAAAAAAAAATTATAACTGATTATGCTTATAGTATAAATATAGAAAAAAAAATTAATTTAATAGCCGAATTTTTGATCCCGAATTTTTAATTGGTGAACGTATAATTTCCATATAAATTACGTATCCGAATAATTATCGAGTCCGTTTTTTTACCGAATTTTTCAACGAATTTAAAAATCATGATACGAATTTTATTCGTATTATATCCGAACCGAATTTTTGCCGAATCCGAATTAACTAACTATGTTCTCAACCGCTTGTAGCCAAATAAATTATTCATAGTTATGATATTTTTTATTACATCCAACTAAATAAAATTTATATAATTATAATTGTATTTTCAACTACATACATATGTAATTACAAAGCATTTATATATAACTAGTCAACTAACCCGCGCGATGCAGCGGGTAGTAAATTAGAAAAAAAAAATACTAATTGAAAAACTATAGAAAAAAATATATTTAATATGATGTAGGTAAAATTAATTTAAAAATAATTGTAAACATAAAAGAAAAATAATAAATAAATAAAAGAGATAGAGAAATAAGATAATTAGAAATAAATTAAAGCACTTGTTGCAAATTAATTGAAGACTAAATGAAATTCTAAAGAAAAAATTTTAATTTAAAATTAATGAGCATAATAATTTATACGTAGACAATAATATAAAAAATATATGTTTAAATAAGAAGGCATGTAAAAAATAAAATAAATAGTGGTAGAATTTATGAAGGCTCAAATAACTAATGAAATTGTATAATCAATCTTCAATAACAAAAACAGGTAAAAACAAAAAAAAATAATTAGGAAAGAACGATCAGCAAAAAAAAATTAAAAGAGAATATGTGGAAAGCATGAATTTTAATCTATCCACCCAACATATCATCTCATGGCATTGCATAAATAATAATCAAAATAAAAATCAAATAGTGCCTAACATAATTTCTTTATAAAAATTTTTGATTCCTAAAAAGAAACACCAGATTATTTAGGAAAAAAGGCAAAAGGAGACAAAAAAAAGGCAAAAAGAGACAAAAGTTAACCAAAGATCAGAATAAAAAAAAAAAAAAAAAAAGTGATCAGACGGGATCCGCATTCAACAAAGATTTACATACTGCGCTCCAATTTTTGTTACCAAACGAATCAACAAATCTAAAAAAGAACCATAAAAAAAAAACACACACACACACACAACATCATTCAACAATCAACCAATTGAAATCTAAATCCTAAGAGATGAATCGGAGTTTTTTTTTTTTTTTTTTTTTTTTTTTTTTTTTTTTGCAATCTAACATACCATCCTGGAGTGCAATGTAGTTGATGTAGTCATATCCGAGGGAGCCCCCGGTGGTGGCGTCCTTGCAAACCCTAACGGATGCGACGGCACCGATGATAAAGAAGAGGTCGTAGACGTCCCTGTCCATGACCTTGGTTTCGAGGTCCCCGACGTAGAGTGCCGACAGTGAAGTGGCGGGTGCCGCCGCGGCAGGTTCGGCTGCCATTGCTGAATACGAACGTAATTTTTAAAAAATTACAATAAAAAAAAAGAATAAATCACTTGTAAATAAACCTATCAAAATATATAGAATTAAACATATAAATGGAACCAAAGATATAGCTAAATAAACATCAGAAAGAATTCAGAGCCAACAATCTAACAAAAGCTGCATTCAAATGTCTCATAATTCCTGCACCAAAGATAAAAGCACTGATGAAAAATAATATGTATATAGTTAATAATTTGCAGTAATTTCAAACATAAAAACTTGAGATTGTCTTATCTCCTAAGCGTCATGGACACTGACAAAGGGCGCGGGATACGACACGACTCGGACACAGTGACACGGCAACTTTCAAAAAATTAGGACACGGATACGGCATAAATACAGATAACAAATTATTATATTATTAATATAATAATATATATTTTTATATATAAAATATAAATTTTGATAAAATATTGTTATATTTCTCATACGAATGAAAGTTTATAAAATTTTTCACTGATAGTTCATATATTTTAAGAAATTTTTTTTTTCACCATACATAATTTATTTATATTGTCCAAAAAATATTTGTATATATTTATCAAAAGGCTAAAATATTTCTCATCTTACAATATATATGCATAAAAAACCTAAAATAAAAAATATATATATATTTTTAATTGTATGCTTTTTGAACGCGCGTCCAAAAAGTATCCACATCGGACATGAGTCCGATAGGGACACGAGGGTGTCCTACACGGACACACGAGGCTTATAAAAATGTTCGTGATACATAGCTTATCTCACATATTTTATGTTTTGTTCTCTGAAATTGAAATAATATTTACAATTGAGATTAGAGCTTCCCAACTCAATATACCACATGAAAATGTTGAAATATATTTAACAAAAAATTATTTACTTGTACATAGATTTCTAAAAAACATGATAAATTTGCAAAAAAAAAGAAAAAAAAAGAAAAAAAAAATCTATTTACATAGACAAAATATGTACTTTGATTCATTATAAGATACAGAAATTACAATAAAAGAGCAATAGAAGAAGAAATACCTAAAAAGAATAAAAACTATCAAAGTTAATAAAAAAAATGGGTAAGAATTAGAAGAACCATAATCTGCAGTATAAGCAACAGAAGTAATAGTAAATCAAGTGCAGTATTAAATATTATACCTGAAAATTGATTGTAAATTTCACTGAAAAAGATTATACCTATAATAAAATATTTCACTGAAGAGCCACAAAAGAAGTATGAGGACTCATATCCTTGTATTATTTTTGGATTCTCGGGGTTTAGTGTCCATTCATGTCAACAACGACGACATTGAGGACAATTTTGTTGTCAACAACGACATCTCGCAAGTCAACAATTTTAGAATGAGAATTAGAAATTAAGAAAGAAATTTTGAACAAAGAAAAAAAGAGTATGCTCACAATAAAATTTATTCAGGAAGCAACAAAAGCTAAAATGTTGAATTTATATGTAAACTCGTAAATTAACTGCTTTAATTGGTAAAAACTACTTTGCAATTGCTTGTGAAAAATAAAAATCACCTTGAAATCTTACTTTGCTTGTGACTCTTCTGATTTTTTTCGTACTTTCTTTAATACATTAGTATCATTTAAAGAGTATGATTTGATCAATAGAATTTCAACTTACCATGTAAGCAAGATTCAAGGTTAAAAGCTATAAGATATATGTCAAGAGGGCCCGATTCTTACCATTCGGAGGAGGGTTAAATGAAGAAAATACAATGCTTTTCATACATTTGATTTCCTTTTGATTGAACGACACTAAGTTGTGAGATAATCGATAATATCCCCAACAAAACCTAATCCATCTATCTCTTAAGCTTACAATTTGATGAACTTATTTTTAATCATTTGTTTGGAATGTGAGACCCCTGCCTTAGTATCATGCTTTTGAAACATACTACAAAAGAGATTTCGTATTTTTTTACAAAGTTGTGTCATAAGTTTCAGTATATATTGTGCTTTCATAAGAATTCTGAGACGACTATTTAGAGATAGTTTTGACATTGAAAAGGAAATGGCACAGCAAAACACTTCGCCCATGGTTGATCAATCCAACACCGGAAAAGCGGCATTGGAAGTTCTTCGAATGAAAGTAACAACGCAAGGAAGAGGGATAGGAACAACGAATTGGTGGTTCGATTCACATTTCTTTGATCTGTTTGCTTTTGCATTGCTAACAAATGCTCATATTGTGATATATTCTTGCATCATGATGCTTATTTTTTCTCTCGTTCAAATCAATACCTTAAGCCCCCGTTTGGTTTGGGTACAAAGGGGGGATATCCCCCCTTTATACCCAAAGGTAGCGTTTGGATTCCCTTGTATCCAAACACATTTGGGATGGGGGGGAATGGGATATCCCCCGCCCCGCCCCCGCCCCCGCCCCCCCCCCCCCCCCCCCCCTTGAACTACCCGCCCCTTCCCAAGGCAGAGGCTCTGCCTTGGGAAGGGGCATTTTTTTTTTTTTTTTCTTTCTCTTTTATGCTTCTTTTGATTTTTTTTATTAAAATTCTTAAATTTTAAAAAATATTTAAATTTTTAATTTTTAATTTTATAAATTTTAATTTTTTTAATTTTATATTTTAATAAATCTAAAAATTTTATTTTGTTTTTAAAAAATATTAATTTTAAAATTTATACAATTTTTTTATAATTTTTTTAAAATTTTAAATTTAAAAATTAAAATTTTTACTCCTATTTAAAATTTTAAAATTAACTTTTTTTTTTGCTCCCACTTAAAATTTTTATAAAAATTAAAATTAATAAATATTAAAATTTGAATAAATTTTGAAATTTTAATTTTGAAAAAATTATTAAAAAGAAAATGATATTTTAATCTTTTAACACAAAAGTCAACTCTCTATTCCTCTTATTCTTCAATCACTACCAAACACTTTTTTTCTTATACCTGGTATAAGCCTAATTCCCAACCAAACACAATTTCACATTATACCTAACTTATACCTAACTTTATACTTATCCCTGGTATAACTCATTCCCTCTTATCCCCGAACCAAACGATACCAAACAGAATTGGGATGGGGGAATGGAATATCTCCCCCTTACCGGGTTGTCCCAAACAGAATTGGGATTGGGGGGGATGGGATATCCCCCCCTTACCGGGTTGTCCCGGGACAACCCGGTAAGGGGGGATATTCCATTCCCCCCCCCCGGAACTACCCAATTCTGGCCCCTTCCCTCTGCCTTGGGAAGGGGCATTTGCTTTTTCTTTTTTTTCTTTTTTTTTTTTTTCTTTTATGCTTCTTTTGAATTTTATTTTTATTAAAATTTTTAAATTTTAAAAGATGTTTAAATTTTAAATTTTATAAATTTTAATTTTTTTAATTTTATATTTTAATAAAGCTAAAAATTTTATTTTTATTTTAAAAAAAAATATTAATTTTAAAATTTTAAAATTTATATAATTTTTTAAAAATTTATATAAATTTAAAAATTAAAATTTTTACTCCTGCTTATAATTTTAAAATTAACTTTTTTTTTTTTGCTCCCACTTAAAATTTTTATAAAAATTAAAATTAATAAATATTAAAATTTGAATAAATTTTGAATTTTAATTTTGGAAAAAATATTAAAAAGAAAATGATATTTTAATCTTTTAACACAAAAGTCAACTCTCTATTTCTCTTATTCTTCAATCACTACCAAACACTAATTTTCTTATACCTGGTACTAACCTAATTCCCAACCAAACACAAATTCACATTATACCTAACTTATACCTAACTTTATACTTATCACTGGTACTACTAATTCTCTCTTATACACGAACCAAACAAAGCCTAAAAGACTGATGGCTGTAGCAATTGCCTTTGTGGCCGTCCCAGCTACCATGCTATTTAAACTTTTAATATTGATAAAGAACAATTATGTGTTATTGATCATCATTGCCTATTAAAGAGTTTGAGCTATTCCACAATTTTTTCTTATTCTATGCTAGAACTAAACTTGGTCACACCTCATTTAACATTGCAAAAGAGAAATAAAAGAGAGCTAAAGAAAACATAACATTTATATGGAAAGAAACTCATCAGTTGAAGCTATTAATCAGTTCATGCCTAGTTTTGATCCTAAGATTGGCAAGTTGGCCTAGAGGATTCTTGTTAATCCTTGAAAAATTGATTATGATACTAGTGTCTTTGTTAAGAAGGTTTGCTCTAACTGTCAATCTCATCTTTCCTATGCTACTAAGTTGATTGCGATGATATTGATGATTTTTTAATTTCCTTGTATGTTTGTGGCTTTAGATTACCGGAGCAAAGGATGGAAAACCAGTTCTTATTGAACTAATTGATGCAAAGACAAAAGAACCTAAAGACACTCTAGAGGTATGTTATTTTTATGGATTTTCTCCTTTTGCAATTTCTGTAGATGCTTGGAGAAGTTTACACTTAGTAATGTTATTTTCAGCTTTATGACCATAGTAAATTATCTTAAAATCCAGTAGAATTTAATTGAATAATATTGTATTTTTTGAATTTATTACTTTGTTTTAGTGAAGTGGAGGAAAGTACTTGATGGTTTATATGCGTGAGGCCTATGCTTTACCACAAACTCTTTAGCTAGTAAATGAAAGGATATATGCTATATAATATTTTCATTTCCTCAATAAGCCACTTATTGACAAAGTATATCTACTTATGTGTGAATTTAATGGCATTTTGCATCACATATATTACAGTCTCTTCTCTATATTCTGATCTTCTATTTCTAGCACAAAACCATAACAAAAACCATCCGGTATATATAAGTTTTCCAAATTGAATATTTTTTTCTCTTTTTTACTATGTGACATTGTTCCTAGTGTCATTTAGAAGCAATAGATATTATTCTTTACCTATGCATAATCATTGGTGATTATCAACAACGATAAAAAATCGTGGAATATTTTGGTTTTGTTGCGTCATTAGCCAGGATTCAAGAAGCATCGTACTTTGTGTTATTATTACTTCGCCCGTATCTTTATCAACTATTATTGTTCAGAAAAAATCTTCTATTGTTTTAACGGCCTAAGAGTTAAGTCAATAGAGTCAAGATATTCTTAATCTCTTTGGAGCCGTGACCAGTGTGTTTGATATTATTCTTAAAGTATGCTTGCATGATATATATGAATTATTTTTGTATACTAAAATCAATAAGTAATGTGGTGTATTGTCCTTACAGTTAATTTTTTCTGTAAATGCCGCCTCACCTTTTTCCAATTGATCTTTATCGACCGAAGAATTAAAGGTCTCATACCAGTTAGGTGGCTCCAATCTGAAAGTTTTTCAAACCATTGGAATAATTTTAAGCACAGCTGAAAATCAGTTTTTGTAACTTTTTGCCTCAAATTTAGGACTCTTTAAGATAGGCAGGGGACATTAGTGTTAAAAATCTTGTCTCTATTTAAAATATGTGGGTCCGAAGAGACATGCGTAATAATTGACCTACTTTAGAGGTTTCTTAGATTATATTAAAATATCAAAAGTAAACCCGATAAGAATAGACAATACAGGAAAATTTTTCAGAATCACAAAATTGCATTAGGACTTACAATACCACGGAAGCAAACAACTGTTCGAAATCTCCGTCACTTTCCCGAAAAAGAAAAAAATTACGTTAATTAAATAGGAAAAAAAAAAGTAATTAATATAGAATAAATATTTTTAGCAATATGTATAATCTAAGTAATGCTATAAACATAAATAATAAACAATCATTTAAATTTGCAAAAGAGAGATAAAAGAGACCAAAAGAGAAAATAATATATATTTGAAAAGGTTAGACTATCTACTTACAATCCAAAAAATTAGGTTATCAGATCTGATAGAGAAAAATTAGATGCTACAGGAGTTATTATATAGATTCAAAAAAGGGAATTGTTACATTGTAGGAAGTGACACTGCACAGTGCTTCTCCCACAGTGTATCAATCCAGTACTAGAAATGGCGACATAGGAAGAGGAAACGACAATGTAATAAGTGGCGGCAGTGAGGGAGGAACATCGTGGCACGATTAATTTCAGTTCGGAGGAGAACGCCTCGATTCTTCGTAAGAAGTAACAGTCTGATAGAGAAAACCGAAGAGGATGAGGAAGAAGCGGAAGAAGCGGAACCGGAAGCGGGGGAGAAGGATCCGTTCAATAAAGGAAAATAATTGAAAATAGGGTTGTACCGGTTCGGTTCCAAAGAAAAAAATTATAATAGAGCACTTGGACCGATTCAAATATTCAAAATTCTAAGATGAGAAATAATATATTGCCATATGGCAAGCAAAGATAAGCCGGTTCATTATAAGAGAGCACTTGGATCGGTTCAAGCAAAAAAAAAGAAAAAAAAAAAAAGAAAAAAAAAAAATAGATGAGTCGGTTTAATTTTTTCTGTAAATGCTCCTCACCTTTTTTCGACCGAAGAATTAAAGGTCTCGGACCAGTTAGGTGGCTCCAATCTAGAATTTTTTCAAACCATTGGAATAATTTTAAGCACAGCTGAAAATCAGTTTCTGTAGCTTATTGTCTCAAATTTAGGACTCTTTAAGATAGGCAGGGGACATTAGTGTTAAAATTTTTGTCTCCATTTAAAATATGTGGGTGCGAAGAGACATGTGTAACAACTAGCCTACTTTATATGTTTCTTAGGTTATAGTAAAAAAGTAAACACTGTAAGAATAGACAATACAGTAAAATTTTTCAGAAGCACAAAATTGCATTAGGACTTACAGTACCACGGAAGCAAACAACTGTTCCAAATCTCCGTCACTTTCTTGAAAAAGGAAAAAATTACGTTAATTAAATAGGAAAAAAAGAAGTAATTAATATAGAATAAATAATTTTAGCAACATGTATAATCTAAGTAATGCTATAAACATAAACAATAAACAATCATTTAAATTTGCAAAAGAGAAATAAAAGAGACCAAAAGAGAAAATAATATATATTTGAAAAGGATTAGACTATCTACTTACAATCAAAAAAATTAGGTTATCAGATTTGAAGGAGAAAAATTGGATGCTACAGGAGTTATTATATAGATACAAAAAAGGGAATCATTACGGTATAGGAAGTGACACTGCAGAGTGCTTCTCCCACAGTGTATCAATCCAATACTGGATACGGCGACATAGGAAGAGGAAACGACAATGTAAGAAGTGGCGGCAGTGAGGGAGGAACATCGTGGCACGATTAATTTCAGTTCGGAGGATAACGCCTCGATTTTTCGCAAGAAGTAACAGTCAGATAGAGAAAGCCGAAGAGGATGAGGAAGAAGCGGAACCGGAAGCGGAAGAGGAGAATCCGTTCAAAAAAGTAAAATAATTAGAAAAAGGATTGTGCTGGTTCAGTTCAAAAGAAAAAAAATATAATTGAGCACTTGGACCGATTCAAATATTCAAAATTCTAAGATAAAAAATAATAAATTGCTATGTGGCAAGTAAAATGAGCCGGTTCATTATAACAGAGCATTTGGACCGGTTCAAGCAAAATAAATAAATAAATAAATAAATAAATAAATAAATAAGCCGGTTCAAAATTTTAAGATGGGAAGTAATAGTTTGCTACGTGGCAAGTAACATGAGAAATAATATATAGGTATAGGTATAGATAGATAGATTGCATCTAACCAAATAGACTATTGGAGGCATTTGTGATAAATTGGTTAAAATGTAATGATACTTACTCATCTTTAACCTAATTTGAAATTGACCCTCAATTTTTTAAAAAAAATTAATTTACATCCTCTCTATTCACTAATTGTTTGATTTAACTCATTTCATTAGCAATAAATGCATATGAGGAATGCACGTGATCAAGGATTTTTTTAGTCAAAAAGAGATTACATGCATCTTGTGGGAATGTTTGATTCTAATAATGTTCCCAAAATTGTTAACAAAATAAGCTAAATCAAATCATTAATAAGTGAAGGAAGGGTAAACAAAAAAAAAAAATTGAATGGTCAATTTCAAAATGGGTTAAAGTTTAGAGGGCGTGTATTTTATTTTAGCCTAATAAATTTATTTTTTAATAAAAAGTTAGCATGTTACTCATTTTGTTTATTTTTTTACTAAATTAACTTACTAAAATGTAAAAAAATTAGGCTTCAAACTTAATACCTCCGACTACTAAGCAATTTTTCACTTGCACTAAGAATAATTAGGAATGCAAACGAGGTGAATCTAGAGATAGGAGGGCCCCCTACCTCCCGCCTCATTTTTTGTCGAGACGGATTTGAGATGGATTAATACTTATATAATTTTTAGCTCACACTTACTATTTCATATGCAGTCGATTAGGAAGGGAGCAGATTTTTGGCAAATTAAAACAAATCAAAGGAAGAAAGGGACAAGTAGAATTTTGGCAAATCAAAACAAATCAAAGGAAGAAAGAGGTCCTCTGCCTTCCACTCCATTTCCTTGACAAATCGGGAGTAGATTCAAGATGAATTAAATTTTTCTAATTTTGGTTCCCACTTATCGCCCTATTTGGGAAGAATAAGGGCAAAAGCTCATTCAATCTGAATTGATTTGCATTACTAGAAATGATAAATGATAAATTTATTTATATATTTTAAAAGAATTATTTGTAAATTTATTTATATATTTTAAAAGGACTATTTGCATAAAAAATTTGCTGATTTTATTATTTTGTAAAACAAAAGGTATTTATTTAGATTTTGCATATTTAATCTAATAATTTTAGAAATAATTCAAAGTACCCCTTTTATCTCCTTCTCATTTCCCTCTTCCTCTTCCTCCCCCATTGTCTTCTTTTTTTTCCTCATCCTCCACCTCTGTAACCTCCGTCACGTCCCCGTAGCCCTCCCCATGCTTACCACCTCCACCTTCTTACCTCGCTGCCTTACTGCATATGACATCCTGAAATTTTAAATAGTTTATATATAAGTTATAATAGGACTAAACCCCTTAATTCGATTATAGCATTTTGGACGGTAGCTAATCCTATGAAGTTAAGAGGATTAAGTATACTAGAGATAGAATAATTCTAGGATGGGTAACCCCCTGAGAAGCAGGGCGTCACATTGTGCTCTCTCTCACCTTTCCTTGCTCTATTACTGCTCCATCCTCTACCTACGCCTCGACTCTATCCCTTACGCCGTTGCTTTCTTCGTTGCCGCCTTCTACAACACTCATGACCACAACATCTTCGACCGCCCCCTCAGCACCATCGCGTGCCGCCTCAATTATAGCCTATGTGTCACGGACACTTGTATAAGCCTCGCGTGTCCGTGTCGGACACTCATGTGCTCGATGTGAATACGTTTTGGACACGCGTTCAATAAGCATACAATTTAAAAAATATATATATTTTTTTATTTTAATTTTTTTATGCATATATAATATAAAATAATAAATATTTTAGCTTTTTGATAAGTATATACAAATTTTTTTTGGACAATATAAATAAATTATGTATGACGAAATTTTTTTTTCTTAAAATATATAAATTACCAGTGAAAAATTTTATAAACTTTCATTCATATCAGAAATATAATAATATTTTATCAAAACTTATATTTTATATATAATAAATATATATTATTATATTAATAATATTATAATTTGTTATATGTGTTTATGTCCTGTTCGTTTTATAATTTTTTGAAAATTGTGTCACAAGTCGTGTCGTATTCTGTATTCCGTGTCAGTATTCATGAAGCTTAGACTATAGCAGCATTAATTTTTTCTTTACCTCACGAACTGTCATCATCGAAGGAGAAAGAAAAGTGTTGGAAAAATCCAGTACTCGCCCCGGTACCATATTCTCTGAATCCGCAACCCGCTCCGGTACCGCAATCCACACCGGTACCGTCTAGTGTTGGGATTCCGCAGCGGAAACGTCAAATCGAATTTTTACCAAAAATCCGTCCTCTCAATATAACTGGAATTAGGACAACCACCAAGGAGAAGAAAAACAAAACAAAAAATATGCGGGTGAAATAAGATTCATTAACCAAGAGAAGAATTACACCGATTACACCGACTCCTCTTCTGCAATAGAGTAGCTTCAACCCGAGCCCTCCTCCTGAATCTCTCTCACCCTTCTCTCGTCTTCTATAAACCTAGAAGACTCCCTTCTCTCGTCTTCTATAAACCTAGAAGACTATGGGTGTGGCTAAATCCTAACCCCCACCACCTCCATGGGTGTTACCACCACCGTGGGTGTAGATACCACTATATGAGTGTGGTTAAATCCTAGCCCCCACCACCTCCATGGGTATTACCACCATCGTCTTCATGGGTGTGACCACGTTAACATCACCTTGATGTGGATACCACTATATGGGTGTGGCTAAATCCTAGCCCCCACCACCTCCATGGGTATTACCATCATCGTGGGTATATCCTCCTTAACACCAGTTAAAATAATAACACATATGCTATATTTATAGCTTATGTTAAAAGCTATCCAAATCCTAGTCTAAATAGATTGTTATCCTAATTAATATTTAAATCTTAACAAACTTATCTCTTTAAGATTTAAATATTAATCTTAATCCAACTAGGATTCAACTACAAATCTAATCAAATCCTAACAATCTCCACCTTAATTTGATTTGTAGTCTTCAATCGCTACATCGAGCTCTCCTCCGCTCCACCTTGAGCGACTGCATCCCCGATCTCGCTTTTGGACTCTCTAGCTCCACCTGAAGCCGAAAAATCACATACCTCCGAGTCCAACACGCCTAGCGAGATCAAATTGTGATCACCTCCCGTGATGATCGGTAATCCAGTACTCTGATGTCGATATCTCCTGAGGATCGCCAACCTTTAGCTCCGATACCAATTGTTGGAAAAATCCGGTACTCGCCCCGATACCAGATTCTCTGAATCCGCAACCCGCTCCGATACCTCAATCCACACCGGTACCGTCTAGTGTTGGGATTCCGCAGCGGAAACGTCAAATCAGATTTTTACCAAAAACCCGTCCTCTCAATATAACTGGAATTAGCACAACCACCAAGGAGAAGAAAAACAAAACAGAAAATATATGGGTGAAATAAGATTCATTAACTAAGAGAAGGATTACACTGATTACACCGGCTCCTCTTCTGCAATAGAGTAGTTTCAACCCGAGCCCTCCTCCTGAATCTCTCTCACCCTTCTCTCGTCTTCTATAAACCTAGAAGACTCCCTTCTCTCGTCTTCTATAAACCAAGAAGATTATGGGTGTGGCTAAATCCTTACCCCCACCACCTTTATGGGTGTTACCACCACCGTGGGTGTAGATACCACTATATGGGTGTGGCTAAATCCTAGCCCCCACCACCTCCATGGGTATTACCACTACCGTCTCCATGGGTGTGACCACGTTAACACCACCTTGATGTGGATACCACTATATGGGTGTGGCTAAATCCTAACCCCCACCACCTCCATGGGTATTACTACCATTGTGGGTATATCCTCTTTAACACCACTTAAAATAATAACACATATACTATATTTATAGCTTATGTTAAAAGCTATCCAAATCCTAGTCTAAATAGATTGTTATCCTAATTAATATTTAAATCTTAACAAACTTATCTCTTTAAAATTTAAATATTAATCTTAATTCAACTAGGATTCAACTACAAATCTAATCAAATCCTAACAAAAAAGATGATAAAAAAAAGACAGGAAATAGAATTAGAATTTTGAGAACGGAGAAGAATAGTGGTGGTTACCGGGGCACAGAGAGGGGAGGGAAAGGGAGGAGAAAGAGAAAGAAGATATTTTTCAAAAAATATTTTAGATTTTAAAAGGGCATCTGTGATATTTTGAATCTCCGGAGGGGTATGTTTGAATTTGCGGTAAAGTAGGCGGTGAAGGGTCAGCGGCCAAAGCCGTGTAGGGTTCCAAAATCCCGAGAAAGGGAGCGAATTTGCGAGCGAGCGAGCGAGGAGATAAAAACGCAGACGCTCCATCATCATCTTCTTCTTCTTCTTCTTCTTCTTCGTCCTCTACAGCGTCTCCTCGGCTCCTCGCCATTAAAGAAACCCCTCGATCTCCCTCGCTCCTCTCTCTCTCTCTCTCTCTCTCTCTCTCTCTCTCTCTCACTCACTCACTGCGATCCTTCTTCTACTTCGCTCGCGCGTTCGATCATGGGGAGGGGCAAGTTCAAGGGCAAGCCCACGGGGCGCCGCAACTTCTCCACTCCCGAGGAGATGGGTGAGCTCCCTCGCTCCGTTTACGATCTCTGACTTTTCCAAAATCATGCTTTGGCGTGCCGATTGTGGGATCTTTGATTGTAGATGCGATTTTGTAGCGGGTTGTAATATGCACTGTAGCCGGAAATTTGATGTTGCGGTATCTGAATCCATGATCTGTAGTCCTAAACATGATGTGGAGCATTTGAAGTTTCTAGGAACCAAAGATCGTTACTTTTAAAGATAATTTTTCACTGCGTGAAATGGTCGAAACTGTTCATCCTGATGAGAATAGGGGGATTAGTTTCTTTAATGCTAGGTTAGAGTTTTTTATCTTGATCTGAATAGTCAGATGTATTTTCGAACAAAAATTCATGTAATTTGGATCATTTAACATTGATAAAGCAGTTGAAATTTTCAATTTTGGGACCTCTAGGGCTTTGGGTAGATTATATTGAAAAATCTCATTTTTTTTGTTCCTAGTAACTTTAATCCTATGTATTATGGTTAATGATGTGGATCATCAATTTGGATGGCATAACATCGAATTTAGGACTATAGTATAAAGGTTCCTGTGCTATCAATAGTAGATTTGATTCATCTGTTGAACAGCACCGAATAAATTCAGTTTTTATTCTTGTATTTCATCTTTTAGTGAACCTATTATGCTGGGATGTCTAGATTGACATAGTCTATTGAAATTCTGCTTTTGTGCGTGCTGTGGACCTTTTAACCCCTTCTGCATCTGTGTGCATATACAGATGCACAGTTATTTGCTTTTTTTATCATGCACATGCATACTGTCCTTTACTTACTTGCACATGGCAGAAAGGGTTATTTTTAGATTATATAACTAGATGTAGTGACAGATGTTGTAATTAAAACAATTGAGATAGGTGTGAGAGTCTTGATCAGGTGTGGTGTATTTTTTCAAAGAAATTTTGAAGAGAAGAGATAAAGAAGAGTTAAATCTGGAATGTTGGGGTTAGTCTGCGCAAGCATTGGGGTTAGTCTGCACGGGTATTAGATGTTGATGATTGTAGGACACGTGATGCAAAAATCTGCCATTTAGTATTATGCAGTTTTATAGATATTAGATAAATAAGCTTCATTGTAAGCACTTTTGTTCCTACTCTGCTTATTCAATAATTCCTGACATTGTTTCATAGTGACTTTGTTGGTCAAATTTTATCTCTTGTTCTTTTGGAGTTGATATGTCATTCAATGTTTTAGCTCCTAATATAATTATTTATTCTTGTATTGTTGATCTCAATTATATTTGATAGTATATAAGAAACAATTTTTACTAACATGTTTAGCCACGCGGTGTTTCTTTTGTTGATTTTGCCGCATGGTACTATTTGCTCATTCTTTTGTGATTTAATTTAAATTATGGAACTTCTTTGACTGTTGTGTGCATGATTGCAGTTGCTGGTACCTCAGCCCGACCCCGCTCCTTTAAACAGGTAGATATCTTTTTTTGAACTGCATATATCAGCTGGTAGAATATTTATATCATTTTACCTGAAAAGCATGTGCAAGTTGTGTTGTTACTTGTTAGCCATTTCTTCAAAAGTGGCAATATGGTGGTGCTTAACATATTATAGGATAAAACTTTATATTCCTTTTTTGCTTTCAGTGTCATGTATATGATGTAATATGCATCTAAAATGTTCTCTGCGGGTTCCTTTGGAATTCATATTGCTTAAAACTGTTAATATCTAGCGCTGCGTTCTTCAACATGCCACGTGCGCAGCTGAAAGCTTTAGGGCTTAATATATAACCTATTTAAGTTCATCTTGGGTGTGTCTTCCTCTAAAGGCACCCCATTTATGCTCAACGTCAACCTTTTGTCTTCCTTGATTGTTTGGATGAGTGTAAATAGCATGATTCTAGTGTGAGTTTTGTGGTTTATGTTCAGTGTATGGCGCATTACGTTTTGTTGCTATTCTTGGCAAACATTTTTTCACAGAACAAACCTGGGGCATTTTCATCTTTGAAATTCTTGTGGCTATCTTGCGAAGTTCTGATTGTGAAGTAGAACTAATGGGAGTAAGGAAGATTAAAGTGTTACACAGGTCACTTGTATACTGGAGTTAATGTCTAAAAGGCAGCTGCTATAAAGGAACTGTTGATGGATGCTCGTGTAGCACAGATATTTCATACTTATTCATACTTAGATACATGTAAGTATAATATACAGAATTAGTAGCAGAGAATATATCGTGATAATTTAGAAAAGAATATCATTTACTGCATTTCAATTTTTACAAGGATCAAATTTTTTTATTTACTTGGCATAAGGGTAATATGGGCATGCATAACATTCCTATTCGTGACAATCGAAAGGCTGCATGCTTGTTGAATTGATAGTTACTTTTATGGACGTCTGTATAGCTTTTAGAACGTAATAAGAGTCACGTTGGGATTGATGGTACCTTGCCGACTCTGTGATCCGTCGAGTTTGGGTGAGAAGTGTTAAAAAATATCGGTTGCATAAGAATGTTTTTTTTTTTTGTCTGTATTTGTTTGGTCTTAGGGCCCGTTTGGATACGTAGTAAAATAATTCCATAGAGTTTAAATACCATGGTTTTACTGTAGATGAAATTCGGTATTCTGTAATTCCAAAAAAAATTCTACAGGTTCATTTTAATGGCCGTTTGGATACATTTTATATAATTTCACGGATTCTTTGATATTTTTAAAAAATTAGCTATTATGGAGTTTAAATTAAAAAAAATAGTGATTAAATGGATTTACATTTAAGAACTAAAATATTATATATATATATATATATATATATATATATATATATATATATATATATATATATGAAACAAACTTATCGTATATCAAGTAGCGGGAAAATAAAAACAATGAAGATGAAGAAGAAAAAACAAAATTTTCATATAAATTATTTTTTATAATGTTTTATCAAAAAAAAAAAATGATGAAATTGCATGCATTTGAAAAAATTACTTGTGTGTAAAATTAATTTAATAAATTTTATTATCATTATCTACTCTGTGAAAGAAAAAAAAAAGAAATATAATATATATTTATCGGTTGGAAGAGAAAAATGGTGTGACTCCTCTCCGGCAATGGCGAGGCGAGGGGTGGTGCGAGAGGAAACTTTTGTCCATTGTGGAGAGGTGTGGAGAAAAAACTCACTTGGTGGGGTTGGGGTTGGGGTGTTAGAATGTAGAGAGAAAACTTTGTTGGTGTGAAAAGGGAAGAGGTAGGCAATGGTGGGGTTGGGATTTTGGGGCGTGCGGAGGAAAACACAGTTGGATGGGAAGAGGTAGGCAATGGTGGGGTTGGTGTTGGGGTGTTGGGGCGCGCAGAGAAAAATATAGTTGAAGAGGTGGGTGGGCGTAGAGAGGGAAGAGATGGGTGGTGGGAGGAAAGAGGGGTGCGATGGGAGGAGATGAGCGAAAGAAAAAAGGGAGTCGGTTGCGGCCTGATAAATAAAGTTTAGATTTTAAAAGAAATTTTTGAATTTTACTTTTACCCTACTTTTTAGAGTATAGTTTAACTATACTCTAATTTGTTAGTGTGTTTTGAAGCCCTCCAAACACTTCATAGAATTTTTTTTCTACACCCATAGCATAGTTAAACTATGCTCCAAAATAAAATACATCCAAACAGGCCCTTATTCTTTTCTATTTGATATCAGCATTCATATTGTACCATTTGTATTCAACTGCAGTTTTTGTTCCTATATAGGTTCCTTTTGATCTGTATGTATTTTTGCAAGAGCGGTGAGATTGCCCTTTTTTTAGATTGAATATGTCGGTTTTTGTCATATTCATGCTGTCTGTCATGTTTTGCACTTATCACAAGACACTTATGCCCCTTAACTTTAAACAGGAGCTGGAAGCCAATGACGAAGAAAGAGAGGAATTGGAAGAGGAATCTGAAAATGACTCTGAAGAAGACAATGAGGTACAACTTTCTTGATCATCATGCTACCAGCTAGTTGCTGCTGCGGTTCTACCTTGTACGTTTTCTTTTTTATGAATTTAAGTATTTAACAATATTCAATGAAGTACTCTTTATTTTATAATAACAGAAAAGGAAAGGCACTCAAGGCATTATTGAGATTGAGAATCCAAACTTGGCTAAACCAAAGACATTGAAAGCCAGAGAGGCCGATGTAAGTTGGATAGGGTTTTTCTTTCTTTAGTATTATACAATGCCTTTTATTACAGCCATAATATTTTATTATAATTTCTTGTCCTATATGAGTGTGTTATTTACTCGTATAGTTGATAATTCTGGAGTTAGGCTGGTATGCTTTTATAAGCACGCAATCCTCCATGCTTATAAGTCATTTTTGATGTTGGGACTTCCGAATTGACGATCAACTCCGTTAGACTTGATCTAGAATATTTGAAGTATCTAGAAAATAAATTTCGTGATTTTCAATATCATTTGCCTAGTGATCGAAAGGGCTCAAAATCAATAAATTTTAATGATCGTGGTGAGCTGTTTGCAAGTTTAATGGTGTAGAAATATTTAAATTACGTGAAATTTTAATAGAAAATTCTTTATAGTATATAAAGCAAGATCAATTTTTTTAATCTAAAATTTTATTGTCATATCATCACATTTTGTGAGATTTTTATTTTCGGCCGTTGATTTTGAGCCCTTTCGATCACTAAGCAAATGATATCGAAAAATCGGAAAATTTATTTTCTAATACTTCAAATACTCTAGATCAAGCCTAACGGAGCCGTTCATCGATTCGAAAGTCCCAACATCGATGTTAACAATAATTCTGCTAATCGATGTTAATTAAGCCCAACATCGATGTTAACTGACAGCAGTATTGTTACAAAAGCATACCAGCCGCACTCGATAATTCTGCTGTCAGTTAACAATACTTTTTATTCTTCTTCATAGTGCAGTAGAATATGATCACCGTAGCTTAGTTATTGATCTGATCTTTTTGTTATTTCAATGCAGCTGAGCAAAACAGCTGAACTCTCAAGGCGTGAAAGGTGTGCTTTCTTGTGATTCTGTTGTGAATTGCTGCTATTTTGTTGACAGATTCTTCAAAATAACGAACAAAGCTTGGCGAGTAATGAACAAAGCAAGATGTATAGCAAGTTGAAACAATTATCTTTATATTTGGAATTTTAGGATATGAATGAATCCCCGGATAGGAAGAACTTGAACTGAATACCATCAAAATATAGTTCTGATTTGTAGCCTTTTTCAATGTGCTTGCTACTATGTCTTAGTTATCTTGTGTCCAATTTCTTTATCTGTGTCTATTCCATCGGCGTTGGAAATTTGA
This sequence comes from Tillandsia fasciculata, assembly GCA_029168755.2. Lineage (NCBI taxonomy): Eukaryota > Viridiplantae > Streptophyta > Magnoliopsida > Poales > Bromeliaceae > Tillandsia > Tillandsia fasciculata. The sequence continues at coordinate 3,801,243 of CM054948.1, read as the reverse complement.
CAATTATTATTTTTGTCTTTGGCGATGTCATCTTTAGTTTTTCATTTCTCACATTTCAAATGCATCTGTTAGGGTTAGCAAGTAATTCCTCTTACTATTATCTGTTTATTGTGGTTCTTAGTTTTTTATTTCTCTTATTATTTCCAGACATATCCTGTTCACCTTATCTTCCATCTATGTTCTGGTTGGAAAATAAGCAGTTTTGTATTTAACTTAAAAATTTAGTGTTGAAAGGTGCTCTTGGTTTGCTGACATGATTGGTGCAACCAAAAACTTGAGTAGTTTGTCTTTTTGGCTTGTTCTTTTACCGTTCTTCCTTGTTAGCTACCAAAATTTGACAATGTACTGTAGAATACTGATTTTGCCGGAGTTGGCTCAGAGCCATAGATTGTTTTGTACTAACGTGTTGGTTTGAGTTTTTCTTGGCTAATGTGGTTATCAAGAATATTTCCTTTTTTTGTCCCCACTTTCTCATGATTCGATTTTGTAACTAGCAATTTTATTACGACCTTTTCTGTGTAGGGAGGAAATAGAGAAACAGAAAGCTCATGAGCGATACATGAGGTTGCAGGAGCAAGGAAAGACAGAACAAGCTAAAAAAGATCTAGGTAAACTTAGAGAAGTATTATTTATTTATTAGAGAAATATTATTTGATATATTCAACTTTTTCTCGCTCCTTTTTTGGTTCTTATATTTGAATTGACTAGATGTGCTAAGAACATGGCATGAGAGTTACCTACATATGAAAATGATTCCTTTAATGATGCAATTGTGTTTAAGCAAAATCTTAATAGGGCTATTGTCCGCAATTTTGTTTGGATCGTCAATACTATATATCCATTTATGAGTTCCTTCTATAAAATATTCATCTGTGTCTCTTCCATTATATTCATTTATGTGCTTACATTACAACTAAAAATTAAGTCTATCTATCTAATTACTGCATATGTTTGAAGTACACAATACCATCAGCTTTATCTACTCTGTTACTTTTCAGAGCGTCTTGCCTTAATACGGCAACAAAGGGCTGAAGCTGCGAAGAAACGAGAAGAAGAGAAAGCTGGTATTTTCTCCATCTCAAACTCTTTGGCAATCACCCTTTTAAGTAAAATCAAATTTAATAGTTAATAAGTGGGACATTGGTAGTTATGCTAGCGGATCACTACGATTATGATCATCGATGCTAGCACAATCAAACTTTCGATCGCCTCAGTATTGGTTATGAACTTTTAAGAGCTAAATTAATCAAGGAACTTAACAAGTTGCTTTCCTGTTTCTGATTTTACTCATGCCAACATCTCTTGAAGCCAATAACTTTCTTTCTTGTTTCAAGCCATCTAAAACTAGCCTTTTAATGAACCTGAGTTTCTTATTTTGCCAGCCAAAGAACAAAAGAAGATTGAGGCGCGCAAGTGATTTGCCTGGAGACAACGACGATCTCTTTGTCTGATATGTTGAAATGGTTGATGCCTACTCTTTTAGTACTCTGTAATACTTATGTCGTATTCTTCATTCCAATTTCAATTCATATTAGGGTGAAACTGTAAAATAGTATCCGCGGCATGATGAATAGCTTTCACTTATGCCATCAACGGACGGTCTAAAATTTGATCATTAGCTGACAACAGTATTACGCACAATAAAAGAGTTTTACATTCTATGCGAGTTTACAAATGTGGACGCGCGGTCGCATGTTATCGGTTATAGTTGGATGCAGGGAGCTAATAGCTCGCACAGCCAGAGCTAATTCTTTTCGGGGTCGCGAAGCCAATTTCGGTTTCGTAGCTGAGACACCAAGTTGGAAACCATTTCGGTTGCGAAATCCGTGGCTTTTACATGGCTAGTAAAAAAGCCGGGCCGGATAGATGGAGATTGATTATGCAACCCCTCTATATATCTTCGAACTATTCTACGATATTTTTGCATGGTATGTTGTGATACATGGATTTTTCCATTGTTATGTGGCCGTGCTCGTGGCTCCATGTTTCCTGCTGGTATCATATCATATCCAGCATTATTGCGCAGATTGATGTTATTCTCTGATCGGATGCTTGCCTTTTATCACACTCAAAAATGTATTACTGTTTATTTTCACTGTAACTGATTATCAGGTTAAAAATAACATTCATATGAAGTGACATTCAGGTAAAAATTATTTGTCCATCCCTATTTTGTTGCATTGGAAGGAATTTAGTTATTCCACTTTTTTGTTTGTTTTTCTTAAATTTTTTCACACTGGTATATAAGAAGGTAAAAGAGATTACAAGAGTTAATTTTTAATCACCTTTTAACCGTCTAATTTACGACAAATCAAACAATATAATTAGCCAGATGACCATGAAAGAAAGAAATTAAGTATATGAAACAAAAGAATCTGAACTAACTTGGCAATCCAATCAAAAATGTTTTTAATTAAAAGAGACCAACAACCTATACGAACAGAACATAATAATAATAATAATAATAATAATAATAAAAATAAAAAAAATTGAGGCACTTCATTTCATGGAGCAACAAGAAAAAAGAGTAACACACCAGAAAGTTACACAGCAATCAGAAAAATAAAAGGAACAAAACTAAGTCTTTACTAAAAAAAGAGGACAACCGGAGATTACAAACCCTAACTAGACTTTTCCCCCACCTCATTTCAACTCCGAGGTCCTCAGGGCGCGCGTTTGAGGAATCGAGGACGAAGTAAATCTTTTAAGAACCATATGGCCGAGTGACGACGCCAAAAGCTACATAAGATCAAGCATTATATTCTTCTTTTCTTTTTTTTTTCCCTTGTAAATCTTTTTTAATCTTACGCTGAGCAGCAACCGACTTTCTTCACAGCGGACACGTCGTCCTTGGAGCCCACATTGATCGTCTGCCCCTTTGGCGGGGCAGACGGATCGTCGCCGATGTCGAGTGCCTTCCTGCTGACGACCCGATAAATCTGTGTGAGCACTTCGGTGAAGGCATTTTCTACATTCATAGATTCCAAAGCGGAAGTTTCCATGAAGAAGGTGTTCTCTTTCTCGGCGAAAGCTGTCGCATCCTCAGTGGAAACAGCCCTGAGGTGGCGCAGGTCGGCTTTGTTCCCCACGAGCATTATCACGATGTTGGCATCGGTGTGATCGCGGAGCTCCTTCAACCATCTCTCCACGTTCTCAAAGGTGACGTGCCGTGTTACATCGTAGACTAAAAGAGCGCCCACAGCACCTCGGTAGTACGCGCTTGTGATCGCTCGGTATCTAGTGGAGCAGCAGCAAGAATGAGTATTATTATTATTATTATTATTCAGTTTTTAAGTCCTAAATTTAATCTCGTTTAACGACGCGTTTGTCTGAGTCAGGAATTGAAATAGAAAATTGCATGAGGAAAGAAATTTGCACCTAAAATATGTATTTGCAATCAAGTAAAATTTAGGAAAGATTTCCCGATATGACAATTAGGAAAAGTACTTCGCATGCTTGCATAAGGCCATCAGAAGAGTTTAAGAACACACAGATAAAATGCGAAGTACAAACAAATGGCAAAAATTAGAAAAGAGCCGCAACATTTATAAGTACCATACCACATGGATGCTTTTCAGAAAACACAGGAGCTAAATCCTATGCAGCTAAAGTAGATTGAGAACTTCTGCATCAGCTTGTACATTAATGCCATCTTAAAGCGCACAGAATAAGGAACAATTAATAACTTGAACAAAATTATCCAGGAACAGGTGAAAATGGGAATGAGGTAAAAAGGTAACATTTTTATATATCGATATTCTGTACAGAAACAGACGAATGCGAGCAGAAAGCGAATTTTTTGTGTTTTTCTGATCTTAATTATTCTAGATCCTATCCCTTTCTTCCTCTGCTACTTCTCAATTTCTGTCCTTATTATCCAGAATAATTAGCTACTACGCGAGCAACCATCATGCTTCTCTCATTATACAATTTTGGCATAGTTGAGAATTGCAACAGAGGAATAATTGTAAATCATGTGACCTACAACCCAGTTATAGCATCAGCCACCAAAATTCCACCTTCATGGAAATGTTTGGACTGGAAAATAAGCTGATCCTGGAAAGAATTACTTCTCTTAATTCCTCTCTCTAGTCATGAAAGTATTCAGATCAATCGCGTTATTTGCTTCCGTTTTACTGACGATGAAAAAAGATTCTATTATTCTAAGATCAGACCAAGTTTTCCTTACTGTTTTGATTCTTTTATTAGAAATCTAACTTGCTTGTTAGATGATTCTAATGAAGTAGAGAAACTAACAAATAATCAAAACATCAAGTGATCCAGCTATGCCCTGAGCCATTTTGTTCTCCAAAATAAGTAAATAATAATAATAATAATAATAATAATAAAAAATTAAAAAATCAGCTAATTCCAGTAAAATCATTAAATTCATAACCTAGAATGCGCTAAACTCCAATGCTATCTCACATGAAAACCCTAAAAAACCACAAAGTACACTACTTGAGGCATAGATCTGGCAAATAACACCAAATTCACCACCGACCAACAACAAATCCACAACCGCAGCATCAAACAAGCAATCAAACGGCAGCAAAACCTAGATCGGTCGATCTACAAGGAATAGGAACCAAATCGAGAGGAAGAGGGGTTAGGGTTTCGGACCTCTCTTGCCCCGCGGTGTCCCATATCTGGGCCTTGACGACCTTGTCGTCGACGCGTATGCTCCGTGTGGCGAACTCGACCCCGATGGTGGACTTCGACTCGAGGCTAAACTCGTTCCGCGTGAACCTGGAGAGGAGGTTCGATTTCCCCACCCCCGAGTCCCCGATCAGCACCACCTTGAAGAGGTAATCGTAGTCGTCCTCCGCCCTATACGCCATGCCCCCTCCTCCTCCTCCTCCTCCTCCTCCAACGACGACGACGATGATCAGATCCGCGATCTCCCCGCCTCCGTGGGAGAAGCGGATCTCGGAATCGTCGATCGAGAGATCGAGAGAGAAAGATGGGATTAGGGTTTGGGGTGTGGGGGGTTTGAGAGAGAGAGAGAGAGAGGGGAATCTGGGGGTAAATATAGGGTTCGATTTCGAATGAACACGGGAAATGGTGGAGGGGAAGAGCGTCGGATCAATCATTGTGTGCACCGCGTGTACGTCGACGTTTCGTACACCACGCGTTTCGTGACTATGTTATATCAGAAATTATTGCGTGCACCGGGTGTATAAGCTCAATCCATTGGAGCCTCAAAATTGTCACATTTATTATATTATTATTTTGCTAATGAGCTGCTTTTAATTTTTTTTTTTTTTTTTTTCTTGATAATGGATACATCCGATTCGGCCACCCATTTTGTTTGTTTGACATACTTTACAATATTGAAACACTCTAAAAATTAAATTTTATAATTTTTTTTTTATTTTCATTTGCATAAAAAATAATTGGTCTCAAAATAAAAAGTTAAAATAAAAATAAATTTTAAATTGAAATTATTGATTTTTTTTTAATGATAAGTAAAATTTTCTATTAATTTTTTACCGAATTTGGATTATTTTATACTGTTGAATTTATAAATATGTCAAATCAATAATTAATATAATAAAATCGATCGTCGAATTTGATGTCTCATCATTGAAGAACAACTTAAAAGTACGGAGGCTATTAAATCTTTTATTCGATTCTGCCTTTGATTAATCATATTACTAAATAAATATCTGAGTAACAAATTTTAATATCTTGTAAATTTTTTTTATGTATAGATTATTTATATGGTGTATATCACCTCAATCATATTGAGTTTTGATTTTAAAGTATTAAACATTAAAAATTAAGTATTGTGCACGCAATTAATGATAGCGACTTAAAAATTAAAATGAAACATTTCAACGTGTTTAATGATATTTTAAAAGCCTACAAGTAAAAATTATAAATTTTTGGATATTAATTTCTTACAAAATAAATTATAATTCTCTTTTATTTGAGGTTTAATTAATAATTTTTAGATCATATTCTTATTTTATGGGCTATTTAGATTTTAATTTTATAATATTAATAATCAGATGCGGTGTATAGGATTTATATATACACCCGGTGCAGGTAAATTTAGCTTCTTTTGTGTCGAAGGTGTCGGAGGGGATACACGTGGAACATCAAAATTCGTACTAATAAAGTAACAAACACTTTTACGAGCCGATTTCGACCGTTCATGATTTATTTATTTATTTATTTATTTATTTATTGCAAGGTTAAAACCGTTTTGTGTACTTAAACTCTCGTTAAAGATTTTGTATATATTTTCATTATTATTTTTTATTTTTTTATTTTTTATTATTTTTTAAATATATATAGTAAAATACAAAAATAGAACAGTCCATTTTCTTTAAAATACAAAATATAAAAAATAATTTGTTACCTGTAGACCGTATATCTTAGAATTTTGAATTTGTTTTACGATAGATATATAGATAGTATTGCTTAATACAAAATGCGCTCTTAGATTTAACACAATATATATATATATATATATATATATATATATATATATATATATATATATATATATATATATATATATATCTGTGTGTGTGTGTGTAGCGATACTCTTATGAGTATAAATTTTTTTGTATTCATAATTTTTTTGCACTTGTTTGAAAGAATGTGCGGTTAGGATGATAGTGGTCCCCCTAAAGTTTACTAGGTTGTTGGTGAAATAGTATAAATCCTAGGAAGTATTATAATCCTAACCGTACATTCCTTCATCCAAGGGATAAAAACTTATGAGTCCGAAAGGATTTTACTCATAAGAGTATAGTAGCCGAACTTTATATATATATATATATATATATATATATATATATATATATATATATATATATATATATATATAGTAGAGCTTATATATTTTTAAAAGTACAAGTTCATCCATATTTGTAAATTTTTTACCATATGATTTATATTGAAATTTGTACAACTGTATTTTCTTTCTCTCTCCTTAAATGCTTTTACAATAATACGAATTTCAATACAAATCTTATGGTAAAAAATTCACAAATATAGATGAGTTTGTACTTTCGAAAAATATAAGCTCTACTCTCTCTCTCTCTCTCTCTCTCTCTCTCTCTCTCTCTCTCTCTCTATCTCTCTCTATATATATATATATATATATATATATATATATATATATATATATATATATATATATATATATATATATATATATATAATTTGGTTATTATACTATCAATAGTATCAAGGGCTTGGTACTATTGAGTTTTCTGCCCTTGTGTAATTCTCACACTCGCTGTTGGTGTTTCTTCTTCAGATATTTCTACTTCTGTACCTACTCGTACTGGTGCATCTGACTGAGATACGAGAATCACGAGTTAGATTCCTACCTGAGTCGTAAGAGTTAGATGTACCCCTTTTTGAGCTATTGGATCTAGCACTGTACAGTCTGGTTGTGTTTTGTATTTACTTTTGAGAGATGGATTTTGTACTTATAACTTTTAGATGTACAGTTATGTGAGATTGATTTTTGTTGTTTTATTTCCGGCTATGATATTTATATAGTTCTATTTATTATCTTTACAGGTTAGACGCTTCGCCTGTGCGGAAATTCTCGTATAGGTTGTGGAACTGTTGGTGAGCCCAAGTTGAAGTCCGATCTTGGGGCGTGACCACTCGAATGAAGGATTGTGCGGTTAAGATGATAGTGGTCCCCTAAGATTTAAGTTATTTCACCAACAATCCACTAAACCCTAGGGGACCATTATAATCCTAACCACACATGCATCCTTTTATCTAAGGATCAAAAAGTCAATAGTATAAAATGCTTCGTACTATTAATAGTATATTAGCCTAATTTTATATATATATATATATATATATATATATATATATATATATATATATATATATATATATATATATATATATATATATATAATTCGGCTATAATGCTGTCGATCGCACCAAGCATTTGGTGCTACCAAGTTTTCCGTCGTTAGATTTACACCTTTAACCATTTCCATCCCTTAGATTTAGGGGTGTTAACGAGTCGAACACGAGCGAGCTAGGCCAGTTTGTATTCGGCTCGTTTATTAAATGAGCTTAACATGATTTGACTCGTTAAAATATCGAGCTGAAAAGTCCAGCTTATGTTCGACTCATTTATTAACAAGCCAAACACGAGCTGGCTCGTGAACAACATGTTAAATTTTTAGTCCTACTGCTAGATAAAAACTTTAAGAAAATTAAAAAAAATTAGAATCTTAATAAAATAATTAAAATTCACAAAAGAAATATTTTTTCACATTATATTGGCCTATTTATAATATATATATATATATATATATATATATATATATATATATATATATATATATATATATATAATATATATATATAATAGAGCTTATATGCTTTTAAATGCACAAGCTCATCCATACTTGTGAATTTTTTACAATTGAATTTGTATTGGAATTTGTATTTTTATAAAGTCAACTAAAGAGAGAGAAAGATAAAGTAAAAAGCACAAATCTCAATATAAATCCAATAATAAAAAATTTACAAGCATGAATGCGCTTGTCCTTATACTTTTAAAAATATATAAACTCTACTATATATATATATATATATATATATATATATATATATATATATATATATATATATGGGGCAATTTCCTACGTACCCCTAAAAATTTTCCTGTTTTCAGATTTACCCCTCTTAGAAGGCTAATATTAAAACTACCCTTCTTACGTTCCAACTTCTTTCCAAAATACCCCTGAAGTTAAACTCTGTTAGTGTACCATTTGAAACTGCCGTTATCTGTGTGTAATTATTATTTTGCCCTTTCAAATATATCCTAAACCCTAAACCCTAAATCCAAAAACCTAAAACCCTAAACCCTAAACCCTAAAACCCTAAAAATCCTAAACCCTAAACCTAAAACCCTAACCCTAAACCCTAGAACCCTAAAAACCCTAAACCCTAAACCCTAAAACCCTAAACCCTAAACCCTAAAACCCTAAAAAATTCTAAACCCTAACCCTAACCCTAAACCGGGCAAAATAGGTATATCTGATAGTTTTCAACTCCGATTATTATTTAACTCTAGTTTAACCCTAGTTAACTTAACAAAGGGAAACGGTAGGGGTATTTTTAATAACGGTGGAACGTATGAGGGTATATTAAAGAAAAAAATAAGAGGGGTAAATCATATATTTCTTCATATTTCAGGGGTACACAGGCATTATCCCTACATATATATATATATATATATATATATTATATATATATAATATATATATATATATATAATATATATATATATATATATATATATTCCAATTGAGGTGCTTCTGAAACCACCGAAGCATTGGCCTTGTAACAATTTTGGTTATTGAATCAATCATAATAAGCATTGGCCTTGTAATATTTTTGATTATTGAATCAACCATAATATTTTTGGATCATACACAATGATGAGCTTCACAACTAATCATTATTATTAATTTTTGATTCAATGATTAAAAGTAAGTTCTAAGAATTTTTTTTTTTTATGTTTTTAAAAAATTCTAGCTCAGCATAGATAAATGAACATTTTTTATAAATTGGTATTTTTATAATTGAGTTAGACTTTATAATTATATATTATATATATAATTATAATTAATATATATATATATAAATATAATATATATATAATTATATAAATTATATAAATATAAAATATATGTATTCGATCTGTTATCGAGCCGAATACGAGCAAGTTGACCCCAGCTCGTGTTCTGTTTGTTTATTAAATGACATGAAAAATTCACCTCGACGAGCTGAATTACCATCCCTACTTAGATTATACTATTCCACCAACCACCCACTTTAAGGAACCACTATCATTTTAACCGCACATTTCTTAATCCAAGGACTTAAAACTTAATAGTACTATACTTGGTATACCAAGTGCTTGGTTTGATTGATATCATAGAATGATCTAAGAGATGAAATTAGTTAAAGGGATAGATCTAACGGTAGAAAACTTACAAGTACTAATTGCTTAGTACTTATACAAGCATAATAGTCGTAATTATAAATAGTCGTAATTATATATATATATATATATATATATATATATATATATATATATATATATAATATATATATATATATATACAGAGAAGAGAGAGAGAGAGAGAGAGAGAGTTTTCTACCGTTAGATCTATTTTTTTGATTTATTTCATCACTTAGATCTTTCTATTCCACCAACCACTCACTTAATTCAAGTAACCCACTATCATCTTAACCATATATATTTTCATCCAAGGACTAAAACCTATAAATACCAGTGACTTGATACTTTTAAAAATATAGGAGTCACTTATACACACACACACATATACATACATACCCACCGGGATATATAGAGTTCGACTACTATTATTGTAAAGCACCAATAATGGTGCTTGTAAGTTTTCTACCGTTAGATCTATCTCTTTATTAATTTAATCTCTATAGATTTTTCTATTCCCCAACCACATCACTTAACCCAATGGTTCCACTATCATCCTAACCATACATCCTTTTATCTAAGGACTAAAACCTATAAATACCAATACTTTGATACTTTTAAAAGTATAGGAGCTCAATTATATATATATATTATATATATATATCTATATATATATATATATATATATATATATATAGTTCGCTAATTATGCTTGTACAAACACCAAACAATTGGTGCTTGTAAGTTTTCTACCGTTAGATATATTCCTTTAACTAATTTCATCCTTTAGATCCTTCTATATCTCCAATCACTCGCTTAACCCAAGAGACCCACTATTATCCTAACCATACATCTTTTCATCCAAAGACTAAAAATTTACAAATATTAATAACTTGATATTTTTAAAAATATAAAAATTCAATTCATATATTATATATATATATATATATATATATATATATATATAATATATATATATATAATGTTCATCGTGTTAATATTTTATAAAAATAATATTATAGAAAAAATTAAAATATTTTTTGAATAATATTATACAGTTTATTTTTTAGATATGAATATTGCTACAAGTGGCCCCAATGCTGCATTTATATGGAATTACCAATGTGTGTTAACATCATAAAATGCAACTATTTGGGACACAAAATCATTTTCATTTGACAAAAACTATAACCATACGTTTAAGAATTAATTGCACCATTGGTCCCCCCACTTTCACCCGATTTTATTTTGGGCTCACTTTTTTCTTTTTTTTTTCAAATAGAACCTTATAACCTTTTTAGAATTTATGGCTCAATTAATTGGTCTCTAATCTTTGTTCCTTTTTTTTTTTTTTGACTTCGGTCCATAATTTATTTTTCAAAATGCGCATCCATCACGACAAGCTCAATTTTACTGTTTCCAATTTCGTTCTCCACGCTAACTACAATTTTGACCTCATATAAATGTTTGCACTCTTTTTTAAATTATTTAATATCATTAATTAGTATCAAATCAAGCATACGATCAAGTTTTTTAAAAAGTTTTAAAGAAGGCTAAATTACAGAAAACTCTCTTATAATATTTCGTTGTTTTATATTGTCCCCGTCTTTTAAAAGCCTACATTTTGCCTTCTCGTAATTACCGAATTATCTTTAGGGAACAACGACGTTAACGGAGGAGGTAAATTGATGAAAATACCCTTATCTTGTTATATTGGAGGGAAAAAAGTAATGGAGGAAAGAGAAAGAGGTTTAGATTTATTTCCCGCCATTTTTTAAGACTATTTTGGGTATATCCAATAATATTTTTAAAAAAACTGACGGCTCAGTTGCGGAATCGTGATGCGGAGGGTAAATGCATATTTCGATAATTACGAGGAGACAAAATATAGGCTTTTGAAAAATAGGGAGGCAAAATAAAAAAACAAAATATTACAAAGAATTTTCTATAATTTAGCCTTTAAAGAAATCAATTTTGAACTTCACAGAAAACTATTTGAGTAGACAAAGCTTTTTCGAAGTTAGTTGCAGTTTATTATGTTAAAATTTATAGGAATTTGAACGGTAAGGACCAAACTGCAATAAAACAATATGGAGACTAAGGACTATAGTTAAAAACAGGATAAAATTAGGGAAAATTTTCCTAAAAGTTATCACTTTCGATCATTGCATGGCGACATGACATGGGGTGGTGGTTGCGTTATCACTTTCTCATCAGGGATGAAAATGAAAGAAATAAATCCGACTCATTTTTGAATTCGAAAATTATCTGAGTTAAATTTGGTTTCGACTTTTAATTTTTTTTTTTTTGAAATCAAATTCGAACTCGGGTCATTGTTGTTATTTGGATCCAAAATTGGGTTTCATATATTTTTTAATTTTATAAATCTTAAATATTTATTGACAAATCGTTTCAACCTTTAATTTTATATATTTATTAAATATTCAATTCATATCGTACCCAAATATATTTTCACTGGAAATGAATTTGAATTTTAGTATCGGCTACGATTCAAATTAGGATATGCTGCATAAAATTGCGAATATGGATATAGTTTGGGCACTATCCGATCCATATGCGACCTGTTCGAATCCACACTAACAAGCACATGTTTTTAAATACATGAGAAAATAATGGGTCGGGCCGGACGGGCCGAATTAACTTTTGCACGGCATAGTCCGAAATTTTAATAAAGCTAAATTATATTTTTGGTCCTCAAAACTAAGAAGCGCGTGGCACTTTACTTATTAAAATTTAATTTATTATATTTTTTGGCTTTATTAATTTTTATTGTACTGCAATTAAGTACCAAAATACGAGTAATTTATGTTGAAGTAAAATTCAAAATTTTTATTTATTTATTTATTATTATTATTATTATTATTATTTTGGCATGAAAAAAAATCCAACGAAATTTTTTTTCGTTCCATTTCTCGCGCCTAACGAAAAGTTCGTAGGCCGTTTTTTTTAAGTCAACTAATTTTGAAGAAAAAAAAAATTATTTTCTTTTCATTCTTCACCATTTTTATATTTATTTTATTTACTGAGTGCTGAAAAAAATTGCCCAAATTATAAACAGATCCTACAGCTTACATTGCATGCATAAGATTGTGTTTGGATTTCTGATGTTAAAAACAGAAACAAAAGTAGGCCAAGTAGGCCCATGTCTTGCAGTAAACTATCTTAAATATTATTGTTGGGCCGAAATGCGTCGCTGACCGATGATCTGGTCCGATCCGCGATCGGTTCTCCGAATTGACCTTCTGATGTGATGCGTCGCGTGCTAAACGATTAGGTCGATGAGGGATCTGTTCGATCGGATTCTTCTCAATTGAACTTTTAATAAAGTTCAGTCTAGAAAAGTCGAACTAAGACAAATGGGTATTGATCAACACGCTGAATCAGCCGATTGAAAGTTGTATTGCTCGAAAAAGGGTTACACAAGGACGATTATAAGTACGACTACTTCTAAAAAAGCTGTAAGTACTGGTATGAAAGTCTACCTAGAAAAGCGTTCGAAATCTCGTACCTACCTTCTTCAGAATCTTTCCTCTTGTATTCACATACGCTCCTTATCGGCTCGAGTAGCGATTCTCGATCTTGATTTAGCCTCTTGTCGTCGTAAGGTTGAAACAAAAACAATTTACAATCAACCGGAGTCAGCCTTGGTCAAGACGTGAGCACCTTTCATCTGCTCCTCTTTCTATCGGTTAATATCTTCAGCCGACAGTTTGCGCCACGTGTCGTCTTCTAACTTAATCGCAACGCATTCCACGTAGTGATAATTTTGACCTCGACAATTACATGATAATATTGAGTTAGAAATAATTGATTATTATCAAGAGTAGAAAAAAAAAAAAAGTTAGTCTGACAAGTCCAGTGTCCTACATTAGAGCTGAAGAATGAGTTTAAACTCTCTTTACATATATAAACATCTAGTTCAACATATGTTTTTGTGTTGCATAACCAACTTGAGTTTCTATCATATTTTGCTTTCAAAGTTATTTTTTTCTCAAAATAAAAACATATGATATATATCTAACCATATCATAAATACTAAAAATTTTTGAAGAGCAAAAATAACATTCTAATTTTCAATCATGATAAAAAAATTTGGCATACTGATATAATCATTATAACTTATTTTGACCCCCAAATAAACTATAAATCTAAATTATTTGCCAGTAATGAAAACAAAAAATTTTTGTATTGAATTAATTATTACTGAACAATTTATTATGATATCCAAACTAGGAATATCAATAAGTCGAACAGAAGCGAGCTCGGACCCGTTTGTATTTGTTCGTTTATTAAACCAGCATAACACGAGCTAGTCATAGCTCGTGAACGTATGTTATATTAGATTGTCGGTCCTACTACTTGATGAATAGTTGACAAAAATTAAAAAATTAAAATCTTAATTGATCTCATAATTAAAATTTATAAAACGTAGATTTTTTATATTTGGCATTGTTTAATATATTATATATATATATATATATATATATATATATATATAGAGAGAGAGAGAGAGAAGAGAGAGAGAGAGAGAGGAGAGAGAGAGAGAGATATAATCTTATATGCTTTTAAAATCACAAGTCTCTTTCTCTCTCTTTTCTCTCTGTATTGGGATTTGTACTTTTTACTTTATCTTTTTTCTTTTTAGTGATATAAAATACAAACATCAATACAAATTTATAGTAATAAATTTACAAGTATATAACTTGTGTTTTAAAAACATATAAGCTCTAATATATATATATATATATATATAGAGAGAGATAGAGGGGGGGGTATATATATGCTTTTAAAATCACAAGTATATTTATGCTAGTGAATTTTTTACCATTGAATTTGTATTGAGATTTGTATTTTTTACTTTATTTTTTTTTAGTTGACTTTATAAAAATACAAATTTAATAGTAAAAATTTATAAGTATCAATAAACTTGTATTTTTAAAAATATATAAGCTCTAATATATATATATATATATATATATATATATATATATATATATATATATATTCGAGCTATATTGAACTAAACACGAGCGAGCAATCCTGCTCGTGCTCCACTCGTTTATTAAATCTCGAATTCATTCAAGCCGACTTGTTAATATTTCTTGCTTAAGAATTCAGTTCGTGTTTCGTTTATTTATTAAACGGACGATCGATTTCGAGCTCATTTCAAATCGAACAACGAGTTGGATCATTAAAATTTCGAGTTGAAAACTTTAGTTCACCTTCAGCTCATTTATTAAATAAGTAACCGATCTCGAGCCCATTTCAAGCCAACTCGTGAAGAAATTGAACTTAAAAACTTAATTTGTATTTTGCTTATTTATCAATCAATTTTTATTTATTTCAAAGAACATTCAAACCGAACAGGGAGACCGCAAATGACCATAGCCTCTCCAATATTTTTAAAATTATATAAATGTTTATTATTAAGTTATTAATAAAATTAAAATAGTGTAAATTTTAAGGGCAAAAATAATTTTTTAAAAAATATAATATTATCTTGTGGGCGACGAAATACAAATTTAATTGATTCCAGCATATCGTAATACTTAATTTATAAATTATACTAAATTTTAATATTTAATTTTTTAATATATCGTAATGCTTGATTTGTAAATTATATTAGATCGTAATATTTAATTTTTTAACATAATTTTTTATAAATTTCTAAATTATTATTATTTTAATAGTAAATACAACTATATATATATATATATATATATATATATATATATATATATATATATATATAAAAGAAAATATTAAAAACTCAAAAAATTAATAAACAAAAAATTATTTATATATAATTATATTATTAATATATTTTTAAAATTAATATATTTTACATAATATATTTTAAATTTTTTTAAATTAAAGTGAAAATTCCAGATCCAAATAAAACGATAATAAAACTGGGGTGCACGCAAATATAGCTACTAAGTAGACTAGCCACAGTCCTACTTTAGCTCTACGAGGACATGATTGTCCAATCCACACTGCCAGCTGTCGATTACGTCCCCTACATTTGTACTTATTTTGACGACAAACCTACCCTTTAATTTTGACCAGTTTATTTTATTCTTCATTTATGTATAAATATATAATTTTTTTTTTCTTTTTTTCTTTTTTTCTATTCTTCTGTTGTTGCTGTCAGTCAAAAACCTCCGTTTGGTCCGGCTGTCTGTGCAGTACGTCAAATGGCTGCCTGCTGCAGTTTTCGGCCTGTTTTTCCGCTGCACTGAAGTAGGCCACACGTAACCGTACTTTCCAACAAACGCATATATTATATACACTAATATATATATATATATATATATAATAATATTTTTTTAAAACTTAATAATATTTAAAAATATTTTAATATAGTTAATATAGTGTAACGATATATTTAAAAACGGTAAAATATTTGCTGACGTTTTAAAACGTCATAATTTTTTAAAATTATGACGTTTTAAAATATCAAAAAATAAAAATAATAATAAAATTTATTATTTAATAAATTAATTTAATATAATAAAAATTTATATGACGATATTTTTTGTAGCGTCGATATTTGCTATATTATAGAGACACTTGAAGAAGCTTTCCTCAAGCTATGTCTAAAAAGCATTTTTATATTGAATTTTTTTTTAAGTGATATATACAATTTCTTTTAAAAAAAAATTAAGAAATAATAAGAAAGCAAAGGAACACAAGCTACAATTGTAAATAGTTTACTGTTCAGAAAAGAGGATTTTTTTTTTTTTTTTTTTTTTTTTGATACTCACTGTCGCTGGCACGGTAACCAAAAAAATTAATAATTAATATCTAATATCTTAAATTTAAAATTTAATTATTTTATATTTTTAATTATTATAAAAAATATTATTAAAAGTGATGATATAATGTAACAAATACCAAAGCTTTAAAAAAAAATCATTATATAAATAATTTATTATATAAAATTAATTTATTGAATAATAAATTTTATTATTATTTAAAAATTTTCTATGCTTTAAAAGTGTGTTTTAACACGCCAGAATATATTTTATTGACATTTAAAATAAGTATCGATTTTTTTATTTATCAATACTTTTAAATATAAATGTAGAATATTTTGAAATGTTTTTGAACATCGTTAAATAAAAAAAAAAATTCTTAAATATACTAATATTTTTAAAAAACGGAGCATATATATAACATACTGCCTTAATTTCTCCCTTAAAAAAAAAAAAAAAAAAAAAAAAAAAAAAAAAAAGTTTCTTATGGCAACATTGCATACAGTTTACTTAAAATTTGTGTCATTTAAAAATGTTTGCTATATATTCTCTGAGATAATTTGATTTATCTTCTTAAAAGGTATTTGTCTCTACCTAGGTGCACCCACATATACATTAATTTGTACACCATACTTATTTTTAAACAATATATCTTATATTATTAATTCAATCAATCAATTTTTATTAAAAAAATAACTATCATTTATTGAGGGGCCGTTTGGTATTGGTACAGAACCAGAAATAGCGGGTTTATCCTCCTTATTCTCCCAAACGCTCCGGGAACCATCTGGTATTGCTTAACCCAGAACAAGGAGAATAGTTGGTATAACAAATCTCATCCTATTATTTTAATATTAAAATTTTTACCATATTACCCTTCTTCCCTACTTTATCTCCTCCCAACATATTATTTTAATAAAAACTCTCTCCACTCTCTCTCTCCTCTCCCATCCTTTCTCTCTTCCCAATACACTCTCATCATCACAAATCCCTCTCTCTCCTCTCTCTCTTTTCCTTCATCCCACCTCCTTTCTCTCTTCCCAATACACTCTCATCATCACACATTAATATTAAAAAAATTTAAATTTTAAAATTTAAATGTTGAAATTTTATGTTTGAAATTTTAAATTTAATTTGAAAAAATAAAATATTAAATTAAATATTATTTTTAAATAATATAATTTAATTATGATTATAATTTTATTTTTATTTTTTTAAACCATTAATCCATTAATTAAAACGAGAAAAACGATTTTACAAAATTTTAATCACATAATAAAGCTTGAGGGCAAAAATTTACAAATATTTAGCAAATATACGATTTTTTCAAATTTTAAAAAAATTTTATGTTAAAAATTTATTATTTAAAATAAATATTATAAAATTTTAAATCTTAAAATTAAAATGTTGAAATTTTAATTTTAATTTGAGAAAATAAAATATTAAAATAAATATTATTTTTAGATAATATAATTTAATTATGATTATAATTTTATTTCTATTTTTTTAAACCATTAATCCATTAATTAAAACGAGAAAAATAATTTTACAAAATTTTAATCACATAATAAAGTTTGAGGGCAAAAATTTACAAATATTTAGCAAATATATGATTTTTCTAAATTTTAAAAAAAATTATGTTAAAAATTTATTATTTAAAATAAATATTATAAAATTTTAAATCTTAAAATTAAAATATTGAAATTTTATATTTTAAATTTAAATTTTAATTTGAGAAAATAAAATATTAAAATAAATATTATTTTTAAATAATATAATTTAATTATAATTATAATTTTATTTCTATTTTTTTAAACCATTAATCCATTAATTAAAAAGAACTAATTAAATTTTAACAACTTTTATCACATATTTAACTCTTGAGGGCAAAAAGGTAATTTACCCCACTTATCCTCTTTATTCTTCCTATTCCTCATTATTAAACCAAACACAAATTCTCTTATCCCTGGAACCATCCCAAACGCGTTTTCGCTCTAGTTCCGTACTTTATACTTATCCCCGGTTTAGCCAATTCCAGCTTAACCCGATTCCAAACGCACCCTGAATGATTGTGTTGGAAAATTCGGTACTCGCCCCGCTATCAAATTCTGTGAATTCGCAACCCATTTCGATACAGCGAAAACGTCAAATCAAATTTTTTATCAAAAATTCGTACGCTCAACATAACTGGAACCAGCACAACTACAAATGAAAGAAAACCAAAACAAAAAATATAATCAAGAGAAGAATTACACTCTGCAATAGAGTAGCTTCAATCCGAACCTTCCTCCTGAATCTCTCTCACCCTTTTCTCATTTTCTATAAACCTAGAAGACTATGGGTGTGGCTAAATTCTAGCCCTTACCACCTCCATGGGTGTAACCGCCACTATATGGATGTGGCTAAATTCTAAACCGCACCACCTCCATAGGTGTTACCACCACCGTGGGTGTGGATATATACCACCGTCAAATATAGCACCTATACTATATTTATAACTTACATAAAAAATTATCTAAATCCTAATCTGAATAGATTTTTATTATAATTAATATTTAAATTTTAACAAACTTATCTTTTTAAGATTTAAATATTAATCTTAATCCAACTAGAATTCAACTACAAATCTAATCAAATCCTAACAATCTCCATCCTGATTTGATTTGTAGTCTTCAATCGCTACATCGAGCTCTCCTCCGCTCCATCTTGAGCGACTGCATTTCTGTACGATCCGATCTTGCTTTTGGACTCTTTTAAATCACATATCTTTGAGTCCAACACGCCTAGCGAGATTAAATTGTGATTACCTCTCGTAATGATCAGTAATCCAGTACTCTGATGTCGATCTCTCTTGAGGATCGCCAACCTTTATCTCTGATACCAATTATTGGGAAATGTGATACTCGCCCCAGTACCAGATTTTGTGAATCCGCAACTCGCTCCGACACCGCAATCCACTCCGGTACCACCTAGTGTTGGAATTTCGCAGCGAAAATGTCAAATCAAATTTTTACCATAAACTCGTATGCTCAACAAAACTGAAACCAACATAACCACAAAGAGAAAAAAATCAAACAGAAAATATGCAGATGAAATAAGATTTATTAACCAAGAGAAGAATTACACCGACTCCTCTTTTGCAATAAAGTAGTTTCAATTCGAACCCTCATCCTTCTCTCATCTTTTATAAATCTAGAAAATTATGGGTGTGGCTAAATCCTAGCCCCCACCACCTTCATGGATGTTACCACCACCATATGTATGTGGCTAAATTCTAGCCTCTACCACCGTTATAGGTGTAACCACTACTATATGAATGTGACTAAATTTTAGCCCCTACTACCTCCATAGGCGTTACCACCACTGTGAATATGGATACCACCGTCAAATATAGCACATATACTATATATATTTATAGCTTATATAAAAAACTATGTAAATGCTAATATGAATAAATTTTTATTATAATTAATATTTAAATCTTAACAATTTATTTTTTTAAAATTTAAATATTAATATTAATCTAATTAGAATTCAACTGAAAATTTAAACAAATGCTAGCCGCTAGAGATCGAATATTAAAATAAATGACCAATAAAGGTGTAGTACATGACTATACAAATGCTCCGGGATATTGGGTGAAATTTTTTAGAGAGATGCATGCTAGGTGTACACCCTTTTAGGAATGTACATCCTACACTCCATTTTATTTTGGGATGGTCACATCGAATGATGAGTGAAATTCATCTCATTCCAGAATAAAATGGGGTGTAAGATATACACCCCTAAAGAGATGTATACTTATATATACCCAATTTTTTAACTCCTCACAGCGTGTTTACAGAAATTTTTCACAACTAATAAACATTAACTAAAGTTACATACATTTTTGCTTTTCCAAGATGAGATTGAAGCTTAAAATAGCTTAATTTGGACTCGAAATTTTGAAGCTTCAAGGACTTAAACATGAATAAATAGAATAATTATTAAGGTTGAAACAATGTATCTTCATTCAAATTAAGTGCTTTTTTGGTTAATAATTATGATGCAATACCGTTGACGAAATATGTTTCACGATCAAATGTAGATAAACAATCGTTTTTTACTAGCTAGCCTAAAAAATTCTACATATGATCACCCTTGGAAAATATAAAAATTTGTTGAATTCAAATTATTAGCTTAAAATATTTACGTCTAATTATTATTTTTAATACATATAGTATAAAATCATTACACATCCTTATTCAGTTCCTTGGGTGCAAGTGATGGACATGTACTAATTAGATGGATTATATATGAAGGCTCAATATATACTAGCTGTTCATACTGTTTATCCTTTTGAGATTGATTACATGCATACTTCAAATTTATTAGATGTATTATGAAATTTGATTATCATTTTTTATTTTATATTTCTGATTCATCTATCATTTTATGATGTAATAAATTTTAAAAATTAATTTGAGAAAAAAAAATTAATATTTATAGTGAAAGCGGGAAAAAAAAATTTGATATCTTTTTTGCCATTAAGGCGATACGTTATATTGTATCTTCACAATATTTTCACATAATAAAATTTTTCCTCTTTCACCCATAATTTTTTCACCGTAAAGAATTTTCACATAAATTCTTATATTTTTATCTTCTTTCATATATTTTATGGTTTATTTATTATGTAACAGTTTTTTTTTTTTTTTTTTTTTTTTGGCCTTCATGGTGTGTTAGTGCAACATATATCCATTCAAGAGAATACTTGTACTTATCTTCGATTCACAAAAATATTAATATTTATTATTAATATTGTTATATATATAATATATATATATATATATATAATATATAATATATTCGTTAGAATATGTAAGCGATATATTATTATAATATATTTTAAAAATATATTTTAATTTTATTATAATATTCTACGTAACACAATTAATTAACTTGGGAGAGTTTTAATTAAACAATTAATATTTAAGATATACAAGACATGCACTTCAACGTCAAAGAGACTAGGCACTTGATATTGATTTCTTACTAAATATAACATAACATTAATTGTTCATATATCACATCAAATTGCCTGATTTTTCATATACCATATTAGGCAAGCAACCTTACAATATTGTCCATAATAATTATAAGAGCCATAAAAGCTTAGCTAATACATTAATAGAAATATATAACTTAACTTTAGATTAAAGCCATAACATCACTAAGATGGCAATTAATTAATGCTGCTTGAAACAGTGGTTCTTAATTTCTTCTTGTAATTTCTCTAAACCTGCCAAAAGAAAAAAAAAAAAAAAAAAAAAAAAAAAAAAAAAAATCATTAATAACTTCTTAAAGAAATAAAAAGAAGAAATTATTGCATGCACTTTTATCTACACATGCACCGGCCTAGTTTCCAAATTTCAAACCATGACACCTTGATATTAGTACGTAAAATTTGCTAATAATAACTAAAATTTAAAATATATTTCGTAATATTTAAAATTTTAATAACTTGTCTTTTCATAAAATGAGTTCTTACACTATCATCACTATTAAATATTTTATACCATATTAAGCTGTTTATAGCGCAATAAATTACATTATATATATAAAGATCTAGTTTGTAAGTCATAAAAGTTTATATTTTTTCTATAAGAACAAAAGATTTATCACCATTCTCACGTTCAAAATCTAAATTTTAAAGCAGAATCAACGGTGAATTTAATGGTCACTTCTCACGAAGGGTCCCATTAAATTGTTACACTATGAAGGTTCCGTGTATATAAAACATCATGAATGCAGTAACTTCTAGAAATTAATAGATATAGGGAGAGAGAGGATGGGACAAATATTTGATGAGATGAGTGTGACACGGTCCAATCTAATATATATATATATATATATATATATATATTTATAGTAATGCGTACCATTCCAGTATATATATATATATATATATATATATATATATATATATATATATATACATATTTTTTTTTTATTTTTTTTTTTATCTTTTTTATCGAGAGATCTAATATATATACCAGATAGTAAGAACCACCATGCTGAAGGGGTTGGAGAGTGACGCCGAATTCATCAGTGAGGACGGGGTGGCCGGAGGAGTGGAGGAGGATGGCGTGCTCGCCGAACGCCTCTCGGACGTTCAGCGGGCTCGTCACCATCTCGAACACCACCTCATTTATGAACACCGTCGATCTCGCCACCGTCGCCACTGTCGCTGTCGCGGTCGCGCCACCACTGCTAACTACTCCGGCAGTTCCATTATTATTCACAAACCAATATCACAAAATTAATTAACCAAAGAAAGTAATACCAGCATGCAACAAAAAGAAGTTAGTGATTTGGCTTCAGTGCATTGTAACAGTAATTATAGCAATGTAAAACCACAAAAAGAAGTTAGTGATTTGGCTTCAGTGCATTGTAACAGTAATTATAGCAATGTAAAACCACAGTAACTATTATTATTACTCAACTAAGAAGTTAATGTCATACATATAATGATAACCAAAGAAGGATTCAGGATATATAAAATATATAAAAAAAAATTTAACAGTAAAATTTAGAAACATAAAGGAGTTGCTGTAACTTGTGAATGAAGCAAGGGATTACGTGCTCCTCTTATCTATTAGGAAACCCAAGTGATGAGAGGAGAGTGGTTTTTAATGCCATGCACACGTCCAATCTAGGTAATAGCGCCCTAATATGAATGAATACGAATTAGACCTAAAAGAATGTGGCGCAGGAGAGAAATTGACCACCACCCTCTCTCTCTCTCTCTCTCTCTCTCTCTCTCTCTCTCTCTCTATATATATATATATATATATATCTTTTCAACAACGTACGCATGGATGTAATTAGTTGCCCTCGCACCCTCGAGAATCTCCATGACATGACCACACAACGCAATTTATGAGGAGGGTTTTTGAATCAATGAGTTTCCTCAATCATCTTTTTTTTTTTTTTTTTTTTTTTTGATTTATTCGAACTTTGGTTCTCTATTGTCCATTCCACCCTAGTCATGTCACATAGCATTAGATGGTCTTTTCTTCTGACTAAGTTTGTTGTTCTGTAGAATGAGAAACTATTCTATATATTCTTCTTGTGAAATCAATCAAATATACTCTATTCACTACTAAACTTTCTATATAGAACTATACATAGATTCTTTCATGAACTTACTTGTTTGGGCAACTAAATGGGACATCTTAGTACTCATTGCTGAATAGATTTAGAGGTACTGAACACTGTTAGTTCCGACTCTAGTATTATGATGATCTGAGCATGTCTAACAATTAACCAATCTCTTCAACCATTCATATATGTACAAAAGCAAAGATTGGTTAATGACCTAGTACAAAATAAACTAATAAGACTTTTGATAAGATAGAAAGAAGCATTCACGACAATGAAAGACATGATCGATAGAACACTTATAACATTCAATGCAAAATTGCTGCTAACCCTACTCTTATATGTTGCACGTATGCAAAAGCATGCTAATGTGTCATAAATATAAAAATTAACTTGTGCGTACAGAGCAACGTAACATATAAGCATGTATGCAAAGCATGCCAATATGTAGAAATATTTTGTAAGAGATAACCGAAGCATTGATATGTTTATTAGAAAATGTTATATATGTTATATATAAATTGCTTCATAATGTAGATCAATATATTAGCAGATATAAAAGCTTCGGAAATACATACTTAAAAAATTTAGAAATATAATAATGTGTGCCACATCCATTACCTTGTTGAATCTCATTGACAGGTCTAGCAACACCAGCAGGAGCAGAAGCCACCGGAGTTGAACCACCAACAGCAAGAGCAGTAGAAGCAACAGCAGCACTTGTCACAGCAGCAGACGCTCTTGTTGCGACATCAATATCGTAGAAATGGTGCAGCTCCATGTTCCTATTACCCTTACCCTCATCCTCTTCCTCCTCCTCCTCCTCCTCCTCCTCCTCCCCTTCCTTGTTAGCAGTACTATTATTAACCTTGCACCCCTCCTCCTCCTCCTCATGCCCCATCATGAGCTCACTCCACAAACCCAACCCCCCATGGAGAAAGAAAGGCTCCGCAGTCGCCGCGGCAGCGCTGAAGTCGTAGTAGACGTGACCGATCAGCGGCAATTGATTAGTCATCATCGGTGGCGGCGGCGGCGGTGGCGGCGGTGGATCGGTAACGGTTGTTAAGGCGACGGAAGCGACCGATGTGATCGGGGCCTTATCGGAGGCTCCGGAGGACTTATCGGAGGACGTCGAGGAGGAGGTGGATTGGGATCGGGATCGGGAGGCGGCGGCGGAGGCGGCGGTGGGGGGGTGGTGGCGGAGCTTGTGCTTGCTGCGGGACTTGCGGTTCTGGAACCAGTAGAAGACGTTGGCGTCGCCGACCTGGCCGAACTCCTGGAGTTGGACCCGGATCTTCCGGATCTCGTCGCGCGGCGGGTTCACCATGCCGGAGTTGAAGATCGCCTCCAGGATCCGGATCTGCTCCGGCTTCGGGTTCCACCGCGGCTTCGGCTCCGGGCTCCTCTCCTCGCACCCTACCACCCATTTGCTCCACATCAATGAATAACATGATAATGATAAGTTACTCAATATAAAAATTTTCACTTTCAAATTCTGCGCGTTTCAGTAGATCATACTGAATCAATGTATTTCACATACAAAATAATATACTATTTTTGAATAAATAAAATGATGCGACATTTATGTTCGATATCAACTTTATATCTCACATGCATGTTAGTTAGGTGTTTCCTCTTAGTTGGTGCAGCAAAGGCTAAAACCCTAGAAATGAATATTTCTAAGATTTTGTTGGGTGCAAGTGCTTTTCAAGAAAGAAGGGTTTGATAGTAATGTGAGAGTAATTACCATGCATGTCAACATTCTCCATGTTATTCAGTGCATTTTATTAGTTTGAGAAGCTATCAAGGAAGTAAGAATTTCTCATGATTAAAAAAAAAAAATAAATATATGCATATATAAAAGTATTTTTATATACCTGATGAGTAGGGGCTCTTGTGGCAGGCACCAGATAGGAGGGCTGATGAGTTGATGTCATGCTGCCATTGCTGGTGGGTGTTGCAAGGCTTGGACTTGAACAGACTGGGCCAGTGCCTGTTTGATGAAGCCATGATGTGCTCTTGCTGCACCTATGATGATGATGTTGGTGATGATGATTGTATAATGGGCTTTTGTTGATTGTGGAGGAAATAGTTAGATATATATATATATTTATAAATATATATATGTATATATATAGAGTGGGAATTGAAACAGTGGATAGGGAGATCTCTTATAATTAGAGGAGATTCATCTCTGAATCTACCAATCTCTTCTTCTTCTTCTTCTTCTTCTTCTTCTTCTTCTGGCTTTGTAGTACTCTATCTAGGGAAGCTGCTCCTCTCCTCTTCTATAGGGCTTAGGGAGACAAAAAGCCCCCTTCTTCTTATAATGGCCTCACCTAACCTCTGTATGCAAATTTATCACAATCAATAAAATATTACATGGGTTCTCCTTTTACTTTTACACAAATATATAGATATAAAAGGAAGGAACAGTTCCCTCCCACCTCCCAAAAACAAACAAAACCCAATAAACTACAACAAGAAACTCCTGCCAGGGAGAGAGGGCTATGGATACATCAATCAATAAATAAATATATAGGAAGGAAATGAAATATATGAGGAGATCAAGCGGCAATGAGAGGTACTATACTCTATGCTATCTCTCCCATAACTCTCTTGCACTGCATTAAAGCCCAAATGCTGATGCCCACTACTCAAAAGTACACTGGAATTCCCCCGTATGCCCAGCAACTGAGGCATGGAAAACACCATCTGCCTGGGCTTTATTAGTACTCCCATCAGAGGAAGGAAAAGAAAGAAAAGAAAAAAGCTAGCTAGCTTTAAAGTTTGCATCATCACATGAAGAGAGAGAGAGAGAGAGAGAGAGAGAGAGAGAGAGAGTAATGAAAACCTAGGGATTCAGATTCACAATAAAGAAGAACACAGGTTATCTGTAGAAGGAAAAGAAAGTACAAGAGCAACAGAAGAATAAGATAAATAAAAAAAAATGAAAAGCTTTTCTTGCTCATTTATTAGGTTACAATTGTTTAGCCAACTCTAAAACAAACCCTTCCTAATTGCAAGATCAAGAAAAACTCACCTATACATTTAAACATTCTTTCACAAAAGCATCCTGGTTTTGAAGTTCATATATATGGATATGGCATAAGATAAAATAGTCAATGGGCAACTTTTAAGAAGAGGACTTGGGGTTTTGAGTAACTCTCACTTGTGAAACGGAAGAGCACAGGGTTTGTTGAATGAAGCTTCAATATTATTATTATATGTAATAGATATCTTTATCTTTCTCTGCCACCTTTTCTCCTGCTTGGGCTTTATATATATAGAGAGAGAGAGAGAGAGAGAGAGAGAGAGAGAGAGAGAGAGAGAGATGTGTGTGTGTGTGAAGTGTATAAATAATTAGTATCACTTGTAATTAACTTTGGCTTCTGTTTCACTTGGGTTTCACGGTGAGAGGGGTAATAAATGGAGGAGGTGGTGGGGGTGGGGGATAGAGATATAAGTGTGGGATTATTCTAATGGAAGAGGTTGTTGCAGGAGTAAATGGAAGGGGGAAGGAGAAGGGTGAAGGGGTTTTCAAAGTCAAGGAGTAGGGCACGAAAAAGGGGTTTGATTGGGAAAAAAAGGGGGGTGTGTGTTGGGGTTGGGGTTGCGGTTGGGGGAGAAGAGTAATTGCGAGTTGGGGTTATATTTCGGGCATGGTGAGGTGTGCTTGGAATGGATTGACTCGAGGGCCTTATTTTTGATCGCACATCTCTCTCTCTCTCTTGTATCTCTTTGACCTTTCTATTTGACAAATAAAAATTTTAAAATTATTACGGTTGAAATCAAAAACAGGATCTCTCATTTGTTGCTTCCACCTGTTTCTATTATATATATTATGGACAGTTTTAAAAATTTTGTGCGCATATTTGTGTTAAATTCGTAATACGAACGCGTTATGAATACAAATTTGACGCGACCCACGACACATCTATTTAAAATTTTATATATATATATATATATATATATATATATATATATATATATATATATATATATAGGGTTCGGTTACTATTCTTATTAGTAAAATTCTTTCGTATTTATAAATTTTTATTCTTTGAATGAAAAAATATGCGGTTAGGATTATAGTAGCTCCTAAAATTTATACTATTTCACCAACAACTTAGTAAATTTTAGGGGGATCACTATCATCTTAACCGCACATTCCTTCATCCAAGACGAAAATGTTATGAGTATAAAGGGATTTATACTCATAAAAGTATAGTAACCATATGCTATATATATATATATATATATATATATATATATATATATATATATATATATATATGAGTAGAGCTTATATAATTTTGAAAACACAATTTCATCCATACTTGTGAATTTTTTACCATTGAATTTGTATTGAAATTTATATTTTTATAAAATCAACTAAAAAAGAGAAAAAGATAAAATAAATAACACAAATTCCAATACGAATCTAATGGTAAAAGATTCACAACTATAAATGTGTTTATTCTTTTAAAAGCATATAAGCTCAACTCATATATATATATATATATATATATATATATATATATATATATATATATATATATATATATATATATGAGTTGAGCTTATATACTTTTAAAAACAAATTTCCATATATACTTGTAAATTTTTTATCATTAGATTTGTATTGAAATTTATGTTTTTTACTTTATTTTTCGCTCTCTTTAGTTGACTTTACAAAAGCACAAATCCCAATACTAATTCAATAGTAAAAAATTCACAAGCATGGAAGGAGTTGTATTAAGCTCTACTCATATATATATATATATATATATATATATATATATATATATATATATATATATCGGCTACTATGTTATCGACAGTATCAAATACTTTGTGCTACTAAATTTTCTGTCGGTAGATCTATCTTTTTGACCATTTTCATCCCTTAAATTATACTTTTTCATTAATCACCCACTAAATCCTAGGAGATTATTATCATCCTAACTGCATATTTCTAAATTAAAGTGGTAAAAACTTAATAGTATTAATGACTTGATGCTATCGATAGCATAGTAGCATATATATATATATATATATATATATATATATATATATATATATATATATATATAGAGAGAGAGAGAGAGAGAGAGAGAGAGAGAGAGAGAGAGAATTGAGTTCCTCTGCTTTTAAAACTATTAAGTCATTGATATTTGTAGATTTTTAGCTCTTAGATAAGAAGATGTGTGGTTACAACCTTATGATGATAATGGGCCTTTTGAGTTAAGTGAATGGTCAGTGGAATAAAATGATCTAAGAAATAAAATAAATCAAAGCAATAAATCTAACGGTAAAAAACTTACAAACACAAAATAATGGGTGCTTATATATATAATGTTTTGCTAGAAGTGTTCATGTTATATCTGTTCTAAATTTTTAGAAATTACTGAATGCGCTTGGTCAAATCATATTATGTTTCGTGTTCTGAGCTAATACTCGTGATGCCTAATTTTTAGGAAGAAGAGATTTAGTAATTACTAAGAAAAGAATACACCAAACTTACTTTCACAAAGTAGCTTTAATTAACCCTAAGGTCTCCTTTTATAGCTCACTCATCATTTTCTCTCCATTCAAAAGATCTCTTTTTTTTTTTTTTTTTTTTCTTTTTTTTTTTTTTTTTGTAAGAATCTCATAGCACTTCAATGCCCTTGAACTTCAATTATCACTTTGGTCCTCCAACTTAACCTAAACATTATTTATTCAAATTCCTAATTGTAATTTTAGTTATTGTCCTCATTTACTATCTAAGGAAAATTTATTGTGTGAACCTAGCTAGTGAATCCATGATATATATCCAATCCTCTCATTAATTCGTTTTCTCATATTTCGATTTTTATACATATAGCACTTTTGCATTGAATAGCAGCAATTGTTTCTCTACTCAAAAAAATTAAATGGTTGAATTAATTAAAATTATAAAATTAATAGCAGTGGATCAAATAGATCACTTAATTACGATGTGCAAATTTATGAATGTCCAAATACATATAATAATAATTTTTTTTTATAGTAATTAAGGATTAAAATGAAATACTTACAAATATAATTTCTAGTTTCAATTGTTCATCATAGAGTCATAGACACTAAGACTCTATTTGGTAAGTGAAATTATGGGGGATAAGGAGTTATTCTCGAGTTATATCCAAACAAAAAAAGCTGGAGGTGGAAAAAGCTTATTTCCACCCCTAGCGGGTTATAACCCGCTTGGGGTGGGACCCGCCAGGGGTGGGAACAAGACTTGTTCCCACCCCCGGCCTAGCTGGAATTAGATGCTTGCCCCTGCTCTGCACGGTTTCTGAGGGGAGCTCTCTTTCTTCTCTTCCTCGATCGCACCGAGCTCTTCTTTCACCCTCTTCCTCCTACCGCTGCGAGCAAGCTTCTACTACCGATCGGAGCGAGCAAGCTTCTACTATCGATCTCCGTGCTTCCCCGGTAGCTTTCCCGCTTTCCTGCCGCCGCACGGTTTCCGAGGCTGCCTCTCTTTCTCATCTTTCTCGATCGCACCGAGCTCCGCTTCCCCCTCTTCCTCCCACCGCAGTGAGCAAGCCCCTCTTCGATGGGACCGATCGGAGCCAGCAAGGTTCGTCGGAACCCTCCTCCTTCGGTGGGACCGATCTCCACGCTTCCCCTACCACTGCACGGTTTCCTAGGCTCCCTCTCTTTCTCCTCTTTCTTACCGAACATAATTTAATTTATAATAAGGTTGATTAATACTATAAAATGATTTAATTTGTAATTATATCGTAAAAATCAAAATAGTCAATAAAAATTTTTATCCCCTCTAATCTTCTTATTCCTATATAATTTACCAAATATAATTTTCTTTATACCCAGTATAACTCTTATACTCAACCAAATATAAATTAACATTAGTTCATGCTAATACCATAATTTATGTCTATCACATGAATAACCAAATTTTTTTTATATCTGAACCAAACCTAATGGTATGTGCTAACACATACATATCAATCTATTAATTATTAAATATAAATATCAAAAATATCGTTTGTACCAACTTAAACTATTTGAGCTAGATCAACAATTATTTCACATATTATTTTACATAATATTATTAGAGTAAAAAATCTGAGCCAAAGTAGTAATTAACTCTCAGTAAGTCCAAAAGTACTGTTCATCACGTTCACATACTCTGGAACTATACTCGTTCTTCTGTGTCTCTTCGTACGCATACCAACACGAAACTCAAGTAAAACAATAGTTTATTATATATATATCCTCTCGATTCTGTAACAAAAGACCTTGGTACCTAGCTAACTAGATATATATATATATATATATATATAGAGAGAGAGAGAGAGAGAGAGAGAGAGAGAGAGAGAGTAGGACTTAAATATTTTTAAAAGAACAAGTTCAAATATGTTTGTAAATTTTTTACCATTAGATTTGTATTGAGATTTGTGTTATTTACTTTTTCTTTCTCTTTTTTTACTTGATTTTATAATAGCACAAATCTCAATGTAAATCTAATGGTAAAAAATTTACAAGCATAGTTAGACTTGTACTTTTGAAATATAATATAATATATATATATATATATATATATATATATATATGAGAGAGAGAGAGAGAGAGGGGGGGGGGGAGGGAGAGGAGAGCTTATATGTTTTTAAAAGCACAAACAAAAATATATTTGTGAATTTTTTACCATTGGATTTGTATTGAGATTTGTACTATTTACTTTTTCTTTCTCTGTCCTTAGTTGACTTTACAAAAGCACAAATTCCAATGCAAATTCAATAATAAAAAATTCACAAGCATATTTTATATATATATATATATATATATATATATATATATATATATATATAGTATGGCTTATATGTTTTCAAAAGCACAAGCAAAAATATGCTTGTGAATTTTTTATTATTGAATTTGCATTGGAATTTGTGCTATATATATATATATATATATATATATATATATATATATATATATATATATATATATATATATAGTCCGAATATTATACTATCAATAGAACTAAGCACTTGGTGCTACGAAGTTTTCCCCATTAAATCTATCTTTTTAACCATTTTTGCTCATTAGATCAAACTATTCTACCAACCAAACCCTGACAGCGTTTGATTCGGAAACAAGGCTTAGAGTAAGGTCTTTTTTCAGCGTTGATACTGTTTGGTTAGAAAATAAGGCTCAAAATAATGCCTTATTCTAGCCTTATTCCTCGAATGTGTTTAGTTACGAATAGAAACAATAGTTCTCGTTTTTCTAAAACAAACTGGTAAATGATGGAACTTGTTTTAGTCTTTTCCCTGGAACAAATTTATTCCACCAGAGAATAAACTTTATTGAAGAAAATATAATTTTAATTATTATATTAATTTTTTAATTAATCTAATATTTTGACTAATTTAATTATTTTATTAAATAATTACCTAATTAACTAGTTAATTTATTAATTTATTAAATTATTTATTAACAATATTTATTATTGTTAATTATTTTGTCAATTAATTTTTATGGTTATCTAGCAATAGTTAATTAAATAAATTAAATTATTATTTAATTAATATTTTATCTTAATTAATTAGATAAAATATTATTATTTTTAAATTATAATTACTCTTATTCTTATTATTCTAATCTAACTATTCAAACGCTATTTTATTTATTCCTGAAAACAATTCAATTTTCATCCGAATATAAAATTGATCTTATTCTACTTGTTGATGAACTTAATTATACATATCACTGGAATAAGCTGTTTTAGCTTATATCTAAACCAAACACATTCTTGACACGTTTGGTTATGGAGAGGAATAGCAGTTCTTGTCTCCCATGAATAATCTGGTATAAAGCTGGAACTATTGTTCTAGTTTTTTTAAAAAACAAGTTTGTATTTTACTTGAGTAATTATAGTAAATATAATTTTAATTATTATATTAACTCTTTAATTAATCTAATTATTTTATTAACTAATTATCTAACTATTAAATAATTAACTAATTAATTTATTAATTTATTTATAGTTAATTAAATTATTAATTAACAATACTGATTGTTAATCATTTTATTAATTAATATTTACATCCAGCAATAGTTAATTAAATAAGTAAAAATATTATTAAATTAATATTTTTATATTAATTAATTAGATTAAATATTATTATTTTAAATTTATAATTATTCTTATTTTTATAGTTCTAATCTAACAATTCAATCGCTATATTTTTATTTTCAAAAATAATTTAATTTATTTTTATTTTTAAGTAAATTAAATATAATTTAAAATATCATTATTATCATAACCGCACGTTCTTTTATTCAGAAAGAAATTGAAGCTATTAACCGTCCCTAACGCAAGTGACAAAGAGCTTGATAGTTGATATTTGAGGTCTCGAATTTAAAATATAATTATTTTATATTTTTAGCTAAATTTATTTTTTTAAAAAAAAAATAAACGAAATAGTAGTATATATATATATATATATATATATATATATATATATATATATATATATATATCAAAAAAAAAAAAAAAAAAATGATAGATAGTGGTTGAAGCTGATGGAAGCTTGACTTTATTAGATGGTTGAAAGTGTAGTGAAAGGAAATTAAAGGGGTGGTGTTGGTGGTGGGGGGATGTGAACTGAGAATAAATGGCGTTTGCGGAATGCTGACCCCTCTCAATCGTACGGCGGAGCAAAAAGTGCGGAACACAAATCCAGTCGCTGCCCAGAAAAGCAGCTGCGAAGTGATGGGGACGTCGTCGCCGTACGGCACATCTCCTTTTGTGCGGTTCCGACTACCCGTTTCTTCCCTGCACCGTGAGCTATGGACCCTACCTACGTACTATATATCTCAAACTCCGATATTACTGCAGGTACGTACGTATCTGTTGTCGACTACTCCATTCGCCCTCTATCTATCTCATCTATATTGTGTCAACGAGCGCTATCTCATCTATATTGTGTCACGAGCGCTATCTCATCTATATTGTGTCGAGTGAGCTGAGATCGGCTCATGTTCAGCTCGTTTAATAAACGAGCCGAACACGAGCTGGCTCGTTTAAATATCGAGCTGAAAAATTTGGCTCGTGTTCGGCTCGTTTATTAACGAGCCGAACACGAGCTGGCTCGCGAACAACAAGTTCAATTTTTATTCCTATTATTTAATATAAAATTGAAAAAAAATTTAAAAATTAAAATTTTAATTTAATAATTAAAAATTCATAAAAATTCATAGTCTAAAATCTAAATAGTATATATATATATATATATATATATATATATATATATATATATATATATATATTCGAGCTGTTATCAAGCCGAACACGAGCGAGCTGACCCCACCTCGTGTTCGGCTCGTTTTAAACGAGTGATTCGCTCGTTTAGCTGGTATTCTATCTCTACACAAGCTGACTAGCTAGCTAATATATACCTTCCATTTTATAATATATATATATATATATATATATATATATATATATATATATATATATATATATAGAGAGAGAGAGAGAGAGAGAGAGCACTTGGTAAGTACAAATTAATTAATTAGAAGTCTTCGTGTATTTACTATAAATAGGACATGAAAACAATGTACGTTAATTGTAGGAACAAGTGTTTAGAAGAATTTTATTAGAATTAATTTTATACTGATCTCTACAAAAATATTAAATAACATTTAATTATTTATAAAATTTTAGTTATCAGATTTATTTTTTCAAAAAAAAAAACAAAAAAAAATTATAACTTGTCGTTATGGATATAAAGAAGAGTGTGAAAAAGATGACCGGAATTAATTTTAGAATACAAATTAGAACTGGACTACTATACTATCAATAGTACTAAGTCATTAATGCGATTAAGTTTTTAGCTTTTGGATTAAGACATGTGTGATTAGGATGATAGTGGGCCCCTAGAGTTTAGTAGGTGGTTGAAAAAATAATATGATTTAAAAAATAAAAATAATCAAAATGGTAGATCTAATGGTGAAAAACTTGGTAGCACCACGTGCTTCGTGCTATCGATAACATAGTAGCCGAACTCTACAAATTATATATATAAATAGTAAAATATTTATTTTATCTCTGACTGTGATTTGCTTTTTTAATTTATGATTATCTAAATTTTAATAATACAATGATGAATTTATAAACAAATTTTTTTTAAAGAAATAAATTTAATAACGTAGGTTTAATAGTAATATATTTACTATTTTATATTTTTACAAACAATCATATATAATTATCCTATTTTATTATTGCACTTTTATTATGAGTACTACTCAAACGATATCATCAAACAATATGCCCCCTTAATGAGCCAATAGAGTCCTTGGAATACTTTTAAATCGAAATGTTAAAAGACGTGATTTATAACCTATAAATTATTTATATATATAATTTTTAAAAATATATAAACATTTCTCTCTCTCTCTCTCTTTCCTATATATATATATATATATATATATATATATATATATATATATATATATATATATATATATAGAAAGAGAGAGAGAGAGAGAAGTGTTTATATATTTTTAAAAATATAAGTCCAAATATATTTGTGAATTTTTTATTATTAAATTTGTATTGAGATTTGTGTTATTTATTTTATCTTTCTCTCTTTAGTTTACTTTACAATAGTACAAATCTCAATACAAATTCAATAGTAAATAATTCACAAGCATAATTAGATTTATATTTTTAAAAATATATAAGCTCTTCTCTCTCTCTCTCTCTCTCTCTCTCTATATATATATATATATATATATATATATATATATATAGCTAGAATCTATCTAATAATTTAAATTTAAATTTTAAAATTTGTAGATCATTTAAATTTGGAGACCCTGGTCTGTAGACCTTGCATGCATGGTTCATGCAATTAATAATTATTCCTTTTTTTTTTGTAATTGGGTTCACATCACATTCTCACGTTGATGAGAGAGAAAGAGAATAGAGAGAAGAGAGAGAGTTTAGGGGTTTTTTTTAAATTTGCACAAGAGCATTTTACCTCTCCTATTTAAAGCATACGTGTCGGGAATCTTTTCTTGCCGTGTAAAGGGTGACATTTATTTATTGTGGGAAATTAAGAAGGGAAGCGTTGATCAAATGCATGTGGATGAGTAAAAATGATGTTTTATTTGACATTAAGTAAAGATTACAGCATTTTAAAATAAAATTTTATTTTCCGTTGGATAAAATTTTGAATATTTTAAAGTTTATTATTTATTATTTAGTATTTGAATAAATTTAAATTAATTTTTTTTTTTGATTAATAAAAAAAAAAAAAAAATTCTCCTAACGAAGGACGTATCGCCATTATGGGGCTATCGCTGCGAAGAGCGGAGCATGAGAATTAGGGATGTCAATGGGTACGGATACCTGAAATTTTATCCGAATACGAATTCGAACGGAATAGATTTATCCGATGTTAAACGGATATGGATTCGGATATGGATATAAAAAATAAAAACTCGACGGATTTGAATTTGGATATAAATTTTGATTTTACCCGATTAGAATCCGAATCCGAATTGATTTTACATTATATAATATATATGTATATAAATATTTGATATTATATTTAAATTTATATTTTAAAATTTTAAATTTAATATAATATATTTTGAAATATTGTAAAGGAAAAAAAAATAGTTATTTCGAGTTTGAATTTTCGAGTTCGAATTTTGAATTTTTAGTTGGGCTCGGATTTGGATATGAATTTTTAAAATCCGTCGGATTCGGATTCGGATTCGAATTCGAATTTGATAGTCGAGTTTGGGTTCCGATTCGGGTTTTTGAAAATCCGTCCCGGTTCCGACCCATTGACATCCCTAAGGAGGATGGGGTCAATCGACACTTCGATTAGAGCGAAAGAATGAATTTTTCATAATTTTAGAGACATAATATACTATAATAAAATTATTTTATAGTGACACTTTTAAGTATTTTTAAAAATTTTAAAAAATTCTGCTGGTAAAAATACCGAAACTTATTATTAGTATTGCTATATGTGCAGTCGTTAGGGTGTATAGCGGCATATTATTGTAATGTGTTCTAAAAATATATCCCTATAACCTAATTTTGAATATAGATAGAATATAGATAGGACACTTATACAGAAGTATTATAAAAATATGTTCCTATAATCTAATTTTATTATAGTGATATATAGGAGAAGGAGATGAGAGATCGGTGAAGAAAGACACTATAATAAAATTATACTATAGTGACACTTTTAACTATTTCTAAAATCTAAAAGGAGAGTCGCTGACAAAAATATCGACTCTTATTATTAGTGTTGCTATATGTGCAGCCGTTTCGGTGTATAACGATACATTATTATAATATGTTATAAAAATATTTTGTGACATAGAAATAATACATTATTATAATACACTTTATTTTTTTCAGTTAACGAGAAATTTTAAACATGCCCATAGAAATAAAAAAAATATATATATATTTTTTAAAAAATAGAATAAAATAGTCTATTATTTTGTATTAAAAGATTGCAAAATAGACTCTAAAAATATAGAATTAAAAAATATTTTATTTATTTTTATTTATAATATTGCAATGAATTAATTATAATTAATATAAATTTTATATTTTAATACAAATATATATATATATATATATATATATATATATATATATATATATATATATATATATATATATATGTGCAACATAAAAGTATTCGATTAAATTTTATTATTTTTATACAGAATATGAGTGGCTTATTTATTTTCTAATAATATATATATTACTAGCTACTATATGTATTTGTCATTTGAAGTCTCCTCTAGTACCAAGGGCATGACAAATAGAATTAATAGGAAAGCATATATATATATATATATATATATATATATATATATATATATATATATATATATATATATATAGCAATGCTAGGTGTACATTCCAAATAGGGTATACATCCTACACTCATCTTATTCTGGGTGGGTATTCATCTATTCGTCACATCGATGTGACGAATGAAATTCACCCCACTTCAGGATGGGGTGGGTGTAAGATGTACACCTCATTTAGGGTATACATCTAGCATTTTCATTATATATATATATATATATATATATATATATATATATATATATATATATATATATATAAGTCCGGCTATTATGCTATCGATAGCATCAAATATTTGGTACTATTAAATTTTCTACCCTTAGATCAACTCTTTTGATTATTTTCATCCGTTAGATTTTACTATTTTTCCAACCATCTATAAAATCCAAGGGACCCACTATCATCTCAACCACACATCTTTTAATCCAAGAGTTAAAAACTTAATAGCACAAATGACTTGGTGCTATTAATAGTATTCCAACCTAACTCTATACATATATATAATTAAATTTTAATGTTTTTAAAAATATCAAGTCATTGGTGTTGATTGGTTTTTAGCCCTAGGATGAAAGAATATGAGGCTAGAATGATAGTGGGCTCTTGGGTTTAGTGAATGATTGGTGAAATAGTATGATCTAAAAGGTAAAATTAGTCTAAGAGATAAATCTAACGGTAAAAAGCTTACAAGCACCAAATGCTTGGTGCTTGTAAGTTTTCTACCGCTACATCTATTCCTTTGACTAATTTCACCCATTAGATCATACTATTCCACCAACCATCCACTAAATCCAAGATACCCACTATCATGATAACTACACATCCTTTCATCTAAGGGATAAAAACATATTAGTACCAATGATTTAATACTTTTACAAATATAGGAGCTCAATTACATATATATATATATATATATATATATATAATATATATATATATATATATATATATATAGTCGGCTAATATACTATTAATAGTACCAAGTTATTGGTGCTATCAAGTTTTCTACTCTTAGATCAACCCCTTTGATCATTTCCACCCGTTAGATTTTACTATTTTCCGAACCACCTATTAAACCCAAGGGGCTCACTATCATATCAAACACACATCTTTTAATCCAAGGGTTAAAAACTTAATAGCACCAATGACTTGGTACTATTAATAGTATTCCAGCCTAGCTATATCTTCGGTTTAGGTGGTTCGAAAAATAGTAAAATCTAACGGGTGGAAATGATCAAAGGAGTTGATCTAAGAGTAGAAAACTTGATAGCACCAATAACTTGATACCATTAATAGTATAATAGCCATATATATATATATATATATATATATATATATATATATATATATATATATATATATATATATATATATAGAAAGAGAGAGAGAGAGAGAGAGAGAGAGTAGGACTTCTGTGCTATTAGGAGCATGAGGGTCTTCATGTTTCTAAACCGTATTTTATGATGATATTTTTGAATCGACGATCGGCTCTGTTAAACTTGATATAGCATATTTTAAGTATTTAGAAAAAAAAATTATCGCTTTTCGATATTATTTACTAAATAATCGAAAGGACTCAAAATAAATGATTGAAAATAAAATTTCAAAACAAATTATGATATAGCACTAAAATTTTCAAACAGAAATATTGATCTTGCTCCACATGGTATAAAAAATTTTTAATCAAAATTTCATTAGATTTGAATACTTCTACATCATTAAATTTGTAAACGACATAAATCAGTCATTAAAAATTAATAATTTTGAACCATTTTGATTATTAGATAAATTATATTAAAAAATTATAAATTTTATTTTTTAAATATTTCAAATATATTAGATCAAGTTTAATAAAATTAATCGTAGATTAAAAAAAAATTTCATAAAAAAACGAGTTAAAAATATGAAGACTTTCATACTTAGCATACAAGTCCTCTTTTATATATATATATATATATATATATATATATATATATATATATATATATATTTCAAAAAAAAAAAAAAAAAAAAAAAAGAAGAAGAAAAAAAACACCCTCCAAATTAAGCCAAATTAAACAGGTACTTCCTGATAGGGTTTTTTTTTCCCATTTTTTTTGGGCTTCTCTTCAATCGCATGTAAACGTGGGACAAACATCCCACTTGAATGTTAACTACCGCGTTACATATATTATTATTATATCGAAATAGACAAAAATAATAAATAAATAAATAAACAGATATAATTTAATAATAAATAAATAAATATAATTAAATTACTTTTAAATTCCAGAAACGTAAACTCCTTGAATCACATAATAAAAATGGTCTCCCGATCGAGTATTAATGGTCGTCTTACATCTTTGACCGAACCCTTTCTTTATCTCACCAAAATTTTCCGTGCCATATTAATTTCTCTTTTTTATTTTTTATTTTTTTTATTTTTAAAAAAAAAGTCGATACAAAATGAGCTTTATGCAGAAGCACTTTTGCGCACGCATTTAAGCGAAGCATGTTGGTGCATTTACGCCTCGCACGTGGGTGCGTGTTGTGCGTGGGAGACACATATGTGTGTGTATATACATGCGAAACTACTTGTGACTCACCCTGTTTATATCTTAAAAAAATTAAACAATAAATTAAACAATAAAACTATGTATCCTCCAAGCACAAGCATATATAACGAACGTACGTGTATGTTTGTGTGTTTTGTTGTAGCGAGCACACTCTATATATATATATATATATATATATATATATATATATATTATATATATAGAGAGAGAGAGAGAGAGAGAGAGAGAGAGAGAGAGAGAGGGTGTTTCAATTATTATGTTTGTACAAATATTTGCATAAATATAATAGCCAAACACACACACACTCACTCACTCTCTCTCTCTCCCTCTATATATATATATATATATATATATGGGATAATTGCCTGTGTACCCCTGAAATATGAAGAAATATCTGATTTACCCCTTTTATTTTTTTCTTTCCAATATACCCTTCATACGTTCCACCGTTATTAAAAATACCCCTATCGTTTTCCTTTGTTAAGTTAACTAGGGTTAAACTAGAGTTAAATAATAATCGGAGTTGAAAACTATCAGATATACCTATTTTGCCCCGGTTTAGAGTTTAGGGTTTAGGGTTTAGGATTTTTTAGGGTTTTAGGGTTTAGGGTTTAGGGTTTTAGGGTTTAGGGTTTAGAATTTTTTAGGGTTCTAGGGTTTAGGGTTTAGGGTTTTAGAGTTTAG
Source organism: Tillandsia fasciculata (assembly GCA_029168755.2). Lineage (NCBI taxonomy): Eukaryota > Viridiplantae > Streptophyta > Magnoliopsida > Poales > Bromeliaceae > Tillandsia > Tillandsia fasciculata. The sequence goes on along the minus strand of CM054948.1, from coordinate 3,760,218 downwards.
GGTTTAGGATTTTTTAGGGTTTTAGGGTTTTAGGATTTAGGGTTTAGGGTTTTAGGGTTTAGGGGTTTAGGGTTTTAGGGTTTAGGGTATATTTAAAAGGGCAAAATAGTAATTACACACAGATAACGGCAGTTTCAAACGGTACACTAACAGAGTTTAACTTCAGGGATATTTGGAAAGAAGTTGGAACGTAAGAAGGGTAGTTTTAATATTAGCCTTCTAAGAGGGGTAAATCTGAAAACAGAGAAATTTTTAGGGGTACGTAGGAAATTGCCCCTATATATATATATATAGAGTTCGGCTAGAATACTATCGATAACACTAAGTAATTGGTACTATCAAGTTTTTAGTCCTTGGATTAAAATATATGCGGTTGGAATTATAGCGGGCCCTAAAATTTTTACTATTCAACCAACCACCCACTAAACCCTAGGGGACCACTATTATTCTAACCGCATATTTTTTAATCCAATGACTAAAAACTTGATAACACCAATGACTTTATGCTATCGATAGTATTCCAGCCTAATTCTCTCTCTCTCTCTCTCTCTCTCTCTCTCTCTCTCTCTCTCTCTCTATATATATATATATATATATATATATATATATAGAAAGAAAGAGAGTTTGCCTATTATGTTTGTACAAGCACTAAATAATTGGTGATCGTAAGTGTTCTACCATTAGATCTATCACTTTGACTAATTTTATTCCTTAAAATTTATTTTATTCCACCAACAACTCACTTATTCCAAGAATCTACTATTATCTTAACCATACATCTTTTCATTCAAGTGTTAAAAACCTATAAGCACCAATGACTTGAGTATCAAGTCATTGGTGCTTGTAAGTTTTTAATCCTGGGAGGAAAAGATGTGTGGTTAGGATAATAATGAATTTTTGGAATAAGTGAGTGTACTCAAGTCATTGGTGATTGTAAATTCTTAACCTTTGGATGAAAAAATATGTGGTTAGAATAATAATGGATTCTTGAATTAAGTGAGTGGTTGGTATAATAGAATGATCTTAGGAATAAAATTAGTCAAAATGGTAGATCTAACGATAAAAAATTTACAAATACCAATTGCTTGATGTTAAGTAGAATTTTTGATTAAAATTTCACCTAATTTGAATTGTTCTATATTGTTGAACTTACAAATGTGCCGCATTGACCGTTAAAATAGTTATTTTTGAGACTCTTTGATTGCTTAGTAAATGATGTTGAAAAATTATAAAATTTAGTTTTTAAATAGTTTTAATAACATACATCATGTCTGACGGAGCTGATCGTCGAATTAAATGTTCCATCATAAAAAACAACTTACAAGCATGGAGGTTCCCGTACTTCAAAAGCACAGGAGACTTAATATAGAGTAGAGCTTATATGCTTTTAAAAGTACAATCCCATTTATAGTTGTAAATTTTTTATCATTGAATTTATATTGGGATTTGTGTTTTTGTAAAGTCAACTAAAAAGAGAGAAAGATAAAATAAAAAAAAACAAATTTCAATACAAATTCAATGGTAAAAAATTCACAAGCATGAATGTGATTGCGTTTTTAAAAGTATATAAGCTCTACTCCTTAATATATATATATATATATATATATATATATATATATATATATATATATATATATATATATATATATATATCCATGTTTCATATATGGATGGTCACTATAATAAAATTAGATTATAGGGACACATTTTTTAGACGCATTACTATAATGTATCACTATACACCTTAGTTACTGTATATATAGTGATACTAATAATAAGTGTCAGTATTTTTACCAACGATATTTTTTTAAAATTTTAAAAATATTTAAAAGTGTCATAATTTTGTTATATTGGGTATTAATGGTAGCCTATGCCCGTGTGAAAGGGATGGTATTTGTCAGTGCGTGTGCCTTTGATTAAATTAGTTGTTTATATAATTTAAAAAAAATTAAAAAGAATTAGTTAAATATTCAACTTCTAATTCAAAACTATATATTATGTGGATTAAGTTAAAAATCATCCTACTTCTCTTCCATTTTGTTTTATCTTTCACTTTAATTTCAAGCTCCTTCGCATGTTGAAAAATATTTTTTTTTTTTAAAGAAAAATATAGTATGCTATCGTTCATTTTATTTTTATTTTTTTAAAAAATAAATTTAATTAAAAATATAAAATAACTAAATTTTAAATTCAGAATATCGAATACCAATCATTAATTTTTTTTGTCATTTAAAGTACTCTGCAATGTTTTAGTACTCTGCCCCATTTTATTTTTATTTGAGGCTATGCTAAATCATATTTTTTTAGTACACTGCAATATTTGGTTGGAGAATAAGACCTGAAATAAAATAATCTTATTTTTCAAACACGTTTAGTTTGGACAGAAATAATAATTCTCGTCTCCATAAAATAAATTGGTATAAAGATGGAACTAAAGTTTCAATCTTTTTCATGAAACAAACTTTATTCCCACTTAAAAATAAAATAAATTAAAGTAAATATAATTTTAATTATTATATTAATTTCTTAATTAATTTAATATTTTGACTAATTTAATTATTATATTAACTAAATATTTAACTATTAGATATTTAACTAATTAATTTATTAATTTATTAAATTATTTATAGTTAATTAAATTATTAATTAACAATACTCATTATTGTTAATTATTTTATCAATTAATATTTAAAATTATCTAACAATAATTAATTAAGTTAAATTATTATTTAATTAATATATTTATATTAATTAATTAGATAAAATATTATTATTTAAAATTATAATTATTCTTATTCTTATTATTCTAATTTAACTATCCAAACTTTTTTTTTTTCCAGTAATAACAAAATTTTTATCCAAACATAAAATTGATCTTATTTTATTCCTGAGCTTAAATAAATAGTTTTAACTTACACCTTAACCAAATACAGCCTATGTGCTTAGTAACTAATGAATGAACGAATGTAAAATATTTTAATAATAAATTTTAATTAAAATATTTATATTATTTTATACCCTTCATTATTAATTAAATAAATTTTAAAAATAGTTTGTGCATATAACTTATTTTAGAAAGGTATATATGGAAAAAAAAGTTATTAATTTTTTTTTTTCAGTAACAATCTAATTTTTATCCAAATATAAAATTAATCTTATATCTATTACTGGAATAAATAGTTTTAACTTACACTTTAACCAAATAAAACCTATGTGCTTAGTAACTAATGAATGACCCGGGAGATACAACGAATATAAAATATTTTAATAATAAATTTAAATTAAAATATTTATATTATATTATACCCTTAATTATTAATTAAATAAATTTTAAAAATAGTTTGTGCATATAACTTATTTTATAAAGGTATATATGGAAAAAAAGTTATTAAAAAGATTTACATAAATTGAAAATATAGTAAATTTAATAAATACATTAACTATTATTTAATAAAAATATCACATATACCAAACCTACTAAATATAGAAATCTTAAAGAAAACAGTTCATTAATTTTCATACATAGAAAGAAAAAAAAAGCGCTTCCATAAGATTCATTATTCAAAATTCTATTAAATTTAGAATTCAAACTAAAAAATAATTTAATAAATATAATTTATGTCATATAAAAAATATATGTAAAAAAATATTTGATCAAAATTTGTATAAATTTCAATTAACTTAAATTAATCGTAAAAAAGTTATAAATTATAAAAATTAGTTAAAAAATAAATTTGAGCAAGCATCTTGTAACAAATCTGACGAGCCGCAGCCGATCGGTTAAGCTCCGAGTTGAGATCCAGGCTTGGCGGCGAGGATGAAGATCAAAACCCGGACGAATCGGCGCGGATCTGTGATGAGATCTCTCTAAGTTCCGCGACGAGGAGGATGATGGAGCTCAATTTGATCAATTCGATCAAATTGAACTAGGATCAGGGAAATGGGGATCTCTGAATTGGAATTTGAGAGAGTTGGAGAAGTAAGAAGAAGGTTTTGTGAGATCTGAGGAGGAGGAGAGAGAGAAAGAGAGATTTGGAGGGAGGGATTTAAAAAGAGAAGTGAAACAATTCATATATTCGTTGCCTTCTCAATCATACAATGAGCTATTTATACTGTTCAGTTAATTGAGGGTCTATTTGTAATTATGTAATAACTAGGATAGTTACCAGTAAAATTGTATTATGCAATTGGGCCTCGAAGTGGGCTTGATTCGTAGCTCTGGTGGGCCAATGGGTTGGGCCGTTCTTCGGTACAGTGCAGCTCCTCTGTGGGTTGGGTTCTTCCTCTGCAACTCTGCCCGATCCACAAAAGCTCCGAACCGGGTCCCGCTCCGCTCCCCTTGCCCGATCCGCCGAAGACTCCCGAAGCTCTGTCGAGAGTACGATACCCTAACTCAACAACGCCTTCACCCTGGTTAGCACATCTGCTCCCCTTCACCATCTCCGCTTCTCCAGTCTCTACTACGCTCTTCTCTCATCTTCTCTCCTGCGCACTATACTACTTCTTCCTCTCTACTCATACCATATTCTTACAGATTGTAACACATCTCAATAGTTTGTAGGGTTTATTTTTAAAAATAAACCTATAAAATTTATATTTGCAAAATACCTTTGCGCCAGGCGTGCCTGCCATGTGGACGTGGGAAACGGATGTGAAATTAGTTGAACAAGAAAAATCATTCTCCGTGTTCAAATACGAAAAATAAATAAATAAATAAATAAAAAAAAAAAAAAAAAAAAAATTTTAAAAAAAAAAAGAATTTTTTTTTTTGCTAAATCCGATCGAGTTGTCCGAAGATATCATCCGCCAACACAATCAATGAAGGCTTCACGCGTGCCCTAATCGTCATCGTCCACTAATACGACTACATCTACGACTACATCGACTACACTTCATCGTCTTGCACGTTGGAAATTTATCGTCGTCTTCCTCTCTGCTAAACCCTAATTCTCTCGGTCTCCCTTTTTTTTTTTTTGGTTGTTCAAATACAAAAAATAATTTTCCGTGTTCAAACACATAGAACCATTAACCGTGTTTAACACGAGAATAATTTTTTGTGTTCAACTAATTTCACGTTTGCCTCCTCCACTCACGTGGCGATCACGCGTCTCGCACAGTGGCAACCATAAAGCCAATTTTATAAATACAAATTTTATAAAATTATTTTTAAAAATAAAAAATTTCAGAGGACCATTAAAAAAAAATAAAATAAAATAAAATAAGGGCCCGTTTATAGGATCTTCATATATTTTTTACCAAAATTTTTTATAAAAAAATAAAATAAAACAACAAAAAAATATATAGAACTTGAGTGGGCCTCAATTCACAAAAATTATAGTTGAGGGATATCTTATATATACAAAAAAATAATTTAGTACAATTTTTTGAACCACGGAATAACAAAATAAAAATACGCTAAACCACATAGCCGTCGATTTCATGGATGAGCTATAACTAGAGGATGAAAATATAATAATAATAATAATAAACTACAACAAAAAGACTTGTCTTAAGAAGTAAAACAAAACCCTAGTGCTTACTTATACATAACACAAATAAGAAATGAAAAATATCCATCCTTTTAAGGATAATGTTACTGTGATAATACATCCTTCAAAAAGTAAGCAGCTGAAAAGCCAGGTTTATTCTATTGCACTTCACCTTCATATGCTAAAAACAGTAAATAAATGGAAGGGGCAATTTTAATTTCTTCTCATACAACATGTTAAATAATATCAAAATTTTGTGTGGCAGATAAATTATGAATAAATAATATCATGTACCTTTGGAGGCAATTGAATTCTGTAGGTGAAAAGGTGAGAGAATGTATCCTAGTGTTTGTTTTCAATCTTTTGGCTTATTTCTCATCATCTTGCGCTTATTGGCGTCAAGAAATCTTTTTCGCAACCTGATAGCCTTGGGAGTTACCTGCATGCAATTTTGCATATCATCAGTTTACGCAATATAAACTCCTGCTGATAAATAAAACCTTCGAAAGAAAACCATTAAAACTTGCCTCGATAAGCTCATCTGAAGCGACATATCCAATTGCCTCTTCCAGAGTCACCTGCGCAAATTCAGTTTCCATACGTAAATCAGAGACAGACTGCACATTTCAGGAACTACCGAAAGTAACTGATTTCAATCATCAATGAATACAACGCTGATGATGGACAAAGCAGTATCTCCTAGTATGGCCAATCTTGTCACATCCAAATCACCTATGATCATACAAAAACATATAACATGGTTATTAATGCATACCAGTCGTGGTGGAGATAGCCGGACATTTTCATCCTTTCCCGGCGCACGGATGTTCGTCAATTCTTTTGTTCGCACAGGATTCACCTGTCAACAGGGTAATTTTTAGTAAATCAGTGCTTACAGCAAGAAATGAAAATTAACAAAGTGAAATTCATCTTTCCAAAGTACAATATACTTACGTCAAGATCAGAATCACGCGAGTGTTCACCAACTATCATGCCCTCGTATGTCTTCAGAAAAAAGAAATAGGTAAGATATGACTAACGAAGTAGCTTTCGCTACAAGAGCTGCTGAAAACCAACACAGTAAGATTGAGCGAGTACCTCCACGCCAGGAGCAACGAAGAGAGTTCCACGTGCTTCTAAACTCATAAGGGCGTGCGCTGTGACGATTCCATAGCCAACTGATACCTATTTATAAAGTACATGTTAAGAGAGGAACATCCATAACAGAGGTATTAATTGGAAGTCTATTGTTCTAACAGGCGGTGAAACCAGATAAGATGCTGCATAGCGTCTATGCAATAGGCAAATTCACTTGTGAGTGCTTGTGTAATCAATTTTTAAAAAAACTACTAGGCGACCTGTTGTTGTTGATCTACCAAAAAAAAAAAAAAAAAAACCATCATGCGATAGCAAAAGGCTTACCAATACCCCTTTCCTAACATTCCCAAGTAAGCCTCGATATTTTGAATAAGCTGCAAAAATTGAGAAAATTTTAAGAACCATTCATCAAATGACCCAAACTTAAGCTATTCGAATGGAAGGAATAGACAAGTATTTCCTAAATGGCATAGGAAATTAAAGTACATATTTCTTAATACTGCATTGCCTGTAGGAAAGAAATTTAATGTAGACATACTAAGATTCGATGTTCCAATACATGATATAACTACAGTACAATGACAAAATAATTAATAAAGCAGCTATCATTCCAGAGTCCAGACTCAACAAAGGATCATTATGTATTTAGTAGAATCAGGGATAATTTCTCTCCTTCGTACATAAATTAATAAGGTAAAAATGTACAGACCTTAACAGAAATAGGGTATTTTAAAATGTCTTAGTTATCTCTATGTTTTTACCGATTAATAATTGCACCGGATGTTCACATGAAAGCTACCAAAAAAAAGAAACAATCTGCGAAATGAGAAAACTGCATGCCATCTATGAGCCAAAACACATACACTGGAAAGCACGGTGCATGAATCCAGTGCCACGTGTATCGCTGCTAAAAACACCTTTATATCCAACTAGGCCCCTGCATAATGAAAAAAGAAACTAATTATACACAAATACCTATAAGCTAATGCCATAATTAAGCCTAAGATAATTCATTTATCAAATTTTCAGTGTTAATATTTCCAGATGCTAAGAGAAGTGTAACCACAAAAATAGTACAGCCATTTCGAGAGAATTACCATATGGTCAAGCTTGCCTAATTCAGAAAAGGACAGCTAATTACTCAGATAACAATTATGTTCCAAAAACCAGATATAAGCAAAATAATTTATGAGCAAGCCAAAGCTATGTTCAGAGCTTCCTTCTGCCTTATTATTGAGTTGGATATAGAATGAATCCTCTTCACACAGATATCTTTCATTCCAGGAAAATTATTGAGGTCACTTTTCCTCAGTGCATTGCTCAACTAACATTGAATATCAAAACTACTCAAACTAAATAGCATTCCCTAGATTGTCAAAAATAAATAGAACATCAAACAAACAAGACTAGGAAAAGAAAGAGAAAATAAGACATTTGCCAACCTAGATGGGCAGGACAAAGAAATTCGAGTCCTCCCATCACAACCAGGAACAGGGCCCATGTCAACCACCTCACCCCGCCGATGTGAAAGGGCTTCCATGACGAGGCCCACATGTTCATCATTTACCTGAATGCATATGATTTATCAATAAGAATTGCCAACAAGAACAGAAAGCAAAAATATTTAGATTGCTTATAAGAGTTACCTCAATTGTCACTTCTTCTATGGGCTCCAGCTTTTCACCACCCTCAGTTTTATACCTGGTCCAAGAAAGCAAGAAACAATTAGCTTCAGTAAGAATACTACGATTCTAACATTCTGCAATCAAGAATTCAACTGTTCAGTCAATGTTTCCCATATTACCAAATATTCACATTAAATTATATAAATGAGAAGTTGGATAGAAGAAAGACAACCAGTTTAAAATGTGGAAAGACAAGGCAAAGGGTTGTTAATCCAAATACTATCATGCTTAAGTGAGACTTTGTGAGATTATCTAAGAATATCTAAGCATTTTCTTGAAGTATATTGCACTTGAATCCGAAGAAAACAGGTAACATTACAATATAAACGTTAAATTCTTCACTGAGTGCCAATCAATATTGCTAAAAAGTATGCATTTCCACATGAAAATAAAAAAACAAGGTACCAGAATTTCATGGACACATAAAACTGAGTTCTACAAGTTTAATTAACAGCAGATGATGAATATAAATAGATGAGCACACCACACTAGCAGGATAAAACATGGAAAAACAAAAGAATGGTGTGTGGACATGTAATTTTTCTGTGCAACTCATCCATTCATACAACAATTTGATCTGTTGATGATCTCTATCTCTCAAACACATGCTCACATGGCTAAAAATAGTGAAAATAATTAAGGGTAGGTAGGACTTCATTGTAGTGGTCTATGATTAGTTGGCTATAAACTGCACTGTATAAACTGCACTCAAACTTAGCTCTACAAGTTTAATTAACAGCACATGATAAATAAAAATAGATGAGAACCACACTAGCAGGATAAAACATGGAAAAACAAAACTATGGTGCACCAAAATTAAGAACTTACATGACTCTTGGGGGAGAAACAGAGAGTTCAAACCCCTCACGCCTCATGTTTTCAATTAAGATACCTGGAAATTTCAGAAAGGCAAATGCATATATCCAATGTCATAAAATAAGTGAGAAACTAAAAACTGCATGGTACAAGAAAGACCTTCAGTAGAAATGTGAGAAATATGCAACTCAAGAAAGAGTAGCTTCTATCTTGAAATTAAAAGACACCGAAATTAGGGAAAGTAGTTCAAATAACAGACCCAGCTGAAGCTCTCCTCTCCCTTGGACTTCATAGGATTCTGACAATGGACCAGGAAGAACATTAATTGCCAAGTTTGTCTCTGCTTCTGCCATCAAACGATCACCTATTTTTCCTCCGGTTAACTGCAAATGATATAAGCATTATTACAAGAAAACAAAGGATGATCAGAACGAATAAACCCTACGGAGGAAAATTGGAAGCCTCTTGAGGGTTTTCAAACATGCCATATTGCCGTGCAGCTGACTATGCAACCCCAAAGAAAAGGTACACTAGGGTATTAAGCAATAAAGGAAGATTTGGGTAAACTTACACGTAATTCGGAGACGAATACATACTCTCAATACATTAACAGCTTCTTATATACGCTTAAGAAAATGAAAAAAATATATATTTCTTTAGCTCCTTAAACATTGGCTGTAAGAAGGTACTGAAAACTATATTAGCTCTTTTATTATGAGAAGGCTAAAAATGAGAGATGTGAAGATGTTCCTGAATTTTGTTACCTTTCAAAGAAAAAGTTATTTCAAAGCACTCCAGGACAAGGAGAGCAAATCCTATTAGTCATTATGGGGTAAGCTAAATGCAAAATATTGGACGGATTCGAAGGAAGGGAAAAAATGCTTCAATAACATGGAAGCAAGTTCTAAACAGGAGAAACATTCAAATAACATTAAGACCTCCGAACCGCATTCAACAAAAATTTGCCACTTTACATCGCTGTAAAAAAAATAAAGTAAAAAATAATAGTCGCTTTACATTATTCCACAGAAAAGTTAAAATAAGTAAAATTGTGACATAATATTCCACAGCAAGATGAATCTCTACAAACCTTCAAAAAATGTCAGTCATATGCCATTCTGCTTAAGAGGAATATTCTCTAAAAAGTGAACAGCACTCATCAGCAAAAACACCTATCTAGTACCTCTATCTAATTCAAACAACAACTTCAATGTAGGAAATACGAACTCACATACAAAATCAATGCTTCTAAACTAAAAAGACCTTGAAGAACACATAATACAGAAAGAAAAGACACTTTGTAATTAGAGAATGTCAAAGGCTTGCACAAAGAGACGAACTTTAGCAATAACAAGAATGCATCAGCATTCTAAGCTAACTTTTACATAGTTATCTGCTACTTACATGGGTTCCATCGCGGCCAGCCAACGGAGAATCATTGACACCAAATGTCATAGAAATGGTTGGGGGATCCAACTCAACAGTTGGCAGAGCAGTCATGACCTGAGGTTTATAGTCGTTAGTCGGCACCAAAAAAAAAAAGTCCATACATCTATTCTCTTCAACTGTGTTGACATATAGATATAACAAAAGTACAATAGCACAATACACGGAGAAACCCTTACCATAGTAGTTATTTTTGTTCAAAGAACCCACAGATCCATTTAGAGGATTTATTTTTTCACAATTACCAAAATTCATGATAACTTAGGTACAACTACAATTCATCATTGCATGATAAACTGTAAGTAGTAGATACCCTATGCTTTTTTGCCCACAACAACTTCTGTACATATAAACTAAAACATGTGCAAACGTGAGCTTTAAGTACCTCCACATTTGCCACAGTGTGCCCTATGGATGGAGTCATTAATCCAGCCATTGAAACTATGTCACCAGCCCCAGCACAGTCAATCATGACAGTATTTGTGCCCTTCTTTTTCATTAGTTTAACAACCTGAATATAGTCAAAATTAAGTATAAGTGGCCATGATCAGCAATGTATCAACATGCACAAAAGTCTTTGAACAAATCCTAAGACAGGAGTTCATCTTATTTAACATGATCAGCTCAACTCGTCTAGCGCTAATGCGACAATGGGAAGAAAAAAAACGTAATTGAAACCGACCTTTCCTTCCTCAATCTTCTGGACTCCATTATCTGTGCATCGAAGACCATGTATTTTGTCTCCAATATGAACAGCTCCTGATGCTATGCGTCCTGTAAGTATTCGTCCAAGATAGAAATCACGCTCCATCATAGAAACCTGATAGAGACTATAATCATGTTTTTTAAGGTTTGGAAGATAAAGAAATAAAACCAAAAGAGAATATTGGCTGCCACATCAATTGTAGTAATTCCCAGCAAAGAAAAACTAATAAAACCATGCTGGAAATAATAGCTGGAGAGCTTCACGTCATTAGCAACCTCAAAGCCCATACATGCATGCAAGATACACAATGAGCAAGGCTAACACGAAAAAAGTTCAAAAAAAAGGAAAAAAAGAAAGAAAAACTGCAATATGTAACTCACAATGTCCCGTGCAGAAAATATCAAAATCATGGACACTAAAAACAAAGAAAAAAAAACATCTTAAAGAACTAAAATATAGGGACTAGTTGTCATATACAGATTACTGCCAGATGAATTAGCGATACCCACAGAGTTCAGATATACATACAAGTACAGTAGTATGGGTAAATTTACTTTAGGAGAACATTACTCCAAGGATGAAGTGGCTTCATGGTTTTAAAAAAAAAAGGCATTTCCAAGATTCCAACATTGGGTTTATAGTTTATACCCTCGGAAGCACATTTTTCAATCATCTAGTTCACTTTTGTTGTTCAACATAAAACCTTATTTGCATTTATATATATCAAGCTTAAAAGATACCATCTAGTTCACTTTTGTTGTTCAACATAAAACCTTATTTGCATTTATATATATCAAGCTTAAAAGATACCATATGACTGCTATTTTAGGAAGTGAGAAGAAGCAATCAATGTAAGTGGTTATTGTATTTCTACTAAACAGCACAACTCCTAATTAAGGCCAGTTGTTAAGATCTCAATATGCTTTGTCCTAGAAGTCATACAATGATACAGCACACAAAATTGTGATAGTATAGAAATGAGATAGCAGGAAACTAGCTAAAAAAGAGAATAAAAGATTGTTTAATTTTTACGAAGAGGACAGATAGCAATACCAAAATTCAACTGAGAAAGAGATTTCCTCAATTCACAAAATCAATACATGTAGGTCTCAGCAAAGTTGTGCTAGAAGTAACAAAGAATATGAAAATCAACTGTGTTTCCGTCAAAACTATAAAAGGATGCCGTCAACTACACTAAAGAAATTTCCCACATCAAGCTATAGATTAAAACAGAGCAAAGCAGAGAGAACAAAAAATAAATAAATAAATAATAATAAAGAAGAAGAAGAAGGAGGAAAGAAAGAAAGAAAGGAATATGCATATGACTACTAATATATGATTAATAACATTGCTTCAAAAATAAATACATTACGTAAAGAAGTGATGAATCCGAATAGACAATGACAGGAATAATATCAATAGCCATGCAGATAACTTATACTAACCAACATCTGAAAGGGAGCCTCAAGGCTTGCTTTTGGAGGAGGGACATGCTTTACCATAGCATCAAGTAATGCTGACATGTTCCTTGCATCCTCTGCGGGACCTTTCGTGAATGTTGTGGAAGCCCAACCTTCTTTGGCAGAAGCATAAAGAACCGGAAAATCTAGCTGTTCCTCTGTGTAATTGAACAAAAGAACGACATCAAACTCAAAAATCACATCGAAATGTACAGTTAAGAGATAGTAAAAAGAGTTAAAACTTAAAGCACCTGTTGCCCCAAGGTTAGCAAAAAGATCAAACACCAAACTCTCAACCTCATCGCATGTCTCTTCTGAAACTGCAGACAAATTAAAGCTGTAAAGACATCAAATAAAAAAAGAGCAGGAAAAATCAAAAACTTTTTATGGTTGAATCCATGTTTTTCAGTCCAACTTCCTGAATTGAGTTGTTGACTAGACTGCTCTTATAGGACCATAAAGTTAGGTTCAGTTTCTGTTTGTTTTCAAAGAGAATAGCGAATGAACTTATTATTATGGTAGAAAATGACCTCTGCTAGATATAATTTTGAAACCTGTACAGAATTACATACAATCAGCTAGAAATATTGCAGTAAGTTATTTAAGTAATAGCAACAAAAAGAAGCATCACTATGTTTGCGCAATTTTAAGTAATTGCAACAAAACCAAGCATTTCTATTGTATATTAGAACGCATACCTGAAGGCCTATCAACTTTGTTCAGAAGGAGAATTGGGTGAAGCCCATATTTCAGAGCTTTCGCCAGAACAAACTTCGTTTGCGCAAGGGGTCCTTCTCCTGCATCAACAACCAAGACTGCTCCTTCGACCATCCCAACAACACGCTCAACCTATACATCGGCAAAATATATACAATTTTTAACTTGCCTACCTGATTTTCCTTCCAAATCAGTCAAAATTGGCAGAAACAACCAAAACGTTTTGAATAAATCACATACTTCACCCCCAAAGTCCGCGTGGCCAGGTGTGTCAACCATGTTGAGCTCATTAGTCCTCCATGAAATGGAAGTAACCTGACAAAATCAAGAAACGAATGAATTGATCTCATCTCGAATTCTCCAGAATCGCATTTCTAGTTGTCTCAAGTCCTTGTTTGGAATCATAATTTAATGGGATTTCAGTTAGTTCAGAAGAATTTTGTGGGGTTCCTCATAATATCCACTTGCCATTGTTTAAATTACCATTTAACAAGCGTGCATAGAAAAAGTATACAAATTGAAAAATTATTTCTCATTGCACAAACAGTAAAACAGGACACAATTAAATTCAACTCAAATTTATTCCAAACAGAGATATCCATTCCAACTGAATCAAATCAAATCGAACTCTAGCAAACTAAAGTCAATTAAAATATTATCACATTCAATTCCAACCGAGATTCAAATTTTTTTTTTTTTAAAAAAAATCCACTTTTAAAGTAGTCATATAACTTAATTACTATTGAACTAAGTGTATACTAGAAAAGGTAGAGAAATTGAAAATGATTTCTCATTTCATAAACAACAAAACAGAACAAAATTAAACTCAACTCCAGCTTATTTCCTAACAGAAATACCCATTCCAAGTGAATCGAATCGGATCGAAATGAAATTTTCTAAACTGAAATCGATCGAAATCTCATCAGATTCGATTCGAACCGAGGATTCCTCGTGCAATTACTAGCACTACGCTACTACAACTACCGATCCTACTTAACCACTACGAGGAGCGGTTGGATTCGATTTTGATCCGTACCTTGGACGCGATGGTGATGCCGCGCTCGCGCTCGAGGCTGATGGAGTCGAGGGCGCGCTCGTGGGGGAGGTCGGCGCCGCACTGGCGGAGGAGGCGGTCCATGAGCGTCGTCTTCCCGTGGTCGACGTGGGCGATCACCGCGACGTTCCGGATCCGGGACGCGTCGAGGGCGTCGGAGCTCCCCGCTGCGGCGGCGGCGGCGGCGGCGCCGGAGGAGGCGAAGAAGAGGCGGGAGCAGGGGGATGGGAAGGTTCTAGAAGGGAGAGGAAGCTTCGAGAGGAGGAGGGGGGAGGAGGGGGGCGCGGAGCGGAGGAGGCGGCGGAGGAGGGGAGCGGCGGCCATTTCTCTTCGGCGGCTTCACTTCGCCTCCGAAGCGATTTGGGGAAGACGAAGCCGAGGGTTTATGGGTTTTATTATCGCCACATTGGGGGACCAATTTTTTTTTTTTGGGCCTTTGTACGAAGTTCAAAGCCCATTTTGATTTTGGACCGGATTTAATTTCAATAATTTGTTCACACCTGGAGACACCGAATTCGCTGCCATTATTTCCTTAAAAAAAAATACTTTTTGTATACTCAGGATGTATAGTATACACCTTTTTTTTTTTTTTAGAATAAAATAAATTTTAGTTAATTTGATTTGATGATTGATGATTCTTCAAACTCTTGCGCTGAGGAAAATTCTAAAGTTCACTTTGTGTGTGTGTGTGTATATATATATATAAAACAGAGCTTATATATTTTTAAAAACACAAACTCATTCATATTTGTAAATTTTTTACTATAATATTTGTATTGAAATTTGTACAATTATATTTTCTTTCTCTCTCTCTCCTTAAATATTTTTACTATAACACGAATCCCAATTCAAATTCTATGGTAAAAATTTACAAATATGGAAGAGCTTATATTTTAGAAAGCATATAAGCTCTACTTTATATATATATATATATAAAATTAGACTGGAATACTATCGATAGCACCTAGGGATGTCAACGGGTCGGATTCGGGACGAATTTTCAAAAACTCGAACCCAAATTTGACTACTAAACCCAAATCCGAATCCAAATCCGACAGATTTTAGAAATCCAAATCCAAATCCGAACCCGACCAAAAATCCAAAATCTAAATCTAAAATTAAATCCGAAAATCCAAATCCAAATACTTTATAAGTGCAAGTTTATAAAGTCAACTAAAAAGAGAGAAATATAAAGTAAAAAGTACAAATTTCAATACAAATCTAATAGTAAAAAATTTATAAGCATGAATGTAATTGATTGTGCTTTTAAAAATATATAAGTTCTAATATATATATATATATATATATATATATATATATATATATATATGTATATAAAGCTTGGTTGGAATACTATTAATAGTACAAGTCATTGGTACTATTAAGTTTTTAACTGATGAATTAAAAGATGTGTGGTTGAGATGATAGCAGGCCCCTTGGGTTTAATGGGTAGTTGGAAAAATAGTAAAATCTAACGAGTGAAAATAATTAAAGGCGTTGATCTAAGGGTAGAAAACTTGATAGCACCAAATGCTTGGTACTATCGATAGTATAGTAGCCGGACTATATATATATATATATATATATATATATATATATATATATATATATATATATATATATATATATATATATCGTCCGGCTTACTATACTTTTCATCCGTTAAACTTTACTATTTTACCAACCACCTATTAAACCTAAGGAGTCCATTATCATCTCAACCATATATCTTTTAATCTAAGGGTTAAAAATTTAATAGCATCAATAACTTGATACTATTAATAGTATTCCAGCCTAGCTCTCTCTCTCTCTCTCTTTCTCTCTCTCTCTCTCTCTCTCTCTCTCTCTATATATATATATATATATAGTTTATGCTTTTAAAAATTTGGTGCTTATAAATTTTTTATCTTTCTAGATAAAAATTTGTAGAGTTAGCATAATATTTATTCCCTAAAGTTTAGTGGGTGCTTAATATAATAGTATAATTTAGAAAATAAAATTGATCAATTTATACAAATCTAATAGTTAAAAATTGAATAATATTAAATACTTGATATTATTAACAGTATTCCAATAGAATTATATATAATACTAGTGTAGTTACCCGTGCGATACAGTGAATAGATTTTATTAAAATATTTTTTTATAATTTTTTTTAGATCATATATTATAGTTAGAAAAAATAAGCATTAAATATACAAACTTATCAAAACTATTTAATATAAAAAATTTTGTTGAGAATTAAAAAATAGAATTAAATCTAAATGATATGTAATCAACGTGAAAAATATAAAAAGAGAAAAAGAAAAAAAAAAAAAAAAAACACTATTGCATGTGTTTACACAAAGATTTCGTGCAAATAAATTTTGCTATCAATTTTTTGAAGGATGAGATTTAATTGTGCTAGCAGAGTGAAATGAGTAGCATTACATGTCGGAGGTTCACATGTGCCGAAGGATCCTTGCCACCGTCTGTGACACGTGTGTGGCTCATCCTTCCCACGTCCACGTCACGACTCTCTCTCTCTCTCTCGTATGATCGTATCATATCACATATAAGACTCTTCCAATTAAGACTCTTCCAATTCTCTCCACACACAAACACACTCTCTCTCTCATGGTGAAACGCAAAAGAGGATAGGTGAGGAGATATATAATGAGTAGGAGATGAGAAAAAATGAGAGGGCGTACGTTTTGGAAAGACATGGGAGGAGATGATGGGGTGTAAGTTGTAGGAAAAAATTAATGAGGGCTCTCTCTCACGTATGATCGTATCATATCACATATAAGACTCTCTCCAACTCTTCACACATACAAACACTCTCTCTTATAAGAAAACGCAAAAAAGAATAGGTGAGCGGGTATATAATGAGTAGGAGATGAGGAAAAGTGAAGGAGCGTACGTTTTGAAAAGGCATGATGGGAGGTGATGGGTGAAAGTTTTAGGAAGAAATAAAATGAGAGGAGGTGAAGAATGTACATTTTGAAAATAAATAAAATAAAAATTTTCAATAAAAAAATAATTATACGTGGTAAAATAAGAAAAATTATATATAAGTATAGATAGATTGATGGTTGGAATACTATTTATATCATTAAAATACTTTTTGTTACAAACTTTTTGACCATTAAAAGCTGTAGCCCATTTCAATTAGAGAAAGTACAAATCACCACTATTTTAAAAAAATGTTGTTCGCCTAAGGATTACTAGTTGGCCATAATATTATTAATATTTAATAAATATTTTTAATTTTACTATACGAAAAGTATACGTATATTATTATTTTTGTACCATACTTTATTATAAAGTACTAATTTTTATACTAAATTAAGTAGATATAAATTTTTAAAATTTACTTTTTACAAGATTAATATGTGCTAATAAAAAATAAAATAAGTTAAGTTAATTTTAAGCTGTTTAATTTTAATATGACTTAATAAAAAAATCAAGCCAATTTGATTAAAATTGTTGGTTTAATCGGTTCTTCAAAGTATAGAGTTGAACTGGACCGCTTTAGATACTGGATTATGATCATATCGGTTGAACTTAAGTATCACGCTTCGGAGGTTTTTTTATGTAAATACCTTTTAAAAAAAATAGCAAAAAATTGTAGAATTTTTTTTTTTTTTTTTGGATACACCCCGAGACGCGTACAGACCCGCCACAAATACAGATAATCTTCTATTCACACGGACAAAACCTCTCATGTATTTACACGGCGTCACACACAGTACAGTTTCACAACCACCAATTTCAACTCACACACACCTCATTCACACAGGATGCACATGCAGCTAAATGATCCTTAAACATGATGCTTTAATGCTTTACAATGTCCTTACCGCAGATGATGCATATGCACAGATTATCAAGCATTCCTATCCTTTTAAAAGTGTTTTCCACACGGAAACCTTATTTGAAATCTACGAGTGAAATGAAAATCCAAAATCTTTTTAAAACGGTTTTTCATACGAAAACATAATCTTTGAAAACCGGCTACCACGAGGAGTAGAAAATATTTTGCATAAAACCACGAGATTATAGTAACAAGAATCCACTGTTAGTCCATCCAATTGTTAAACCAATCACACAACCAAACATAAATTGAACTACCACAACTCTAAACCCATCGACCAGTAAAAGTAGGGTAAAAATGAATACTGAACAACATCTCGGGACTGCTAAGCTCTCTAGCTATGTCGTCGCCTCACATACCGTCCCGACCGTCACCTTCCGCAGTACCTGCAACTGGGGGTAGTAAGAAACCAGTAAGGGTCTCCCAGTGGGTACCGCAAGCCAACAAAAGTAAGCTGTACTCACTGGCAAACGAAAGAGAACAAACGACTACAAGATATCGTAGGGTCAGATATAGTATCAAAGAGGGAAAGCATAATAAAGAACAGGTAAACCGAATACAGTCGTAAGAGAATATATCAAAGAGTAATATCAGAATAACCGCTACTGTAAGCTAAAAAGATAGTAATAACCAGAACAACCGACGATAAACAAGTACAACCACAATCAAGATTGGAAGAAACTACAACTACCCAACAATGCGTGAGTACCCGCTACTGTAGAGAATAACAATAACAAATATAATAATGCATCAAACCGATGAAATAGTCCAAGTCACCCCCAAGTCACCCAATCATGAGCCATATTGGTCTAAAGACCTCAGGCGAAACCACTACCGCTCCCACTTGCATGTACCCTAGCAGGGTCCGCATCGGGCTCACGGGTCGGAAGTACGACCACCTTTCCGGAAAAGAGCATCCATTTGCAGTGGATCAAACTACTGGTGTACGTGAAATGCACTCTGAGCAGTGGCGATCAATGCAAAATACTTAATGGCCAACTGTCGGCAAATAGCCGAGATAGAATCAACAAGGAATTACTGACCGAATCCAACAAGTCATATCACAAGTCTCAATATATCACCGACCAATCATGTCCACTATTCCTGAAGGAATGTTATAGTGTCACCGACCTATCAGGTCTATATAACTCGAATATCATGCAATAGACACGAGATGTCATAAATCACGAAGTCACCAAATCATGCTATGTCTCAAGATCATGTGCTATAATCCTGTCATATGAACTCTAACAATCACAGATTACCGCTCTACTTCTAAGTCATGATGCAAATAGGAAAGTAGAGCAAACAGGAACGAAGTGTGTAGTGCTCAAGTGCTCACATGCAAAGTGTGTAATCAAGAAAAGAAACACGAGGGAAGGAATGTCACCGAGCATGCACCACTGAACCAACGTCAGGTCGAAGTACCCACCTGATTCGGCGAAGCACCTAACTCCCACAATGCTCCAGCTCACCAACTGGATCTGCACAAGGTCTATCGAGTCAAGACTAAATTCTACGACTCAAGATCACCCATCTCTAAACCCCAAAACCGTCGGAAGAAACAGATCTCTAAACCGGAATTCCGGAGCCTACCGAAAATTTCCGGAACACCCCCAGAATCTCCAAATAGCTCCGAAAAGTCTCAAACATATAACTAAGTAATCCGCTGTCCCAAAACGCATCAAAACTGGTGCCCGGACAGCAAACACTATATCTAGAGTTAACAGTTAAAATTAAATACAACTGTGCTGAACCGGATTCTCGAAATTGTCGAAAACGGCTTCGGAACCCGATTATACTCCCGAAGGCTACGGGTCTTGGACGAATAGTCCAAAGGGTCCGTGCACGCCGCCCGAGACGATCCGTATGGCCGAATGGCATTTCGGATCCTAAGCCTCTGTTTGGGAAGGGGATAGAGGGGGGATATCCCCCCTTTATCCCCAAACAGAATTGGGATATCCCCGTTTGGGGATATCCCCCGAAACGGGGATATCCTTGGGTTTGGGGTGGAGATATCCCACCCCAAACCCACCGGGCCCGGGTTTAAACCAGCCACTTCCCAAGGCTGTCAGAGCCTTGGGAAGGGGTTTTTGGTTTTTTTTTTTTTGGTTTTTTTTTTGTTTTTTTTTTTTTTCTTTTGAATTTTTTTTAATTAGAATATTTAAATTTTAAAAATATTTAAATTATAAATTTATAATTTTATAAATTTAATTTTTTATAATTTTATAAATTTATATTTTTAAAATTTTATAAATTTATATATATTTATATTTTATTAAAAATTATAAATATATTTATATTTTATTAAATTATATATATTTATAAATTTATAATTTTAAAAAAATATATTAATTTTAAAATTATAAAATTTATATAAATTTTTATAATTTTTTTAAATTTTATATAAATTTAAAATTAAAATTTTTACTTCTACTTAAAATATTTAAATTTTACTTAGTTTTTTTAATTAGAATATTTAAATTTTAAAAAATATTTAAATTATAAATTTATAAATAATTTAAAATTAATTTTTTATATTTTATAAATTTATATATATTTATATTTTATTAAAATTATAAATATATTTATATTTTATATTTATATATATTTATAAATTTATAATTTTAAAAAATAATATTAATTTTAAAATTGTAAAATTTATATAATTTTTTTATAATTTTTATAAAATTTATATAAATTTAAAAATTAAAATTTTTACTCCTACTTAAAATATTCTAATACATTCTTTAATTATCAAATTTATAATATACATAAAAGTAAAGGTCACATCGTCATTAAAACAAAAAGTCAACTTTATACCTCTTTTTCTAAAACCCAAATCCAAACACCTATTTTTTTATACCAGGTTTAAACCAGGTTTATCCCTCATTTCCAACCAAACACAATTTAGGTTTAAACCAGGTTTATCCCTTAGCTTATCCCTATACCTGGTATAATTCATTCCGGTATAAGCCACATCCAAACGATACCTAAGTGCTTTAATAATTGCATAATAAAATAAAGAGGGGGAAAAATGACTTTTACGGAAAACAGCATGCTACGCAAGGCAAACCGGCAGCAAGGGTGGGTAGATCTCGACGCACGAAAAGCCACGCTCGCTGTCCGGAGCGAAAGCGATAACCGAGGAGCGGGGTCAAGTGGAACGCCAAGAATCCTACTTTGTTGGGGGTTGGCGCAGCTCGGCATGCAAACCGAGGCGATTCTTGGAGCTTGGCGGAGTCGCGCTGAAGAGAGATCAACAGAGAGAGAGAGATCGCACTGTTCATGGATCTAGGCGCGCGCAGTCGCAAGAGGGCGTCCGAACCGCTCTGGAGGGGAGCAGGGCTGCGGGCTGGCGGCTCCCCCTGCGCGCGGCTTGGGCCTGCTCGGGCTGGCCGAAGGCGCACTGCGCTCAGGCCCGCGCGGCTGGGTGCGGCTACCACGTGCGGCGGGCGCCCAGGTCCAGCGGCGGCGTCCAGGGCTGGATCAGGCCGAGCCCGAGGTGCTCAAGGCGGCGGCGGCGGCGGCGGTTCGCACGCGCGGCGCGCGCCTGCGACGGCGCAGACTCCTCGTGCGGCGCGCGGCCGAGAGAAGGTGGCGCCCGGACTCCAGTGGTGGGGGCCTGAGGAACTCCTCCGGTTCCGGCTTCGTCGGCGCGAGGGTGTACGGACGGAAGAGGAGGAAGGGATGGTGGATCGGGCGGCTGTGGAAGAGAGGAAGAGAGGTTAAGGCTAATATGGGATTAGGTCTCCTTAGCACTAATTTAATTCAAGAACACTAAGAAAACACCTCTTTTACAATTAAATTGGTAAATTATCAATACATCCTCACGGAGATATTTAATCCTTCTTTCATCCTAAATTTTTTTCCAAAATTTTGATTTCAAAAATTTTCGAAATACGCGCTCAACTCGAACTCACCCCACAACAGCTGATTTCACAAATTTGGGTACAAAACTGCTGCGACTTAATCAAAATTGCCAAAAATTCAATTTTTCGATCCAAACTTACGTAAAACGGGCAGATCTAAAGATCCGGATATTGGATTTGAAATCCGAACGCACCATCGCGTTCAGTTCGACGACATCATCAAATCGACGATCTTCTTTTCCGAAAATCTCACCTTATTCAAAAATTGATCATTTTCCGAAGAAAGATCTGATTTCCGTGATTTTTTCGTCGAACTCTATTTTTCACGCTTCTCGATGCAACCCGCACGATGAATTCAAAAACGGACTTGACCACTCTTTCCACCGCTGATTCACTAATAAACCCGTGAAGAACAGATCTAGAATTTAATCTTCAAAGTGCTAAAATTAATACAATCTCTAGATTACTGGAATTAATTTCAAACTTTAATTAAATTCCGGAAACCAAAATTTACGGTTCCCACATTAAGTCATTGAAAATGAGAATGACTAAATTGGAAAATTAAATTTTTTTAGAGCTAAATTGATATTGCCAAAACAAATACATTATATCTAACAATATTTTAATTTTTTTTTTTATAATATCAAAATTAGCTATGTAAATATCAAGTCTCCAAATTCTATCTATCTCTGCTAAGACGGTTTGGTTTTTTTAACAAGTATAAAAAAACTTCATTTGATTTGAAAGACTAGCTTTTCATAAAATTTTAAAAATAGCTCGTAAAAAAATGATTAGTTTTTTTTTTTTTTTATAAAACCAAACGAGCGAAAAGCTAAAAAATTGAAAAATTATTTCTCATACTCCTTTTTGGAGGAACCAAAAAGGAATTTTTTTTAAAATAACCCTTCCAAAACCAGTTATTTGCCAAATAACCCTTACAAAACAAAATTTGCAAAACTAACCCTCCTTTTGCCACCTCGGCGCCACGGTGGGCAAACAACCTGAAGGCGCTGAAGCGATCAGCGCCTTCACAAAAAACCTGTGAAGACGCTGAACGCTTCAGCGCCTTCATGCAATGTGTTGAAGGCGCTGAAGCGATCAGCGCCTTCACAAAAAACCTGTGAAGGCGCTGATCGCTTCAGCGCCTTCATGGTATATGCTGAAGGCGCTGTTTCATTCAGCGCCTTCAGCATACACTATAAGGCGTTGAGGACTTAGCCATTTTTCGTCGCGAAAAATGGCTAAGTTCGGTGTAAGCGATAAATGGCTTCTCTGTAAAGGCGCTCAGTGGCTCAGCGCCTTTAGTATAAAACACTAAAGGCGCTGAGTTGCTCAGCGCCTTTAGTGATTTACACTAAAGGCGCTGAGCCGCTCAGCGCCTTTAACTTATAATGTTAAAGGCGCTGACCGCTTCAGCGCCTTCTTCACCACCATATCCACCCGCGCGGGTAGAGACACTTCATCTTCAATCCCGCACGAGACCTTCTTCCTCATCTCTTCTCTTCATCTCTTCATCGCCGTCGCCTTCTTCGTCGCAGTGCCCCAGACCTTCCGATCGCCGTCGCAGTGGGCGAGCACAGTGAGATCGCCGTCGCATTGCCGATCTCCTCTCGCCGTCGCATTGCCGATCTCTTCTCGCCGTCGCCGTCGCCGTCGCATTGCCGATCTCCTCTCGCCGTCGCATTGCCGATCTCCTCTCGCCGTCGCCTTCGCCGTCGCCGTCTCTCTCGCGCTCTCTCTATCACTGTGAGCATGCTCCCTCTCTCCTCTCTCTCTCTCTTTCTCTCTCTCACTGTGAGAGAGTGATCTCTCACTCTCTCACAGTGAAGCTCTCTCACTGTGAGAGATCACTCTCACAGTGAGAGAGCTTGATCTCTCACTGTGAGAGAGCTTCACTGTGAGAGTCTCTCATAGTGAAGCTCTCACAGTGAATAACCCCCCCCCAAAAAAAAAAGATTTTAAACAATAAGAACAGAACTTCTAATTTTGCTACAAAGTCTATTTAAACAATACTGTAATTTAGGGCTAGAAGCATAGTCACTGTGAGAGAGTGATCTCTCACAGTGAGATCGCTCACTGTGAGAGATCCCCTCACAGTGAGAGCTTCACCGTCACAGTGAGCGATCCCCTCACTGTGAGATCGCTCAAAGTGAGAGGTTTCACTGTCGGTCTACGACTGTAAAGTTAAAAGTAGTATTTTGAAGTGGTTAAATTTTATTTTGTAGTTGAAATGGCTAATCGTCGCATGCCCATAAGTGTTCATTGGGATGGACAGTTAGTTATCGATGGGAATGGTCCACGATATATCGGCGGTCAAAAAAAGTTAATCGCGATACGTTCTGATTCTACATATACTAGTTTCGAGACGAGAATGTATCGTTTAGTAAATTGTACAAGAGAACAATTTCGTTTAAAATTTACTATTGGTTGTCGCACGATCGGTAGTGGATATTTAGCTCACGAAGTAGTAGATGATGAATCATTGGAGGGAATGATTGGATTATGTGAACATCATGGTGTTGTGACAGTATACATTGAGAAAGAGTTACATCCGTCGGATAATTTTGAACCGCAAGGTTATTACACGAGAATGCTCCACAATTATATTGATTTGGGTCCTTCCGCCAATGCAATGAGTGATCAAAATATTCCACACGAAGGTGGTGTCAGAATGACAAGGTTAGAAAAATAACCTAATAATTTAGGAATTTGTAATCTTCTTTAAATGGACTTAATCATTGTATATATTGCAGAGAAAGTGAGTATGACCCTATTGAGAGTGTTGTACCTTGCTCGTTTAGTAGTGTGCCACCAACGACCACATGTGTGCCACCTACGACCACACACACGCAAGCCACGACCTCACGCGGACACCGCACGACCACACACACGGAAGCCACGACCTCACGCGGACACCGCACAACATCACGCGAATAATGCACGACCTCCCGTATAGAACCAAGGATGTCTCATTTACAACTAGGACCTTCTGATTGGGGGTAAGTACAAATGTAAATTAAATGTTAAGTTTTAAATTAATGGCAATGTTGGAATTTTAGGTTTACCAAATTCGCAGGTTATCTAATTCCTATGAACATTGAAATCCAACTGCTATTAATGAATTTGATACTAATGTTGGGGAAGGAGGTGATAATATCGACGAAGGAGATTGTAATGTTGACAGGGGTGGTGATAGTGATGGTAATAATGAGGATTCACCAATCAATGATGATCAGAGTAGTAGTGAGGATGACGAACTGGATGTTTTATTTCCAGATATAGATGATAATCATGATGGAGGGTTAAATGATCTTGCAAATACAATTTATAGTCAAATCGACAACCCACAAATTAGCAATGATTACGTAGACAATCCTGACGAGGAAAATGAATTTATTGATCATCCGGAACGTTTTCTTTCAGATACTAATTGGATAAATCAGTATGCTGTAGATCATACAGATCTTAATATTCAACAAATCAATACTGGTCTCCCTAGCATCGACGGGAGTTGGGCTGGACGTGTCTTTCAAGATAAGCCATCTTTATTGGATGCTCTAGTCGATCGACCTCTGGGTTGCCGGTAAGATATTTATTTGATATAGTAGATTTTTGTATTTCAATTGTAATTGCAACTAATATATGTTTTTTATAATCTAGATGGGGCAGCACTGGAGGGCTACGTTTTGGAACCAATGTCAGGACGTGTGACATTGAGTTCTACAGAGACGAACTAGATCAGCAGCGAGAGGCGCATGTATGTAAATGTTTTATTGAATACTTTAAGTATATTTTGCTTCAACACTTCTATATTAACTAATCATTTTGTCCATTAACAGGTTATATGGATGCCGTACACAGATCAGATTATAGATACATTACCGGATTTCTGTGTGCATGGCTCAGCGGTCTGGCGTGCAAGGACAGTCCTTATATGCTTTCATATCGTCGAGATGCACGTGCCGGACCGAGTCATGCGGCAGTTCGGTCTTCTCCAGCATATACCTCTCAATGTGGAGTCCATCCAACGCATCACATCACGTGGGCGTCCGGATGAGGATTGGATCGCATTTCATGCTATCCACATTGAGAGGTGGTCCGCGAGGCTTGATCAGATTTTTGATCAAGTCCCGGCTGCTGGTGAGGACCCACTGCAAGCGGCATCCATATACATGCAGTGGTACTGGAGCATTACGAGACGATGGATATCTCATTCAGTACAGCGTCCTCCGCTGACTTTTCATCCTCGTGGGCATGTCGAGAGGAGACTGGTATAATAATTTATATATATAAATTTAATATATTCAACTTTCCTCATATAAATTTAATTTTAATTTTAAATTAAAATGCAGGCCGACACACTACGACATGTTCATACCATTATCGACCAGATATTGCAGGACCCACCGCCGACTCATACTATTATTCATACTTTGAGAGAAATGAACAACAATATTCAGATGGTACTACAGCATGTACCATCTGAAGCTACGGTCAGAGAGTCACCCGGACCTTCATATCAGGGAGCGACCTCGAGTCATCAGGTACCATTTAGCATAGAATTCAAATTAAGTTTTCATATTCAAATTAACAAACTATTTACACTCTTTCAGGTGCCACGATCTCCATCTCCTACCATTCAGGCCCCGATGACATTTCCTTCGACGTCAGCATCGCTCCCGCCACCAGTATCACGGACATCTTTTGCATCGACATATTCACGCCGTCGTCGATCGTCATCATCACCACAGGAGATCGAGCATATTGCGGAGCAGGATGAAAGTGGTATCATCGAGGAGCTCGATCAGTTGGCAGCAGTCGAGCATCTCGATGATATACCTATCATCGACCTTGTTGTTCCCCGTGGGCGAGGGCGAGGGCGAGGGCGTGGACGTGGGCGTGGGCGAGGACGTCGAGG
Source organism: Tillandsia fasciculata (assembly GCA_029168755.2). Lineage (NCBI taxonomy): Eukaryota > Viridiplantae > Streptophyta > Magnoliopsida > Poales > Bromeliaceae > Tillandsia > Tillandsia fasciculata. The sequence continues at coordinate 3,733,101 of CM054948.1, read as the reverse complement.
TCGAGGACGTGCTCAAAATTGAGCTTTTGAGTTCGAAGTTGTCGTATACACATTTTTGTAAAGTTCATTTTTTGATGTTACTCAACTCTCATTTATGAATGTAATGATTGTTGGTTGATCATTTGGTGTTTGTGAATGTAGTTTTTGCTTTTTCAATGTTAATTGTCATTGCTTGTAACTTGTTGTACAAATTTAGAATTTTTTTAAAGTGATCTTAAGTAATGTGTGTAGGTCCAGGTAAAGGCGCTGAGCCATTCAGCGCCTTTAGTGTTCTGCATTGAAGGCGCTGAGCGGCTCAGCGCCTTTAGTGTAAATCACTAAAGGTGCTGAGCAACTCAGCGCCTTTAGTGTTTTATACTAAAGGCGCTGAGCAACTCAGCGCTTTTAGTGTTTTATACTAAAGGCGCTGAGCCACTGAGCGCCTTTACAGAGAAGCCATTTATCGCTTACACCGAACTTAGCCATTTTTCGCGACGAAAAATGACTAAGTCCTCAACGCCTTATAGTGTATGCTGAAGGCGTTGAATGAAACAGCGCCTTCAGCATATACCATGAAGGCGCTGAAGCGATCAGCGCCTTCACAGATTTTTTGTGAAGGCGCTGATCGCTTCAGCGCCTTCAACACATTGCATGAAGGCGCTGAAGCGTTCAGCGTCTTCATAGGTTTTTTGTGAAGGCGCTGATCGCTTCAGCGCCTTCAGGTTGTCTGCCCACCGTGGCGCCGAGGTGGCAAAAGGAGGGTTAGTTTTGCAAATTTATTTTGTGGAGGGTTATTTTACAAATTTTGGTTTTTAAGAGGATTAATTTGAAAAAAATCCCCCAAAAACAAAAACAACAGAATAAACAACTCTAAAACAATCCAAATCCAAATCTAAATCTAAATCTAAATCTAAATCTAAATCCAAATCGATGTACTTGCATTAATAGCAAATGCTCATAATAATTAATCCAACAAACAACATAACATATAACATGTGCATGGCCACAAAATCAAAGCCAATGAGTAGATAATAATAATAATAATAATAATAATATATAAGATGATTAAATATTCATGAATGATCAGAGGCCAAGTGCTGAGTACAAACCCTCCTCACCTCCCCCTTCCTCCCCTTCTTAGCCCTGATCTCGCCCATCTTCTCCATCCCCTCCGCGAACGCCGCGAAGAAGCTCCCCTTATCCCTGCCCATCTCCTGCACGATGGGCCGCGTCCGCGCGTCGATGTACAGCGCCTGGTCGGTGGCGAGCAGGCCCATCTTCGCCTCCAGGTTGCCGTAATACGCGCCGTCGAAGTCGAACGGCGTGCGCACGTCGACCGGCGCGACGACGTCGGCGTTGCCGCCGGCGTGCGGGCAGGACATGCGCAGCGCCTTGAGCAGCCGCGGGTCCATGGCCGGGTCGGGGCCGCGGCTGCCGCGGAAGTCGTAGAGGCGGGACACGAACTGGTCGCAGTGCGAGAAGCCGACGGTGTGCGCGCCCGACAGCGCCACGAGGTCGCGGCTCGTCAGGCTCTTCGACCGGAAGAGCCGCAGCAGGTCGTCGACAGTCGAGTTGGCGCGCGGCATGTTCGCCCGGACTTTCGACGCCAGCGACACCTTGCTGTCCCGCCGGCCTTTCTTCACCGGGTAGTAGGGACCGCCGGCCTGCAGATATATATATATGCATGCAAATTCACACCATATATCAATATCAGTGTCACATTAATAGAACTTGAAATAAAAGCCCGTTTCACTTAAATTCGGAAAAAAAAAGTTATTTCTACATAATTTCTTTTAATTTAAAAAATTAATTTTAGTTAAAAAATTAATTTTAGTTAAAATTCTTGATCGGCCTGATTCGAATGAGTATAAATAATCGAACTATCGAAAAAAAAGGGGTTTTACAACCCAGTAAGTGAGAAACCACCCCTACTTTTTTATACTTTCAATTTCTACTTTTACAGTTTTCCTAAACTAAATTTACCACTTTCTTTACCGCTTTTCTAGCTAACTTTTCATAGCCGCATCTACAGCTTTCTTTACCGCTTTTCTTACCGATTTTATAGTAGTCCTAATTTTAATCGTTCCCCTGTAACCGTCCTTCGAACAATACAACTTCAATCGGCTTTCGGCCATGTTAATCATTATGTCCAAATTTCTGTTTGGCTTCTCTAGGCCGAACTCTATTTCGAGTTTGATTAAGAAAAATTCGACCGAGCAAATTCATTCTCGGCCTAATTGTTTAGCACACGACACATAATACTTAGAGGATCAACTCAGAGGCCGATCAGAACCAAATCAAATCAACGATCAACGACGCTTTTCAACCCCAACACATATACAGCCCGCTTGTTTGATTCGTAGAAAGTCAATTTCATGTTGAAATAAACTCTTCTGTGAAAATTAGAGTTCATAGGACAATTATTTTTATTCCTTAGTTTGTTTCTATAGCTTTGGATCCGATTTTTTTTTAGTTTTGTTATTTTTGACTCATAGTAAACGGATGACATAAAAATCAAAATTTTTCATTATTAATATTTATTATATTTATTTATTTATTTATTTTTATGCAATCATTCTGGGCCAAAATTACTTACGATAATTTGAAAATTTTAAATCTCGATCTTTTCAAAAATTACAATAAACTAAATAACAAAATAAATATTTAAGTTCAAACAATTTTGTGTACCATCAAACCTGAGAGAAATCATTGCATGCACCACATGCATCAGTTTGTCCTACATTTATGTCAGTCAGACTATAATCTCTACTATTTATTCAACAACTGTAAATTTATTTCAATTTTCCCAGTATAAAAAAAAGCCAAGAAAGAGGGTAAAAGTGTGAGATGAGATCAATATGAAATTATATAAAATAATTATTATATTTTAAAAATTCAAGTTATTAAAAAATAACACAATTCAATATTTTTTATAGGCTCAAAACATAAACTTGAATTAAATAAAAAGAAATTAATCATATTAGAAGTCTAGCCAGACTGGAATTCAGAATCTTTTACTCTGATACTATATAAAATTATATAAAATAAGCATTATACAAAAAAAAATTTAAGTTATCAAAAATAATAATTTTTAATATTTCAGCAATTAATGGTTCAAGTAATAATTGTTGGATTGTCTGTCACAATCATAATTCCAAAAACTTGAGCCTTTAAAAAGAGGCAATTAATTCGCTTGAAGCGTACAGACACAATATCTACAAATTTTGATTGTGATTGAACCCAGACAATATGCACTACAATAAAATTATACTATAACGACACTTTTAAGTATTTTTAAAATTTAAAAAAAATATCGCTGACAAAAATACCGACACTTATTATTAGTGATGCTATATGTGTCGTCGCTAGGGTGTATAGCGACACATTTTTGTAATGTGTCCCAAAAATATGTCCCAATAACCTAATTTTGAATATAGATGAAATATAGATAGGACACTTATATAAAAGTATCACAAACATGTGTCCATATAATCTAATTTTATTATATTGATATTGGCTTTTTAATTGATAATCTCGATTTTCTACTACAAATTATGATCAGCACCGACGATCAAACAAAAACTTTCTGGCTTTCAAATCAAAAGGTTCTAATTAATGAAAAGAAAAAAAAAAAAAAATCCATTAAGCTGTGTAGTGAATGAATTGGCAGATTATGTCTTTTAATAATAATCCAAATGGTTACAGAATCTCTGAGCAGGTCAATCTGGTAGCTCCTTTGTCTACTACACACCAGACAGATTATGAAAAGATTTAGCGAAGGAATCAGAAAATTGTGTTGTTCCATATTATGCCTGAATGTTTGGGCAGTGTAGAATTTTTTTTGTGCACAATATTATTCTGCAGTGCATGCATGTGTGACGAGACAGATTTTAGCTGTCCAATGTCGGTGGCTGAGATCATCTATACGAAAATTCTAGGCTAAATTACAGAAAACCCTCCTGTCATATCCCGCTTTTCCACTTTACCCCTGTCATTAAAAAGTCGACAATCTGCCCCCTCGTAATTACCGAATTGTGCAATAACCCCCGCCGTCAGTTGACCGTCAGTTTTTTTGAAAATATAATTTCATATACCCAAAATACCCTTAGAAAATATCCTTAAATAAAAAAAAAAAAAAAAAAACTTCGGAATAAAAAAAAAGGAGGGCATTTTCGTCATTTTACCATTCCCGTTAATGTCGTTGCCCCCTAAATACAATTCGGTAATTACGAGGGAGCAGATTGTCGACTTTTTAATGATAGGGGGGTAAAGTGGAAAAGCGGGATATGACAGGAAGATTTTCTGTAATTTAGCCTAAATTCTATACATATAAGTTGTACAAAATATAAGCTTAATTACATTCTACTGTATTATATATATATATATATATATATATATATATATATATATATATATATATATATATATATATATATTTAAAGAAAATATATAACATACTATCTGTTTTATTTAATAAATAAATAAATTAAGCTACAGAAGTGAGTTAATAGGTCTCCACACCGGACCAAAAGAAAAGAAAAAAAAATTTTAAAGCATTACAACAAAATTATACTATAGCGACACTGTTAAGTGTTTCTAAAATTTAAAAAAAGTGTCGCCGGTAAAAATATCGACACTTATTATAAGTGTTTCTATATGTGCCGTCGCTAGAGTGTATAGCGACACATTTTTGTAATGTGTTCCAAAAATATATCCCTATAACCTAATTTTAGATATAGATGAAATATAGATATGATACTTATACAAAAATGTCACAAATATGTGTTCCTATAACCTAATTTTATTGTAGTGAAGCTAGAGACTATGGTATGTTTGTTTGGACAAACAATTCTCCTCCTACCGAAATATTAAGCATCATAGTTGATAGTTAGTATGAAGTCAGATAATTATGTTCCTGTTAGAGCATAATAAAAAACTAAAATTTTATTGTAATTAAATATTTAATAATATTATGATTAAATAAAATTATAAAATTTATAATTTAAATGTTGCGAAAATTTGTTGAAAAAGAAAAACAAAATAAAAATAATTCGGAAGCGTGCTAGGTACTGTCTTAAGACAGATTTTTATCCTTCGTGCGGATTAATCGGAAATACCGTCCCAAGATACGACCGGAACGTCTCTTCCTACGAGCACGATCGTGCTTGAGGTTAACGGAGACTCTTTCAATACCCGATAATAAAAATTATAAAATAAAATAAAATATAATTAAAAATATTTTTCAAATAAAAGTTTGTCCTCCACTTCTCGATCTTTAGATACAATGTCTTTATAGCTTGTAAGTTGTAAGTTTTCTATCATTAAATCTATCTCTTTGACTAATTTTATTTCTTAGATCATTCTATCGCACCAATCACTCACTTAACCCAAATAACCCATATATATATATATATATATATATATATATATATAAAAAGACAACATGTATATAGAGAGAGGGAAGAAGAATGTGAGAACATTAGATTTCCAGCATTCAAATTCTCATAATAATTTCTTAATTAATCACATAGTAAATAAAAGAGAAACATAAAATACAAAATAATAATAATAATAATAATAATAATAACAATAATAATAAATAAGAATAAAAATAAAATTAAAAATTAATAATAATTTAAATTTTTTTAAATTTTATCAATAATTCTTTACCGTCCAACTGCACACTATCCCTACTATATTCTACTTTAGTATTTTTTTTATTTACCATGCACTATATATATATATATATATATATATATATATATATATATTATATATATATATATATTAAAAAGAATTAATTTTCTTATAAACATATCGAATAGTAGATATATTTTTATAAAGTTTAACTTCTCGTATTTATTTCTTCCAAAATCCAACGTTATTCATATATATCTCTACCATCTATTTGTTAGAAAAATCTAGTTAATCATAAATTAAATACTTAATCTTAGTTAGTTATTGAGATAAATTTATCTTTTTATCCTTACAGATATTTTTATATTATTTTAACAGTTGAGACTTTTGCAGGGATATTTTCAAAAAGATAAAATTGTCATTTCACATATAGTCTGTTAAAAAATAAATAATTAATGAACTAACGGTAATAAACCGGATGAATATATATGAATAACTTAGAATTTTTGAAGGAATAAATATGAAAAATTAAACTTTGTAGGAATATATTTGCTATTCGATATGTTTATGAGGAACCGTATGCAATTAACCCATTTAAAAACACCATTATATTATTATATTTTATTTTAAAAAAATAAATCTAATTATATTATTAAACTTATTCTTTAGTGAGTTGCATCTTAAATTCCTAGTACAATCCCTTATCTACTTAACTCTTTCTCTTAACGGGCATTTAACTAACTTGTCCCCTAACGTGATCACGTGGGATCCAATAAGGAGGCCTTTTTATCCACTTGCTACCAATTAATTAAAGTTAAATAATTAAGTTACTTAACTTATACTATTTTGTCCATATACAAATTTGAGTTTTATTATTATATTTGTATAAGTACCAAACAAATTAATGATGCTGGTAAGTTTTATACCGTTAGATTTATCACTTTGACTAATTTTATCGTTTAGATCATTTTATTTTACCAATCACTTACTTAATTTAAGAAATTCATTATCATCCTAATCATAAATCTTTTTATCTAAAAACTAAAAATCTAGAAACAAGTATAACTTGATACTTTTAAAAACTTAGGAGTTCAATTCTACAAATTTTATAATTATATATATATATATATATATATATATATATATATATATATATATATATATATATAGGGTTAATTGCATACATGTCCCTCCAAATATGTCGGATTTCAAATATATCCCTGCAAATTTCAACTTTTCATATTTATCCCTGCAAAAATCCACCGTTATTCAAATATGCCCCTCTGTTAGAAAAAATGAGTTAACCATAGGTTAAATGCTTAACCTTAGTTAGATTAGAAAGTGAATATACCATTTTACCCTTGGTTACTTGCTCACGAAGCAGAGGAGCTTCGACGGATTCGGCGGCGACCCGAAGACGGACGAGGTAGCCTCGGCAGCGACGCGAAGGGCGGCGACGACGCGAAGGGCGGCTTCGGCGGCTCGGCGGCGGCTCGATGGAGACGCGCGGGGCGGCAGCACGGCTTCGGCGGCGACGCGAGCGGCAACTTCGGCGGCGAGGCAGGGCGATGGTGACGGCGACTGGGCGACGCGGGGCGCGGCGCGGCGACGGGGTGGCTTGCGAGGAGAAGGCGGCGACGCGAGCGTGGCCCCTCCTTCAAATTAATTTTTTTGAACAGAGCAACTCTCTCTCTCTCTCTCTTGTGCATGGCCCCTCCTTCAAATTAATTTGTTTTATTGACACCAATTTAAAATTTGATTTTTTTTTTAATTGAGAGATTTCAATTTTGTTACAAATTTTATTAGGAGAGGGGCATTTTTGCAATAATTAGAGGATTTTAACGTTGGGATTTTTGGAGAGGGGCATTTTTTGAAACAAGTAGATTGGTATTATTTTTGGAGGGATATATTTGTAAGGGGCAAAAAAGTAATTTTACATCAAATCTGTTAAAAATTTAACAGATTCCAAACGGGGATTAACCTCAGGGACATATTTGAAGAACTTTGGATTTTTGCAGGGATAAATATGAAAAGTTGAAATTTGCAGGGATATATTTGCTATTCGACATATTTGGAGGGACATGTATGCAATTGCCCCATATATATATATATATATATAAAAGAATAAATTATATAAAACTACTTTATAATATACCGTTTTTTTACTTTACTCCCTGTATTTAAAAAGCCTATATTTTGCCCCCTCGTAATTACGTAATTATTTTTAGGGGACAACGGGGTTAATAGAATAGGTAAAATGACGATAATGCCCTTCTTATCTCTGTGCTCCCCTCCGACTCCACTGCCGCCCCAGCCCCCACTCCCGCCGAGAAACTCTCCTCCTCCTCCCCACCCTGTCGTCATCGTCGTCGTCGTCTCCCGCGCCGTCGGAGAGGTACCGAGAAACTCTCCTCCTCCTCCCCACCCTGTCGTCATCGTCGTCGTCGTCTCCCGCGCCGTCGGAGAGGTCGGGGGTGCCCAGGGAGCCGCGTCTCCGCACGGACGCGTGAAGCACGGCGCCCCGAGGGAGCAGGTCAACGCGCGGCGGCCTACGGGGGCCCGCCACGTGGCGGCCCTTCTCACCCCGCGCTGACCCGCGCCAGAGGAGGCGCGGGTCCCCGCGCGCTAACCTGCGCCAGCACGCGCGCGCGCTTCCCCGCACGCACGTGCTGCGCGCAGTGGTGCAGTGTGTGGGGTGCCGCCACTTGGCGCTCCACCAGCCTCGGACCGTGCTTGACCTGGAGCGCCGTCGTCGGGGAGGGCCTGGGCAGTGACTGTGCCGATGATCGCCGAGGGCTCCCGACAACGGTGGCGGCGGGATCCCTCACGGAGCGACGGAGCTCGACCTCGGAGCGATCGGGAGAAAAAGAGATTGAAGGATATTTTTGGTATATTATCTAAAAAATTTACGACTCACTAACGGAATACTAACGGAATACTGACGGTGGGGATGTAAATGCACAATTCCATAATTACGAGACGGTAAAATATAAATTTTTTAAAATAAAAAGTTAAGTAAAAAAACGATATACTATAAAAGGATTTTTTTATAATTTAGCTTATATATAATCCATGATTTAAAACTCTGTCATTGTGGATTGTATAAGTTATTAAGTTGTAACTTGTTATCCAACTAGAAATATTTTTATTTTAGTTTATTGCAAGCATTTTAAAAACTATAAGAGCTAAAATGCACGTAGTTACGAACTGAGCAACGAAACGGAAGAGGATTGCGTACCAAATGCACAAAATCTCGTGTGGCTATGGCGAGGATGTCGGCACAGGACACCACTCCGGGGCACTTGCTCTCTACCGCCGCCTTCGCAATATCCACCGTCTCGAACGCCTCCGACGCCAAATTCTTATTCTCTTCTACGTCGCGCTCCACTCTCTTTGTAACGTTCTTACCACCGGATGTTGGAGAAATTAAAATTGACGCATCACATCCCTAAATTTTACATATAAAAAAAAATTTCAGAGCTCATCATTATCTACTCATTCCGTGGTAGTAGAAAAATTATTTATTTGACTGAGTTAAATAAAAAATTAATTAATTATGTGAATATTATATTTTAAATTTTTGTACGTTCATGTTCATGCATCATTATAAAAAAATTTCAATATAAAAATACATTTTAAATATCGCTTGAGAGAAGAATCCCAAGTGTCTCGGTCTCTATAATATAAAGAATATTTCAAAAAGTATAGTCATATAAATTTTTTATTATATTAAATTAATTTATTAAATAATATATTTTATTATTATTTTTAATTTTTTTATACTTTAAAGTGTTAGAATATTAAAATCTTGTCGCTTTAAAGTGTCAGAAGATATTTTACTAATTAACGCTTGACAAAAGCATCCGTATATACGTGACGATTCTTTATTTGTCGGTATTTTAACTTGACATTTTTAAATATATCGCTAGATTATATTAAAACACTTTTAAGCATTATTAAGTATAAAAAAAATATTTTTAAATATATATATAGAGAGAGAGTTAGCTAGGCTGAAATATTATTAATAGTACCAAGTCATTAATACTATTAAGTTTTTAATCCTTAAATTAAAAAATATATAGTTGAGATGATAGTGAGCTTCTTGGATTTAATAGGAGTTAAAAAAATAGTAAAATCTAACGGATGAAAATGATTAAAAAACTTGATTTAAGGATAAAAAATTTGATAGCACCAATAACTTAATACTATTAATAGTATAATAGCCGAAAACTATATATGTATATATAGAGAGAGAGAGAGAGAGAGAGAGAGAGAGAGAGAGATGTAGTGTATGCATGCAATTAGATAAAATTAAAATTGAGAGGTAATAAAATCTAACGGATGATAGGAGTTAAAAAATATATAGTTGAGATGATAGTGAGCTCCTTGGATTTAATAGGAGTTAAAAAAATAATAAAATCTAACGGATGAAAATGATTAAAGAACTTAATTTAAGGATAAAAAATTTGATAGCACCAATAAAATTAAACTAAAAAATATATAGTTGAGATGATAGTGAGCTCCTTGAATTTAATAGGAGTTAAAAAAATAGTAAAATCTAACGGATGAAAATAATTAAAGAACTTGATTTAAGGGTAAAAAATTTGATAGCACCAATAACTTAATACTATTAATAGTATAATAGCCGGAAACTATATATATGGAGAGAGAGAGAGTAGTAGTGTATGCATGAAATTAGATAAAATTAAAATTGAGAGGTAATAATTAATAATTAATATTACTTCGACAAAACAGTCGTGGAAGAAGAGCCGGATGGTGGCGGGCCCTGCCGCAGGGCACTCGCGGTAGCGGGCGGCGGTGACGGTCGCGACGATCTGCTCGACATTCGGGCACGTCGCGGCGTAGAAGTTGGGGGAGAGGGCGTGGTGGACGGGGACTGCTCTCTTCCTCGTCGTCGTCGCGTTGCGGCGCTCCTGATCATTAATCCCAACACTAGAAGCAACAAAAGAGGAGAAGAAGCAAAAGAATACGACGACGCAGACGACGACGACGACGACGACAGAGGAGGAGGAGGAGGATAGAGGAGATGATGAATGGCGCATGAATAAGCCGACTCCTCTCATTCTAACAAGAAACAAGCACTAACTTTAACTCTATCTATATACTATCTCTACTATAGCAGTCAGTAGCGTTAACTGGAGTGGAGGGAGAGAGAGAGTTGTGGGTGTGTTTGTTTGTGGGGACTCGGGAAATGGGGGATAATAATCCAAAGCCCGTGAACACGGAGTTATGTAGAAGTAGAATGCGGCGGAATCTATGTCATGTGTGGCACTGTGGGGGAGAGAGAGAGAGAGAGAGAGAGAGAGAGAGAGAGGTGGAATCTATGTCATTTGTGGCACTGTGGGAGAGAGAGAGAGAGAGAGAGTGAGTGAGTGAGTGTGTGTGTGGTGAAAATTAAAAATAAATAAATAAAAAGTTACCACTGTAATAAAATTAATTTATAAAATTATATTTTTATGATATTTTTATATAAATATACTATTTATATTTCATCTATATTCAAAATTAAATTATAGAGATATATTTTTAATAGACATTATAAAAATATATCGTTATACATCCTAACGGCAATACATATAGCAATACTAATAATAAGTGTCGATATTTTTGTAATATTTTTTTTAAATTTTAAAAATATTTAAATATATCGCTATAATATAATTTTATTATAGTGTACGTGGCAGATTTTTTGGTGGCGCGATTGGAGCATCTCAAATGCATGTTGGCTGTTGGATGTACCAGCCGAGTTAGATAAAAAATTAAATTGTATAAAATTTGGTCTAAATTATTGGTTATTTATCCATTCATCCCTTTGATGATAATAGATATACAAGAATAATAAGTACTATAATAAAATTATATTATACTAATATTTATAAGTATTTTTAAAAAAATTTTAAAAAATATCACTGATAAAACTAGCGATATTTATTATTAATATTGTTATATATACTGTCGCTAGGTGTGTATAGCGACACATTATATTAATGTGTTCTAAAAATATGTCTATGTAATCTGATTTTTGATACAGATAAAATATAGATATGATACTTGTACAAAAGTATCACAAAAATATATCCCTATAATCTAATATTGTTGTAGTGAAGTTAAGTTGAATTAGCTCAGTATGAACTCTTTTGGTATTAAAATTTAGAGTTAATTATAGGCTAAATTACAGAAAACCTCTCTATAATATACCGCTTTTTTACTTTGCCCCACTGTCTTTCAAAAGCCTACATTTTGCCTCATCGTAATTACGAAATTGTGCATTTACCCCCCGCCGTCAGAATTCCGTCAGTGAGCCGTCAATTTCTGAAGTGATATACCAAAAATACCCCTCCCCACCTATTCTTCTTTCTCCCTTCCACTCTTCTCCCTCTTATCTGTACCTTCCTTACCGGCGATCGTCGGCGCAGTCGCCGCCCGGGCCCTCCCCGGCGACGGGCCACGTGCTGGTATCTCGGGCGGCCGGAGGCTGGTGGGGCGCCACATGGCGGTACCCCACTCACCGCACCACTGTGCGCAGCACGCGTGCTGGCGCAGGTCAGCGCGCGGGGACCCGCGCCTCCTCTGGCGCGGATCAGCGCGGGGTGAGGGAGGGGGCCGCCACGTGGCGGACCCCATAGGCCGCCGCGCGGACGATTCACGCGTCCGCGTGGGGTCCAGCTCCCTGGGCACCCCGATCTGGCGAAGCCGGCGTCGCGTCATCATCGGGAGGCATGGGAGGCGGGTGCAGACGAGTGCGGATGTTGCTCCCGAACTTCACGGGCGGGGCCGCGGCGCCGCCGGTGGCCGCGCGGCGCCCGCGCCAGCGCCGGCCTTGGGCTGGCCCGCGCGCTGCTCCCACACAAAGGGGACGGCGCCGGGCTGCGTCTTCTGTGCATCGTAAAGCACAGGGGTAAGGGATAAGGGATAAGGGCATTATCGTCATTTCACAGGTTCTGTTAGTCCCGTTGCTCCCTAAAAATAATTTTGTAATTACGCGGGGGCAAAATATAGGCTTTTGAAAGACAGGGGGGGCAAAGTGAAAAAACAGTATATTATAGAGGGTTTTCTATAATTTAGCCTTAATTTTATACAGATATTTGTAACATATCGAATAATAGATATATTTCTATAAAATTTAATTTTTTATATTTTTTTTTTCAAAAATTTTGAGTTGTTCATATATTTTCCTACCGCCAAAATCAGTTAGAAAAATATAATTAATTATAAATTAAATATTTAATCTTAGTTAGTAAGTGAGATAAATTTACCTTTTTATCATTTCAGATATTATACTTAATTATAGATATATTTTTTTCAACAATTATAATTTTTGAATGGACATATTTGTAAAAACAAAATTAATATTTTATTTATATTATGTTAAAAAAACATAACAAACTAACGATAACAAACGAAAAGAACATATATGAACAACTCAGAACTTTTGAAAAAATAAATATAAAAAATTAAATTTTGTTGGAATATATCTATTATTTGATATATTTATAAGAAGTTTTATAAAATTAATCCTAAAATTTATATAATGTTGTTATATAAAATAAAGTTAGAAATAAAGTATACATGGATATACTTCTGTTTTTTCCATGGAGCAATTAGAAAATATATCACAATTAATTTATTACGAATGGGAATAAATAAGTATTTTATCATCATACTTTTTCCATCTCAGTAACGCTATCTTTTCGTAATCTCCAATGAGTCTAATTAGTTGAGTAAAATTATGATTTATAATAAGCCTAACAAGATAAATGAGATTGTGATTTACACTGAACCTGACAATAAAAAATTTAATAATAAATTTAACGTTCAGATAATTTGAGTCAGATTAAATTCTTTAAGAGGAATGGGGTCTATCCTTTTTTTTTTTTTTTTATAAGTATGTAATTTTGAGATAATTAGTTAGCGATCCACAAAAATAAAATTAATAAAGTTTAGAAAAAAATTTAGATACCCCTTTGGTAGCACCGTAGATATGTCCTTAGAGCCGTTTTGGTAATGGAATAAGACAGAATTACGGAATTAGTGTAAAAAAGTGTTTAGAATAACTCCAGAAATAAAAAATTTTGTATTTGGTATGAGAATAAGAAATAAGAGGAATAAAAAGTTTTAATTAATATAAATTATCTTTTTATCCTCAAACTTTATTATGTAATAATGAGGTGAGAGAGGATGTCTCGGTAGACATGGAAGAGTATTTAAGGAAAAAATAAGAGGGTGATTGGAAAGGGGGAGAACAATAATTCTTATTTATTCTAGTTGTACCGGACTAGATATACCGATTGATTCCTGATGCGTTTGAAAGAATAAGAGGGATATCCCTCATATTCTCGGTTTTATACCGAATCCAAATGGGCCTTTAGTTAAAATCGTCACATGCCTCGCACGTGCTGTGTGGATCATCATTTCTTAGTTGTTGGAATTTATGAAAAATAATGAGAATTAAGTCTTAAAAAATTTCAAGCCTATCTTATTATTTTTTTATTTTTTTAATAGAGAGATAATGATAAAAAATTTAAAATATAAATGATAGAATAACTAAATAATACAGTTAAAATCACATAATATTAAAATAAAAAAACGGTAAACTACGTGAGAGAGTACATAAAATTTGTGAATATATCAAATTATTCACAAGAATATATGATGTTTTTAAAAATGCAATAAAATATCCAAAAATTGGTAGATTAAGAATACTTACATTATTTTACAGTTAGAGAAATACATACTTGCACTATGAATCTGTGGCTGATAAAAGCTAAAGATTATTTTTCATGATAACAAATTATGTTATAGCGATATTTTTAAATATATTTAATTTTTTTTAAAAAATACAGTTGATAAAAATATCGACACTTATTATAAGTGTCGTTATATGTGCAGTCGTTATGAATCGACACTTATTATAAGTGTCGTTATATGTGCAGTCGTTATGATGTATAGCGAAATATTATTGTAAGTATTCCAAAAATATATTTTGATAATTAATTTTAAAAATAAATTGAATATTTGTACAAAAAAAATTTAAAATATATTTTTATAATTTAATTTTATTATAGTATTCGATCTTATTAATTTTATTTTTTTGATAAAAAAAAACCAATTATGTTTTTATTTTGATAATAAAATAATACTAAAGTAAGGGCATTTGGGTCAAGAGAATTAACTTTTGTCCTTTTCATATAATTTCTCAATTGGTTTTAAAGATCACGGGCTAATAATTATTTTTGGCTCTATTTGCTGTTAAATTGACCAAACTGCCATCAACTACAAACCCCAATATCAAGTTCATGTTTTTTAATACCAATAAGTATATTTAATTTTTTTTTTTGGGCCATTGCAAAAATTTTATATTTTTATTTTGCGTCTGTTTAATTTTATAAAAAATTATTTTTGATGAAAAAGTAATTTTACGATCCTCTATATTTGGTAAAAGTACTGTAAAAATCTGTCTTCGAAGAAAAATTATTTTCGAGGGAGAAGTAATTTTATTATATTTATTTTTATTATATATATATATATATTAAAATGGATAGAAAATTACTTAAATTCAAATGACATATTCAAAATTAAATTTTAATTTTGAGTTTGATTCATAAATTTTATTTTAAATTAAAACTATAATTTAAAATTTGAAATTAATCTAAATTATTAAATTTTGTCTAAACACATATATCTTGAAGTTTTTTTTTTTTTTTTTTTTCCAAAATCTTAAAGACCTGTTAAAAAACTAACTGTAAATCAAACAGTATATATATATATATATATATATATATATATATATATATATATATATATATATATATATATATATATATATATATATATGAACATTTTTTTTTTTTTGAAAGAAATATATTTTATCTGCTTTATATATTTTTTTAAAAAAAGTAATTTATTTGCCATTAGGAGTGCCAACGAGCCGAATAAGAGCGAGCTGGGGTCGGCTCGTGCGAACAACAAGTTTGATTTTCATTTCTATTAAAACTGAAAAAAAAATAAAAAAATAAAATTTATAAAAAATTAATACTTTAAAATCTAAATAGTAATATATATATATATATATATATATATATATATATATATATATATATATATATATATATATATATATATATATTCGAGCCGTTATCGAGCCGAACACGAACGAGCTGATCCCAACTCGTGTTCGGCTCATTTATTAAATGAGCTGAAAAATTTGGTTCGTGTTCGGCTCGTTTACTAGACGAGCGATTCGATCTCGAGTCATTTCGAACCGAACACGAGCTGGCTCGCAAATAGCTGAATTACCACCCCTATTTGCGCGCGCGCGCGAGAGAGAGAGAGAGCGCGAGAGAGAGAGAGAGAGAGAGAGAGGGGGGGGGGGGTGGGGGGGGGGGGGGGGGTTAGTGTGGGTCGGTTCCGTTTTGTATTGGCCTCGATGGGAGCGCAGAAAGTGGGCATTGCTTTTTAGTGGTGCATGGGCTGATGGGCGCGGGGCGAGCATGTGGAGCTTCCGGTGGCCGCGCTTTGTCGCGAAGCGCTTGTCGTGTACGTAGTTCCTGGTTCGGACCGTAGCTTTAATTAGCCTGCTGCAGTCGTTCTTTGAGACTTGAGGAAGCGTTGGGGACAGACCAGCCCAGGGAAAAAAAAAATAAGTGCCTGCTGCTGCTGGTGCTGCTATTGCTGTTGCTGTTGCATCTAGAGATGTCGATGAGTATAAGTATTCAAAATTTTATTCGAATTTGAATCTAAACGAAATAAATTTATTTAATATTAAATAAATATGAATTTAGATATAGATATAAAAAATAAAATTTCGATAAATTTAGATTTGAATATGGATTTTGACTGTACCTAATCCGAATTCGAATTGATTTTACGTTTTATATATATATATATAATATTATATTTAAATTTATATTTTAAAAATTTAGATTTAATATAATATATTTTGAAATATTGTAAAGGAAAAAAAAAATTATTTCGGGTTCGAGTTCGGATTCGGATTTTGAATTTTTGGTCGGGTTCAGATTTGGATATGAATTTTAAAAATTTGTCGGATTTGGAGTCGGATTCGGATTTGGGTTTCGAGTTTGGTAGTCGGGTTAGGATTTTTGAAAATCCAACCTGAATCGGACCCGTTTACATTCCTAGCTACATTCTCCACCACTAAATTAATTCACTATCCAAAAACACACACAGAAGCAGCGTGTCAGGAACTTATACAGGGTTAAATATATCTCACAACCATATATTATTATAAAATTTATTTTTTCATATTTATTATTTTAAAATTTTAAATTGTTCATATATATTTCTATAGCTTGTTAGCGTTAACTTACTATTTGTTTTTAACAGAATATAAATAAAATGTCAATTTTATTCTTATAAATATGTTCCTCCAAAAGTGCCACCTATTAGAAAGATAAATTTATCTCATTTATTAATCAAGATTAAATATTTAACTTATAGTTAACTATATTTTTCTAACGTATATAAATAATTTAGAACTTTTAAAAGATAAATCTAAAAAATTAAATTTTGTAGAAATATATCTACTATTCTATATGTTTATAGTGAACTGTATGAAATTAATCCTAAAATTTGTTGCTGATTTCTCTCCGCAATTACCCAAATATCAAAAGATATATCTGTCAGAAATTTTACCGTGACCTTCTGAGAGCATCTCTATAAATTTCAAGACAATAGACGTGAATGCTGAAAAGTTAAGAGCCTCTCAGGTACCGTTTGGAAAGGGAATTTGGGGGATAAGGAGGTTATCCCCCCAAACGCCCCTGGATGGGTGGGAACACCTATTCCCACCTATCCCGTTGTCTTTTCTTTGGATGCCCTTGGCAGCAATCCTGAGGCTTAGCTTTTGCTCTCTTCTTTTCCTTCTTCCTTGATGCTTCACATGCCCCCCACTATTGTTGAGACCGAAGAGCTCTCGATCGTGGTTGTCCCATCCTGCTCGCCCCCTCTCCTCTCCCCCGGATGCTCTCGGCCGCTCTTCGCTCTTCGAGGCATATCCCCCATGTGCCCTCTTCCGTTCCTTCTTTCCTCTTGAAGATGATGCCTCCCCACCATTGTTGAGAGCGTGAAGTTTTCGATCGTGGAACTCTCACTGTTCTCACCGCCTTTCCTTTCCCCCGGATGCCCTCAGCCGCACCTCGATGCACTTCCCCCATGTGCTCTCTCTTGCTCCTTTTTCCCTGATGAAGCCGATGCCTCCCCACCATTGTTTACCACGGTGAAGCTCTCGATCGTGAAAGACCCGCTGTTCCCACCCCTTTCCTCTCCCCTGGATGCCCTCGCCCGCAACCCCTTGCACCTCTCCCTCTACCCTCACCTGTTCCTTCTTCCCTGTTGAACTCGCTGCCTCCCCACCATTGTTGTGCGCGGCGAAGTTCTTGCTCGGTCAAAGGCTGGGTCTCCCGCACCCCGAGGCACTCCACCCTTGCTCGGCGACCCACTGAGAGCACCGATCTTTTCGATCCTCGAACTGTGGCTTCCATCTTGCCACGGCCCCCGAGCTGTGGGTGTCCCTTCTTGTGTTGTCTTGCTGTAACTCCGATACTGTGGCTGCGCCCCTGTGATTGTGTTGTTGTGCTCGAATCCTATGATTGTGTTGTTGTGCTCGGACCCTGTGATTGTGTTGCTGTGCTCCCACCCTATGTTGTGTTGCTCCGACACTGTGTTGTGTGCGTCGACCCTGTGATTGTGTTGCTATGCTCCTCTGCTTCTTACTGTGACCCTGCCCCCGACTGCAACGTCAGATTTCACGGGCCCTGTCGGCGACTGACCACGTGCGGTTCTGTGTGCTTCCGCTGCCTGACTGTGCTTGTCTCGATCTTTGCGGTGTGAGTAGTCGTGTTGCTGACTGCCTTTGCCGATTTGTTGGTGTGGTTTCATCCTCTCACTTCCACAACAGGTTATTGGTACCCACGCATTGTAAGTCAGTTCCATTTATCTCACTTCAATATGTTTGCTAAATATGACTGTTCATCCATATGATAGTGATATGTGAGTGTTCATCCATATGATTGCTAAATAATGTTGGAATTGCAAGTTGCCACATGAAATGACCCAGGAAGGATGGTTCTTTGAACATGTTGCTATGATGACAGTTTCCATATGCATCAGTTGGATGGCAAGGTTTTATAAACCATTGCACCCACATGTGTAGTTGGAAACTAATTGAGCAAACTTTTAAAATTAAAACACTATTTTTTAATAAAATTTATGTTTGAAGAACATCCTTCTCTTGCTACATTGCGTATTTCATATCATAATTCATATTAGTCAAGTTGGTTTGTACCTGACATTTGTGTTGCATGCCCACTATCAATAACATATGTTTTCATCAGATGCGTCCTTGTAATAGATTTTCTAAGTCAAGTAATCACCACCCCCAAACTGGACATGTGCCGACTGAAGGTGGAAGCAGTTCGCGCCCACAAGCGTGGTCGCGAACACCTAACTGGACAGATAGTATGGATGGCATCTTATTAAGTTTGCTGACAGAGGAGCACATGCTAGGAAATAATATAAACGGTTCTTTCACGAACCTTCCGTGGAATAGAATTAATCTTAACGAGTTCAATTCTAGAAATAATCTGTACTTAACAAAGGACCAAATAATGAATCGATTTAAAGTTCTAAAGAGAATTTTTGCATTATATCACTGTTTAGCAAATAAGAGCGGGTGGGGCTGGGATTACGTGAACAGCATCCCTACCGCTGGTGATAATGAAGATTGACAAGCTGTAATTGCGGTAAAATTTATATTATTTGCGTTAAGTTTATAAGTTACGGAAAATATAAATTGATCAATCTATCCTAATCTTCGTTGTCTTTGTTCAAAAGAATCTAGCCTACACGAAATGTAAGGATAGACCTTTCCCTTCCTATAAGGATCTTGAGTTCCTAACACAAAAGAATACGACAACCGGTAGATACGGGTTCTCCTCCATTATGGAACATTCCCAAACCATTGATAGTCCATCTTCATCTTCTCTAGTTATACCACCAATTTATGAAAACTTAAGGCCGAGTACTACATCACGGTCGCCAAGTCCTGCTCCTCCAATCCCAAGTATCGAGCTACTGGAAGTGGATCGGGGTATAGCTCTGCGGGCAAAAGGCCTAGCTCTCCACAGCCATCAGCTAGCTAACGTAGAAATATTTCATCATCTGCCGGCCGAAGGAAAAAAGCTGAAGGCACAAGTGATGCCTTATCAGAAATCGTCGAGATTGGAAAGCAAAAGCTTGATCTTGTCCGTTAATTGTATCAAACTGAGATTAGCCATCGAGCTAATATCCCGACAATTGAGTGCATGGGCCGAGTTTACTCGTTGCACGGGAT
This sequence comes from Tillandsia fasciculata, assembly GCA_029168755.2. NCBI lineage: Eukaryota > Viridiplantae > Streptophyta > Magnoliopsida > Poales > Bromeliaceae > Tillandsia > Tillandsia fasciculata. The sequence continues at coordinate 3,713,111 of CM054948.1, read as the reverse complement.
CACTAATAAGAGGGCATTGGTAGCCGTAGAGGCATTAAAAGAGGACAGGAATAGACAAGTTTTAATGACGATGAACGACGAGCTTGCGTTGATGTGGATCGATTGGCAAGTTGTAAAAGAAAATGTTGTGTTCAGATAGTTTTTTCCGGGAATGTAATATTTTGCTAACTTTGTAGTGCTTTCCTTATGTTGTATTGTTGTACCGTTGTATTGTTGTATTGTTGTATTGTTGTATTATTATATTGTTTCATTTTGGTGATCTGTTTGATGTTGGTAGCTGTATTATTAAACTGTATGTAGTATTTTGAACTTAACTTAAGTTGTGTACATAGATGGTCCATGTGCATATGTTGTATATGTCAGTGCTTCATTGTCCCAATGTTTTGTGCATTCGACGATTGTACTGTTTAGACAATGTATATATTCTGTAACATATTGCTTTAATACTACAATCTCTTTGCAGCACTAATGGCTGGTTCGTTTATTCGCACTATATTCTCGTCGGAACTCGTTGCAAATATAATGACGATACTAGATGACGATAATGATTATTGGGATAAAATCTATGCGATGCTCATTGCTCAAGGCTACATGACATCTATTAATACAATCACGAGACAACCATGTCGAACCCGACCATTTACTGGCCATCAATTTATTGGTGATATTTTGATAGGTCATCCAGATCGTGGGTACCAGCATTTCCGAATGATGACTACCACATTCATTACTCTACGAGATGAGCTTGTTGGAAAGAGACTTATACGCAGCATAAGAAATATGACAGCTGATGAACAGCTTGGAATATTTCTATTTTGTATCGGCCACGACGTTTCGAATAAGATGCTCACCGTACATTCCAACATTCAGGGGAAACAGTAATAGGCATTTTAATAATGTACTGTGGGCCATCATTATGTTAAAAAACGACTACATAACTCTACCAACTAGCAATACTGGACTGCATACGCAGATCAGAGATAATATAAATTTTTATCCTTTTCAAGATATTGTATCATATTTTATAGGATTGTAATTTTATAGGATTGGTATTGAGTATTACCAATGATGACTTACAAAATGAGTTATTCAATGTTTAATGTATATTTGCATAATGCAATCGGTGCGGTGGATGGAACGCATATTTCAGTGGTTGTTAAGTTGAGCAACCAACCACATTTTCGGTGTTGAAAAGGGTTTACATCACAAAATATGATGGCTGCCGTCAACTTTAATCATCAATTCTTTTTGTTTGCACAGGGTGGGAAGGATCCGCCGCTGATATACGAGTTCTCAGATGGGCGTGTGAAAGTGGAGGTTTCACAGTACCAGAAAGTATAAAAAACGATAAAAAGTTCTCATATTATAGTTATATTTTTTATTACAAATAAAATTACAGTACCACTGCATTATATATTGTGACGTCAATAGGAAAATTTTACTTGATTGGTTCTGGATACGCGAATACCAACATATTTCTGGCGCCGTATAGAGACGAGCGCTATCATTTGAGCCAATTTGATAGTAACGCCCGTAGTCGTGTACATCGCAGTCCGTGGGATCTTTATAATCATCGCCATGCGCAATTACGAAATGTGGTGGAAAAAATATTCGGGATATTGAAGAAGCGCTTTAAGATTTTAAATATTGCAACACCGTTTTCCTATAGGGTACAATGTCTAATTGATATGGCATGCTGTGTCATACATAATTTTATTCGTAGGAATACGAAAAGTGATAGATATTTCAACGAATCACTTGATCCTCAGGCTACCGGTGATGAAGAGGAAGACGGAGGAGGTATTTCATTGCCCGGTGCATCAGAATCTCGGCGGTACTGATATTATAGAACAATTGTAGAATAATATAAGCCAGACTCGCGATGGTTACTATTAAAATAATATATTATAATCAGTTGTGTCTTTATGATAAATGTATAAATATGTGAATTGGTTCCTTTCGGTTGTTGGTTTTAAATTTAAATTGTATATATTAGTAGGGAAATAACATGAAAAGGTTACTTTTTGGTTTTAAATTTAAATTGTATATATTAGTAGGGAAGAAATATGAAATTTATAGCAATTTTTTTTTCTATGATATAAAATTGTTGGAAAATTTTGTGAATATTTTAAAATTTTAAAAAATAGAGTAAATAAAAATTTTAATTTAATATTATTTTTTAAAATAAAATTTGAATTTGATTTTATATAATTTTTAAATTTCTTCAATTAAGTATTTAAAAGAAACAAATTAAAGTTCAATATATTTTAACACATAAAAAAGGTGGAGGGCGAAAAGATAATTTTAACCAACTAATACTCTCTATTCCTCTTATTCTCTATTATCATATCAAATTCAAATTTTCTTATTTTTGGAATCATACTAAATATTTTTTTACACTAGTTTCAGCTGGTTACCAACTTTATATTCATCTCTGAAACAACTAGTTTTTTCTTATTTCTTATTTCCCCCCTTTATTCCCCTATTCCCACTCTCCCTTGGGATAATTCTTAGCGGGTTATCCTAGGATAACCCGTTAAGAAGGGGATAAAAAAAAAAAATTATTCCCTGTCTTTTTTGCTTGGTGTTTGGCAAGAATAGAAAAATAAAGGAAGTTATTCCCCCTTTATTTCTCAACCAAACGCTGCCTTAGAGTTTCTAGAAAGTGCATTAAGTATGCGTCTTTTTATTAGCTAGTAGAGTGACGAATGACCTATATAAGATTGTGACCTCCATTCTCATTTTTCATAAATTTTAATTGTAATATTAATTTTTACTCAAATAATATACTATACAATTTCTCAAACTTCTCTCCTTTTAATTTAGTGTTAGACCCAGTAGATTCAAACTAGCAACTAGAAAGACAGACTTGCTCACTTTAAGGGGAAAAAAAAAAAAAAAAAAAAAAAAAAAAAAGTGCTTACTCCCAAAGCAGAAGTGGAGTAGTATGTGTCAAGAGCTTTATGTATGTATGTGCTGACTCAGAAGCCAAAACAACTTCTGCTATTCTGGCAGCTGTGACCACTCCCACTTGTGCTGTCTGGATAACCACACACACCAAAAAAAAAAAAAAAAAAAAAAAAAAAAAAAAAAATAATGAAGCAGAAAAAGTGTGACCAGCTTATTACTCAGTAGTGAATATAGCCTATTTTGATAATAAATTTTAATAAAAATATTTATATTATTTTGTTTCTTTAATTATTAATTAAATAAATTTTAAAAATAGTAATTACAATATAAATTATTTTATAAAGATATATGTGAAAAAAATATTTGTTAAAATTTTATTTATAAATTAAAAAGATAGTAAATTTCATAGATATTTTAATTGTTAGCTAATAAAAATATCACATAAATCAAACTTATTTTTAGTAACCACACCTACTAAATATAGAAATCTTACTGAAAAAAGTTTATTAATTTTAATACATAGAAAAAAAAATAAAAGCTTCTATAAGATTCACCATTTAAGATTCTATAAGGATCACCATTCAAATTAAAATGTAATTTAATAAATATAATCTATATATATTATATAAAAAAATATATGTAAAAAATATTTGATCAAATTTTGTTTAAATTTTAATTAACTAAAATTAATCATAAACAAGTTAGAAATTATAAAAGTCAGTTGAAAAAAATAAATTTTATCTGTCTATTTTAAAGCATCTTAATAGTTGAAAAGATCTGCACACATTTTTTACCATTTTTTTTTTTTTAGTGAAAGTATATATAAGCTTTTTAAACTTTTAATTTTTTGACTCAAAATTTTTTATCAAAAACTTTATAAATTTTATTAAATTTATTAGTAATTTCACCATATTTAAAATTTTAATTATCTTTGGTCTTTTAATTTAAGTAAGTATAATTTTTTTTAAAAAATAAAATAAAACTTGAGTGACTCTCAATTCAAAAGAATTATAGTTGAGGGATATCTATATAATTTTATCTACATTAAAGTAAAGGATGCTATTTGGTGAACCGGTTATATAAGTAAATTTTATACATTATATTTTAATTTTAAATTAAGAAAATTGATTTTTATAGACCAGGTGTATGCAAAATTTTGAGCTCTCATTAAATCTCCTTTAATGAGAAAGAATAGATTTTGATTTGAGTTATGCCCACACTAATTATTATTATTGTGTTTGGTTTAGTATAGTAATTTAATATTGGATTATGATATATATAGAAGTTTTATGTTTATTTTATTTTATAAAATTTAGTAATACTAATAATAAAATATAGCCTATTTTAAAATTATTCTTGTGGTCAAATTTAATATTATTTTTTACTAAATTATAACTTTACTATAATTTTCACTTAGAATTTAAATTTAAAAATTAAAAATTAAAATTTAAAACTTGAACAAAAATATAAAATTCTATATTTTATTGAAAATTAAAAATTAAAAAATTAAAATCTAAATTTAAAATTTAAAATTTAAAATTTGATAATTTAAAATTTTATATTAAAATTTTAAATATGACCTACTGAAAGAGTTTATAGAGGTTGAAGGAATAAATTTATAATTTTACATAAAAAGATAAGATAAGTTGTCATTAATAATATGAGATAGTCACTCCACTCGATAATATTTTTAGAATAATACTGTGTTATTTGTAATTTTACATTACTAACCATAATGTAGACTAAAAAAACTAAATGCAATAACCTTTCGAAGTATTTTTTTTTTTAAAAAAAAAATTGAATAAATTGTTTGCGGTCGTAACCATCGAATAATAGAAATTAACATGTAAAGTCACTTATCAACCGTTTCTAGTATAAGTGGTAAAGAATTTGATGGTTGATACTCGAGGTTTCGAGTTCAGAAACCTAGTTAGTTGCTTCATATTTCTAGCTAAATTTATTTTAAAATAAATAGTTTAAGTATTTGGTGGGTACGCATAATAATTTTTTTGTAATAAAATATATTCTATTAGAGCACAATAACAACTCCTCATTAAATAGTATACTTTTATTATAATCCTTACCATAATTAGAATTGTAATTCTTTTTAAAATTTTAATATAAAACCATTATCTTCAATAGAGAATAATAAAAAAAAAAAATAAAAATAAAGTGGCTCCAACGCACTAATAACTCTTCGCTGCTAAAACCGGCGCCGACTCTCTCTCTCTCCGGCACCAAACTCGGCAGCGACATCATCATCGCCCCGTCTCTTTATTCCCCACGAACACGAATTTCACATTCACCCCTCCCTCAACACGATCGAAGCGCTAGGGTTTACCCTTTGTCCTCGTCCTCCGTCGTTTTCACCCCCCTCTATTTATTTATAGTAAACGCACGGCGAGATCGATGCTCCCGCTTCGAATCCTCCGCTGCGTCGCCGCTACTTGGCCTCCTTCTCCTCCTTCGTGTTCTGCGTCTTCTTCCGTTTCGGTTCTTCGCGCCGTGGGCGCTTCGAGGTCGAGGTGTAGGGCAATGGCGGCGTACAGCTGCGGTTCGGGGAAGCCGCAGAGGCTTCTCTTTCGGCAGCTCTTTGAGAAAGAGTCTTCGACGTACACGTACCTCCTCGCCGATCTCGGGCACCCCGAGAAACCTGCCGTGGTGAGAACCCCAATCGATGATTCTCTAGAACCAAATTTGTGTTCGTAATGATTTGCTTTTGATGAGCGGTTTTGTTTGTAGAGGTTGATTTGATTGATGAATCGCAACTCACCTTTTAATTGAGATTCTGTTCTCCAAAAATTTGGCAATGTGGTGTTTGATTTTAGTTTAAAAGGTACTCTGGTTAAAATTAAATTAGGGACTTTTTTATATCCAATTGATGATTCTGTGAAACTCAATGGTTCTGAACACTTTTTTGCCTATAGAACTGCAGAATTTGTTAACTGTTCATGGCTAATAGCTAATAAAACTGTTAATTTTAATAAATCGGCTACTTGATTTATTAGAAACTGGTGGAGAATTTGATGGAGATTTGATGGAGATTTGGCTGATTACTTACTTGCTATTTTGGACCAAAATTATCTTTCCAGTTTTGCTGGGATTTTTGTATGGATTTAATAACAGCACATACAAATTTGATTAATTCATTATGTTTATTAATGCTTGTACATGTTTTCAATTTTTATTCAAGTGAGACCAATGCCTATCACTCCAATTTGAATTTTCTACTTATTTCCACTTAATAGTTTTTTTACATGATTTAGGGAAATTGTTCAATCTAAAAGAAATTAAAAGCTGAGGGGTTCTCCATACACTTTAATCTTCATTTGGACCGTGAAAACTTGTGCTCAGTTTGTTGGCTATTTATTTATGGGTTAAAAATAGGTCCAACTTCCTGCCCGTGACAATAGGCCCAGGAGACTAATAAGTTGAGTTAGGTGAGCCCAATAAGTTGAGTGGGGCTGCGGTCCACAATAGACCTAACGGCAAGAGGCCCAACAATAGACCCAACGTCCAGGTGGGTTGAGTCCGGTCGAGACCCGTGGGCGCTGTGTCTGTACGCTTTAAGTGAATTGGTTGCGTATTTCTAATAGCTCGAGCTTTTGGAATTAATGGTTAGCGCCAACGATCCGACACAGTTTAGTTATGATCTGAGCAATACTGAAAAAGAATCATAGTTTATGCAGGTAATTGATGCTCGGAGGACAGTAGACAATAAAGATTAGGCCAATATAATACTAAATTTCTCTATATTCATAAGGCTGCGTTTGGTTCGGGTAGAAGCGAAAACTGGTTATTCCTGGGATAGGTATAAGTTCAGATACAAGCAGGAATTAAAGTAATTTTGTGTTTGGTTGAATATAAAATGTACCGGGGATAAGAAAAATTGTGTTTGGTAAGTTAAAAAGGAATAAGAAGAATAGAGAGGACTAAAATATTAATTTAAGATAAAAATTTTACTGATATGATTTTAAATATTTAATTTAAAATATTTATTAAAATTTATATTTTACTTATATATAAACAAAATATTAAAAAAATTTTACTTATAATAAAATTTAAATTTTTATAAATTGATAAATTTATTAAAAATTAAAGTTAAAAATTTAAAAAGCTATAAAATTTAAAATTTAAAAATTTATAAATGTTAAAATTTTTAATTTTAATTATCTCAAAAAATTACAAAAGTAGAAGCAAAAATTTTAATTTTAAAATTAGTATAAATTTAAAAAAATTTATAAAAAAATTTGCATAAATTTAAGAATTTTAAAATTAATAAATTTTTAAAAAAATATAAAAAAATTATATTTTTAGTTTGATTAAAAAGTAAGTTAAAAATTTTTAAATTTATAAAATAAAAAAAATAAAATTTAAATTTTATAAATTAAATATCTTATAATTTAAAATTTTTTAATTTTAAAAAAAGAAAAAAAAAGAGAAGAAAACAACAGGTGGAACAACTCCGGTGGGAACAGCTTGTTCCCACCCTAGCGGGTTATCCTGTTCCCACCCCAGCTTTTATTGTTTGGGTATAACTAGGGGGGATAACTCCTTATCCCCTCCTAGTTCCACTTACCAAACGCCCCCTAAGGATTCTGAGTTCTCCTTTTCTTTTATATTTCATATAAAAGAAATATAAGATTTCAATCTGTATGGCCCAACTATGCAGCTGTTCATAGAATTGTTCTGTTGGCTAAGATTAAGATTAACTTGATAGCTTTAATAATGAGCTCTAGGATGAAATTTCTTATTCCTTTTTTCACCTCTGCTTATTTGGCCTTTTTTCTTTTCTTTTTTTTGGTTACAGTTAGTTGATCCAGTTGACATAACAGTCGACAGAGATCTAACTCTTATTAAAGAATTCGGGTTGAAGCTCATCTATGTTATGAATACTCATGTGCATGCCGATCATGTCACTGGAACAGGCATCTTGAAGGTTCGTTTTCTTTTCTTTTCCTAGAACAATGTTTCTCTTACTATTTTTTTTTTTTCAGAACATTGGATTAGAATAAGAATATAAAACACTTTAAGGTGGAAAATTTTCTTTTTCTATAATTTGCGTGTATAAATAACTCTCTATCCGCATCCGCTGGTAATGTGATGAATTTATCTTTTGTCATAATGGAAACTATTTACAGGGTAAGGTTCCGGGTGTGAAGTCTATTATTTCGAAAACTACCAGTGCCAAAGCAGACCATTTTGTTGAGCATGGCGATAAAATCTGTTTTGGTGACCTTTTTTTGGAGGTAATGGCATCTTATTCTTTTATTTTGAACTTTTGATCTTTTCAATTTTTCTTTGACTTCTGACTTAGTCAAAAAATATAATAATGATAGAAAAATATAACTTGAATGATATTTAATACCCTCTGAAAAGCGTATCTATGGCAATCCCTTTCTAAATAAGTACTAGTGAATGTTTGAAGTCAAATTTATATTATTCAATTAATTAATAAACTTTTTGTGGAAGAATCTGGCTCCTTTTGAACTAGAAACAGAGTACGGACTCTAGTTTACGAGGAAATAATACTAAGGCAACAACAAGTAAAAGTAAAAAGAGCAAGTATCATAGTAACTAACTAATCCCTTTATTTGCACATAAAATCATTAGTACGATTATTTTAAGTATGGTCAAACTATCAATTAGGCATGTAGCAATTGCATACATCACGGTGAGATGTGAAAAATCAACTTGGAGGCCCCCTATGTATCTCCTCGTCTCTTCTCCAACTGAAATAAATATGCAGCTCGGGCAAATTTGAAAATAGCTGAGTTAAAAGATTTGCCTCGAATTTGTTAAGAACTAATTGTAATTCTTATCTCCAACTGCTAACATTTCTTGTTTCTTGTAATACAAGAGATAATTACATATTTACATTTAGTTATTTAATACTTTAATTCACAAAAACATATATCTTTTGCAGGTGAGAGCTACTCCAGGTCATACTCTGGGCTGTGTGACATATGTAACTGGAGACGGGCCAGATCAGCCTAATCCAAGAATGGCTTTCACTGGCGATGCCTTACTCATACGTGGCTGCGGAAGGACAGATTTCCAGGTGAAGTTTTTGACAATTTTAGGCACTAACAAGCACAAGAGCTATACACGCTATCTAGAAAGGAATTCTTAGAGATCATCATTATAGTTATAGAATGTAGGCAATGGTCAATGTGCTTTTACAATAAATGATTAAAAAGTCTAGAGGTAAAATGTTTAAGATTAGTTGCTTCCAAAGTGGAAGCAATTTAAAAGTTTGTTGTGAATGTGACATGCATGCAAAGTTGTTGGACGGGCAATCGTCTGCTTATTCTTGAGAAAGAATCCTGTGCTATGGGGACTCGGACTCCATTTTTTGCTAGGCTAGTGATTAATTGTATCTTGGGTTGTATCTATGGTTAAAGTGCGGTCCGCATAATCATGTACATTTCCATGTAAACAATCAATGATATTTACAAATCCATTAAATCATGCTGGCATATGTTTTTTATCACTTTTCTTTTCATCTTTCCTACATTTTCATAATCATATTTATTTTTTAATGGATACCGACATATTTTCAAAAATCTCAGTTTACAAGTATTGTGAATCGCATTACAGGGAGGAAGCTCACGTCAGCTGTACCATTCAGTGCATTCACAGGCAAGCAAATTAGATGTGCTGCTTCTAAATGCATTTTATATAATAATAATAAAAATAAACCAAGTTCTTCTATCCTCAATTAGCTGACTGACTGTTACATGTATTTTAGATACTGACATTACCAAAGGATACTCTTCTGTATCCTGCTCATGACTATAAAGGCTTCTCAGTAAGTTACATACCTGTGGTATCTTAAGTTTGTTGCATTAAATTGTTAGCTCTTAAGCAAAACTTCCTTTTTTAAGGTTACAACTGTTGGAGAGGAGATTCTCTTTAACCCTCGGCTGACGAAGGATGAGGTAATTGTTATAACACCAGTTTATTTGCTATAATTTGATCACTCCAATGGCACTTATCTTTCTTTTGTTTCTGGGTTTGCTTGTCTGCAAGGTACTTTATGGGTGCGTTTGGAATCGGGTTAAGCTGGAATTGGCTAAACCGGGGATAAGTATAAAGTACGGAACTATAGCGAAAACGCGTTTGGGATGGTTCCAGGAATAAGAGAATTTGTGTTTGGTTTAATAATGAGGAATAGGAGGAATAAAGAGGATAAGTGGGATAAATTACCTTTTTGCCCTCAAGAGTTAATATGTGATAAAAGTTGTTAAAATTTAATTAGTTCTTTTTAATTAATGGATTAATGGTTTAAAAAAATAGAAATAAAATTATAATTATAATTAAATTATATTATTTAAAAATAATATTTATTTTAATATTTTATTTTCTCAAATTAAAATTTAAATTTAAAATATAAAATTTCAATATTTTAATTTTAAGATTTAAAATTTTATAATATTTATTTTAAATAATAAATTTTTAACATAATTTTTTTTTTAAATTTAGAAAAATCGTATATTTGCTAAATATTTGTAAATTTTTGCCCTCAAGCTTTATTATGTGATTAAAATTTTGTAAAATCGTTTTTCTCGTTTTAATTAATGGATTAATGGTTTAAAAAAATAGAAATAAAATTATAATCATAATTAAATTATATTATTTAAAAATAATATTTATTTTAATATTTTATTTTCTCAAATTAAAATTTAAATTTAAAATATAAAATTTCAACATTTTAATTTTAAGATTTAAAATTTTATAATATTTATTTTAAATAATAAATTTTTAACATAAAATTTTTTTAAAATTTGAAAAAATCGTATATTTGCTAAATATTTGTAAATTTTTGCCCTCAAACTTTATTATGTGATTAAAATTTTGTAAAATCGTTTTTCTCGTTTTAATTAATGGATTAATGGTTTAAAAAAATAGAAATAAAATTATAATCATAATTAAATTATATTATTTAAAAATAATATTTAATTTAATATTTTATTTTTTCAAATTAAATTTAAAATTTTAAACATAAAATTTCAACATTTAAATTTTAAAATTTAAATTTTTTTAATATTAATGTGTGATGATGAGAGTGTATTGGGAAGAGAGAAAGGAGGTGGGATGAAGGAAAAAAGAGAGAGGAGAGAGAGGGATTTGTGATGATGAGAGTGTATTGGGAAGAGAGAAAGGAGGGGAGAGGAGAGAGAGAGTGGAGATAGTTTTTATTAAAATAATATGTTGGGAGGAGATAAAGTAGGAAAGAAGGGTAATATAGTAAAAATTTTAATATTAAAATAATAGGATGGGATTTGTTATACCAGCTATTCTCCTTGTTCTGGGTTAAGCAATACCAGATGGTTCCCGAAGCGTTTGGGAGAATAAGGGGGGATAAACCCGCTATTTCCGGTTCTGTACCAATACCAAACGGCCCCTATGAGGATATAACTTTGTACCTATCTTTCATTCTCGATGAATAATATTCTTATATATTCGTAGAAAACTACTGTACAGTACATAGACCGAAACTTTTACAACACGATTTCGCATTTTGCAGCTTTATTAATATAATAAATGCTGTTTTCTACTTAATATGGATCGAACACTTATCCTGAACCATCTTTCGTTTGCAGGAAACATTCAAAAGCATCATGGAAAGTGAGCGATTGTTCCCTCCGCTTTTCTCATTACTATTTATACCATTCAAATCGTGAGTTTTATATTTGTTTCTTCTCCTCTCGAGCAGATTTGAACTTGGCTTATCCGAAGATGATAGACGTTGCGGTACCAGCAAATATGGTTTGTGGATTGCAAGATTTACCTTCAAAAGCCTAAAAGTTGGATTTCACACGAAAAGCTCGAAAGAGGTGTTTCCAATGCTCTTCTGTTATGAACTGTGGAAGTTGTTCTTCATCTATGTCTACAATTTGGTGGTACTGTGGAGGGTTTTCAGCTGCTTTTCTATTACGCGAGAAATAAATTGTTCTGCAGCCTTGTAATCATGATAATAATAATAATAATGCAGAAATCATTTTGTTATCTATTCTTCGTATGTTTGAATCTGCGAAGGGAACAGGAGTTTTCATTCTTACTGTCACATAATATACTCCATCAGCATAAGAAGAAGAGATTTAAACCAAAAAAAGAAAAGAGAAACCTGTTGGAAATGGATAGAAGAAGCAAAATTTGAGATGTTTAGGCCATAATACTGTCAGAGAACTTTTACACTTGAAGGGCAATTTATGATGGGCAGATAGCAGATATGTGCAGACCATATCTAGTCTAGCTTTTAAAATTTTCATCTCTACTTGATCTTCTGTAGAGGTGTTGTTGGATTGATTGATTTTTCTTTCTTTTTTTTCTATTTATCTGTAAGTTGTTTGTTGGCTTGGAGTGCAATTTCTCTCTTTTTTGTAATGACATAAATGGAAATTCGAACCTCTGATCTTCAACTATTTCAAATCTAAACTTACTCTTTTGGATTGCTTCTAATATAAATATCTGGGAAGTGTTCCTAGCCAAATTGTTAGTTATTAAAATTGGTTGAAAAAGAGGAGTGCAGTGATGGGCATGAACAAGCACAAATACCTCAACCCTTTATTTATTTCCTACTATTTCTTTTTTCCTTTTTTTTTGTGTGTGTGTGTGTGTGTGTGTGTGTGTGTTTGTGGGGATAACTTGCTAAATTGGATAAGGTTTGGCATAAAAAAGTTATGCAATCACTTGTTAAATATATAACACAAAATTATTTCATCAGCTCTCCATCACGTGAATAATATGAATCTTAAAATCGCATGAAAAACGAATGAGATCGCTCCACAGCTTTTCGTCACGTCAACGACACGAATCTCAAAATTAGTTTGTTTCCTCGAATAAGTTACCAATTAAATAGCGGCTTTGATTTTATGTTTTGTAAATAATTTTGTCGTTTGGATATCACTGTAAATTTGATCATTTTGAATATATGCACAAATTTATAGTTTGGATATCACTAATTTAATTGATTTGAATAAATATACAGATCCAGGAACGAACAAAATCTTTTAAACGGAAATATATTCTAACAATACAAATATGCATATGATATAATAATTAATATTGAAGTGCGAGGACTGAGCCAGGATCAAATTGCTAAAATTAGAAGTCCGGGTATTTAATTCCAAAAGGTGTAAAATTTCATTGACCGGTCAATGGTACTCTGTCCCTCCACCCTCCAATCAAAATCGGTCGTATACAAAAAAAAAAAAAAAAAAGAAAAAAAAAAAGAAAAATATCCATCCGAGACCCACACCGGATCCCGACCCCATCGCTCTTCAAAATCCCCCTTCGCGTCCTCTCTCTCTCCCCATTTCGAACGACCCTCGAACGAGGACGAAGACGAAGACGAGGACGAGGACGAGGACGACGACGAAGGATCCTTTCACTCTCCCTTGTAATCGACTCCTCAAAACCCTAACCCTACCATTCTCGATCGGAGGAGGAGGATGAGCGGAGGAGACGACTCGAAGAGCCGTGGCGGAGCCGCGGCGAGCGACCCCCAGCCCCAGGGCGCCCGGTACGGCACTTTCCAGGGCGGAGGCGGGGGCGTCGGCGTCCCAGACTACTCTCGCCCGGCGATCGGCTTCCCCCATCCGGCGCCGCCGCCGGGGGTGGCGGCGCAGCCGCCGTCCTCGGCCTACCTCCCGGCCTACGCCGCCGCGCCGTACTACGCCCATGGGTATCAGACCGTGCCAGGTATCGTCGATTCTTTGGTCAAACCCTAGAATCGATTGAATTGTTGCGATTAGTTGATGGCTCGTTTTGGCGTTCGTGTTTTAAGATTTTTGTTTTGGTTTGAATCGAAAGCTTTGGTAATATTCTAAATTTTGATTCTGTTTTCTCTCTTTATTTTTTTCTTAAAAAAATATATATATTGAATTTAGAAGATAAAGCGTAAGGAGAATTGAATGGAACAGGCGAGGTCTTCGTTCCTGATGTTAGATTCAGAGTATTGCATCTATATAATGGATATCAATTCGTTGAGTAGGAGATTCAGCTGCTTTTAGAGAAAATCGTTAGGCTTTTGTGTTTTGATTTGGTGACTTTTTGGTGTTCGTCCTGTGCAGATTATGCATCTGTGGATTTATTAGGGCTTAAAAATCAGTAGTGAACCTTACATCAGGAGGTTTTCATCTCATTTTAGATTGATTTGCTGTTCTTTTCTTGGGTTATAGTGTGGTGAGCCATGGTCTTCACCCTGTACCTGAATCTTAAAGCGCCGTTCCAATATCGAAGCAACATAGAAGATTTTTAGTTGAATCTCAATACCGTATTGAATGGTTTCGATTCGGGGGCCAGTAACGGAGAATGAGATCCTCCTTATTCGATTTTTTTTTCTGTTGAAATTGTTGTCTTTCCTGACTAGTGGATATTTGGTGCCAACCAAACCCCTTATGTTATCATTTCTTGCATCTATTAGGTTGCATCAATGCACTTTCTCTTAACATTACTGTGTACTTGTAGTAAATGCACCCCTTTGGCTAGTTGGGTATAAACTATTTGCATGAAGTTCAATTCTTATCTCACTGTCGATGCTGATGATTTGAATAGTCGTCGGACCTCTCTGTTTTTTATCCTGCATTAAAATCCATTGTGAATTTCGAACAATTCAATGGCCATATTTTGCAGCTAATTCTTTTGATCGGAATTGCTCTAGGTTCTTGTGCCTGTGTACTTGATGTTCAAGTCAGTGTATGAACCTCTCACAAAGGTGATGAAAATTGCTGTGTTAAGGAGAACTGAGTGACAAAGTGTTAGTGTTAAAAGGTTCGGGCCTAATAATAATAATTGGGTGGTGCAAATTTTGGCAGATAGTTGACTGGAACTCGATTGTAATTTGTATGGTCAGAAGCCTATGTTATGAGAAAAAATCGTCTGGTGACGATAACAAATCACTTTACTCCTACTCCATTTATTGGAGCAATGAGTTAGGAGATAAAATCAGACGTGTTTCCTGTATTGGATCCCAGTTCAAAAATCTAGATTTAATGGCAATAAGTCAACGGTGATGTCGAGCATGTCCAAAAATTTTCTTCTTTTGATGTATTGATGTATTCCATGTTTATTGGTAATATCTTATTTTAGGAATCTGGGATAATTTTTCGATTACTTATATTGTAAGTTCATGTAGTGGAGACCTTGGAGGACTCTCTAGAGTAGTATGCGGAACTGGAAGCTATGAGTAGTGTCTTTATATTTCCCACCTGCATTTGGTTATACAGATAAACTCTATTGGGTTTTGAGGAGTATTGATGTTTTAAAACATAGTGAGTTGAAGCAGGTAGAAGGAACTAGCATTGGGGCGAAACAATTTGTTCTTCTTTTATATTATAATAGAGCTCAATGAAGATTCATTTTTTCACAATATACTTGTTTGATTTGTTCGCCAGTTCAAGGCTATGTTGCTGTTGTTGAAGGGAGGCCTTTAAGAATGCCACGTCTTCCCTGTTGTGGCATTGGTATAGGCTGGTTTCTGTGAGTTTCTATACCTTTCACACCATAATCATGCTGAATTTTTGTTTTCACTTGCAGAATCTACTTTTCTTTTGCACGCTTGTTCAAATTGAAGCATTAATTCCGTTTCTTTTTCACTGCCGATGCCCTATCTAATGCATGTTTCTTTTGTTGGGGTAGGTTCATCATCGGTTTCTTTTTAGCTGCTATTCCCTGGTATGTTGGAGCCTTCATCCTACTTTGTGTCAGAGTAGACTACAGGGAGAAACCAGGATTTGTTGCTTGCACTATTGCTGTAAGTAGTTCTCACTATCTTACTCTTTTATATTACATGTTTATTTACTGCTACAAATATTCACTGTTGTCGTTCCTTTCTTGTATTGGCTGCAATTCCGTTCGCAGAGATGCTTGCTTTCTAATCTCATTTCTATCTTACTCGACTGTAGCACCATTTATAAAATTTATTTACTTGAATCTTGTGCTTTATATATACACACACACACACACACACACACACATATATATATATATATATATATATATATATATATATATATATATATTAATATTAATACAACACTCACGAAATATACCGCCAGAAATCTGAGGAGCGTTTGTAATATGATAGCATGAAACTTGAAATCATGTTCTGGTATGAAATTTTTTTGAAACTAACGGGGAGACTAGATTATCTGTTGAATATCTAAGCTAGGTTTTTTTTTTTTATTATTTTTTTTTTATTTTAGTAAGCCATATTAAGTTGGTCTGTGTTTTGTTGTTTTGGAATTGGATCTCAATACAATACTCAAGACACGATAGAAGAGAAAATTAATAACAACAAAACTTATACGCATCAACATGTTATCTAATTGATCTTTTCGGTGGCATACAAAAAATTTAATCATTTTGGTACACTTGCCTGGCAAGAAAGTATCATAGCAGCAGGGAAGTCATTCAGCTCCCCAGTTTTATGAAGGCGGCAAATTACATAATGTTTGGATTAGTTTTATTCAGATACATAGCAGTTTAGAAGGTGGTCCTAGTATGATCTACTTAGAGAAGCTCTTTGTAATATCCTTTTCGGTATATATATATATATGACTAGTCATTCCAAAATCAGATTACAAAGGTAAGAGGAGGACTAGTCATTCCAAATTCCAAAATCCGCTTTTTTATCTTTTCCAGCTGTGTTTTGTTGATTGCTAACTTTGATGTGTCGAAAACAGGCTGTTATTGCCGCAGTTGCGGTTCTTCTAGGGCTAACGAAAGGAACAGATGTATGGTGAATCTTTTACGAACGGAACGGCGTTCGTCGAGTCGACTGCGTGCGCACCTCCAATGTGTGGCATGTTCACTCTGTGCATTCAACTTCAATTCTGTGCAGAAAATATAAATTCACTCTGTGTATGATTTCGTATGTGCTTGAAAGAGTGTGCTTGGCAATAAATGAATCTTACTTCTTTGTTTTTGTTTTGTTTTGTTTTGTTTTGCTTTGTTTTTTTTTTTTTGGTGGGGTGGGGGGTATCAAATTGCTATTAGGTATCTAAATATGAAGTTGCAGGAAAGTCATGGTTTATCTTTAATAATAGAGCCATATTCATGTACCTTTTTTTTTTTTTTTTACTACCGCTCATTTCACATCTATTCAAGGGCTTAGATTGTAATTTTAAAATTTTTAAATTAATTTTTTTAAATTAATATCTAAATTATAATTATAATTTTTTTAATTTAAACTCTTTAAATTAATATTTAAATTGTAATTTTATTTTTTTTAAATTAATGGCTAAATTAGTGAAAGGTATCTTAATTAATATTTTTTTGTGATATTTAATTATAAAAATATTTTTTTTATAAAGTTACCTGTTAATAAATAAAATTATTTTTTTATATTTTGTCAATCAACTAGAATATTTTTATTATTTATTAAAAAAAAAATACGAAAGTATTTCTTTTAATAATAATCCTATTTTTTTAAAAATTTTATTAGATAGAAGACGGCAAATCGTTCATCGTTTTTTAAAACCTAAGGTTGTACGGCGGTGATTATTAGAATTTTTATTGGATGATTAAAATTGTATGAATAGATTGTTTAAATTATATATAATTTTATTAAAATTTTTACTTGATTGTTAAGATTATACCAGGTGAATAAAAGTAAAAGTAAAAGAAAACGAAGAATTATCTATCATTAATATTTTTAAGAAAAGAACCGAGAAAGATTTTACTCTCTTATAAAATTTTAAAGATTGGTCAAATAATTTTTTTATAAAATTATTTTGCTAATTGTAAATTTTGAAAAGATTAAATTTAAAAAAAAAATCCTGGCCAATACGCTAGTATGCATATGTTTATTTAAAATATTTAGCTAAATTATACAAAGTTCTCTTACACTTTAGCATTTGTCTTAATTATCTCCCTATATAAAAAAAATTATATCAAGTATCTTTCTACACTTTGTTATTATTTTAAGTAAATCTAATTATTTGAGATAATTATTGAATTCAAATATAAGGCTTTGTAAAAATAAATTTACAGATAAAAGTTAACGGTAAATAAATTAAATAAATTGCTCAATAAATTTTTAACTTAGACAGTATTAGCAAAAATCAAAGTCTCATTTGTATAAATTTTTTATATATTTTTTGAGTTGCAAATTAAATATATATATTAAGATTATTCTCATTCATTTTAATAGGGTTTTACCGTTTAACTCGTATATTTTTTAAAAAATTTTAAATCTGAGAGATGCAATTATTAATACGGAAGGATAATTAAGACTTAAATCGAAGTGCAAGAAAGTTATTTATAATCTAAACTAAATTTTGTAAAGCTTAAATTAAGTTAAAAAAGCAAGAATTAAGTAGGTTCTATGTTTTGTAGATTTTCAGATTACAAGCAACAGCAGAGGGTGACAAAAAAACTAAATTCTGATTGCGGATTCTCCTGAAGAAATAAACAGCTATTTTGTAAATAATTTCTATTTTATAAACCAAAACGGTAAGCATCCGTGCTCATATATATATATATATATATATATATATATATATATATATATTTTTGAGTTTCTATGCTTGTAAAAGTAAGTTATTTATGCTTGTGAGTTTTTTATCCTTGGATGTAGCTGTTCCGATGCATATATATATATATATATATATATATATATATATATATATATATATATATATATATATATATATATATATATATATTTTGTAATCCTTTTCTCTCTCAAAAAAAAAAAAAAAAAATAAAAAATCGAAATCCTTATTTTATAATTAAGGACACATCCTGTTTCTGGCCGCCCTTGCTAATTTTGCTCAATTTCCAGACAGCATTATTCTCATAATTGACTAGAATATTAAATAATTATTAATACAAAAATAATATAATATTTTAATTATTACCGTACCAGATTAAATTTGTCATATTTAACCAACTAAATTGAGCTTTGAAACTAAATTGCATTAAAATTCGGAAGGTTCAAACCAGATATTAGAGCTCAATAGTTTGAGAACCCAAAAGTGTAATTTAACAACCTTAATAAAATCATACACCAGTAGGACAGATAAAAACTGCCCCAGAAGCTCTTATTAATGAGAAACACTTGTACATAAATAACACTGACACAATGTTGAAGGAAACACACACACGCCCACTATTTTAACCAATCAAAGTTCTGCAAAAAAATTTCACCTCATAATAAAACAGAATGAAATTGTTCTTCAGCAAGCACCATTACAAAGAAAGAAAAGGGAAAAAAAAAAAAGAAATCATATTTGCACCGAAAAGTTGCCATATATTTTTAAAAAGAAAAAAACAACAACATTAGGATTGGACTAGTTTACAGACCAACGGGATTCACGCGCGAACCTCCCGTTACGAAGAAGCCTCAGTATACTCCTTGGAAAGAGAGACGGTCCCGCAGCGTGTCGAAGATGGAGGAAGTGGCGCTGTTCTGCGCCAAAGTCTGTTTCAGACGACCGAACAGTTCGCTATCTTTGTCCTGAGAAGCAGCTTCTGCAGCTTCCTTGGCCATGCCGATGCGTGCGTACGCCTGGTTTTAAGTATATAAACCAGGTAAATGAAAGCAACAAAGAGAGGCTAGTAATATCAAGTCGGCGGAAATAAATACAGTGCCGCAAACGTGAAAAATAGGGTATGCGGCAAAAAGTTCACGATTCACCCAAAAAATTAAAGAGTTAGCACATTCAGGGAAAACATATATATATATATATATATATAGATAAAAATCATATGGCCAGAAAAATACATGCATGGCTTCTTTTATCTCCCTTTATTTTTGGAGTAACAGAAAAAAAAGAAAAAAAGAAAAAGAAAAAAGAAGATAGAATACCTTTAGCTTTCGTAGTACTAATAAATCTTTTTGAATTATTAGTGCTATTTTGACAGATTGCATAGCCAACCAACCATTAAACCAATGTTTCCAAAATGTGCCATATGATCAGCGTAAGCTTAGATGCGTAAGTAGCCAATAAGAATAATAATAATAAAAAAAAAAGAATCGGAGTTTCTTTTTTCAATTTTAGCATATATAACAGCTAATTTGATTGAGTGAGAAGTGTACTTCTGATCTTTCGCGAGGTTCCGCAAGCTTCGGGATGTACTTGAGAGCTTCTGCTTTCTCATCAGCTTCAATGCATGCCTCCACAAATGGCTTATAACCTGTTAAACAAAAACACATGGAGAATGCATAAATAAATCACCGTAAGACGTAGTAGATAAAAAAAGAAGGCAATAAGAGATAAAACTTCCTTCATCGTGTATTTGATCTCCAAATCTTGTAAGAATCAAACTGCTTTGTATTACTAGGATATAAAAAGGTTATGAATAAAACTGCTTTGTGTTTCTCCAAATCAACCAATGAAATTCAACCATGAACTGGCCTAGTTATCGGACGAAAAGAGAGAGAGAGAGAGAGATGGTTATCTCACCACCAGGTGGCCTCTTCTCTTTTGAAAATTTTTCGAGACCTTCCCAGTCCCTGACAGTAGCCAGTGCAAATGCTTTAAGCCAGTACCACCTCTTCTCAGAAACCTATAAAAACAATAACGAGCATAAGTAAAAACTAACAAAATGGTATCCTATCTTTTCGAGCGGCGTTGAATCAAAGAATCTGCAAGAACCTTGAATTCTGTCTTCACTTTCATCGCAGCTCGATGATTTCCAAGCACAATGCAAGTTCGAATCGTATCGCTTATGCTCGAGTCCATGAATATAGCCTGCTTTGTAGAAACTTCTAATTCATGTTGTAATCTGTTTGATAATACAGAAAAGAATAATCACGGAAATTGTTGAATTAGTAATAATTTGTTGTACGAAATTGGTCGCATTACCTCAGCAATTTTGCATGCTCTTCAGCAGCTTTTGCTTCGAAGTTGTGTTCCTTGGTCTCAGAAAAAAGCTTCTGAGCCTGCTCTATTAGCCTTATACGTGGACCATGGAGGGGGGATCCTCTGCTCGCCATTGGATTCTTTTCGAATTCCCACGACTCTTTTAACAAAAGAAAAGCTACATCCTGTACAAAACATGCATACATCTTGACTTAGTAACAACTGGAGAAAATTTTATTTAAAAGCTGAAGTAGAAAGAGTTTTCCCACAACAACTGCAACACTGAGCAAGAGAACAACTTATAACAGTAAAGATATGTATCTAGGCACATCAGAAAACTCAAAAGAGTGAAATTAAATATGAAACATATTTGAAGCATTATGGTGGGGCAAACCAAGGCCAAAAGAATGTCCCACCAACTAGTAAATGATGAACAGACAGAACTCTAATAGAATAACAATCATGAAAATTGGTCTGCAGGGAACTCTGATGTCTAAGATGGAATATGAGGAAATTATTTATTAGACTGTCAAATCTACTCAAATAGGGTAGACTGTATTTTGACAATTTCATACCTGCATCGACAAAGGTGACTGGTGACTCACAACTAGGAAATATTAATTACTTTAACCAATATTCTACAACGAAACATAGGACAAAAATTAATCACACACATGAAGTACGCATGATGATAGTTTTGAGAAAAAATATATGATTATGAACAATCAAATTTCTATAATTAATTCAACCTACTTGCAGTCGGCCAGTTGATAGGAAAAAGTCCTTCAGAAATTCATGCTTATAAGAGCTGTAAAGAGGAAAGAAGAAGAGCGTAATTGAAGATTTCTGACTTTCGACAGTACAGTTTAGATAAACAGAGGTCAAGGAAGAATCATATACAGAAAGAAAGTTTCGAGGTACCTAGCATATGCAACAAACAAATCACGAGCCAAAGGTCTTGCATTGATAGTCCCAAAAAAATCCAGAGCGGGTTTCTGCAATTATAAGACAGAATTAACATTAAGAACATAATAATATATACACTACAAGTTGAAATCTAGAGTTTTTTTTTTAAAAGTTTCCCATCAATACCGTTTGCCAGATATGGAAAAGAACGAGATAGACAAGGTCAGTATCACCACTTTCAGTTGCCTTTACAAGGGCAGTATCCTCCTCCCCAATGCTCAACAGCAAAGGAACCTAATAAAAATAAAGCCAATATTTAACAACGATACCGGCTAATGGAATACTCAAAACTTGAATCAGAAATTTACACGACAGCACGAGGAGAAAATAATATGATCTACAAGCTATATTACAAAATTCTTGAATTTAACCCAAATTTCATTTTCCAAATTCTACAATAAAATAGTAAATACTACACATATAGAACAGCTTAATGCACATCTAAAACAAGCCAGCCAGCTGGCCAGCATGCAAATAGAAATTTACAGTACAGTACATGATAATCCCTATCTATTGCAGAATTTTTCCTTCTGTTTGCTTAAATTCGATGCACCTCCACATGAAAAAAAGAAAAAAAAAAGCTTAATACAAACAAAGATCATTAAAAAAAAGAAGTAAATGTCCAAATTTGACATGTTTAAGGGTGCCGATTGTCAAGTAATACAGGACCATATGCATACAAAAACTAATACTAGTTCTTAATTGGTGTCTATTACAAAGAAATATATGAGAATAAACCTAATAAACAGAGCAAGGGCTTTCTTTCCTGTAAGATGTCTGAGCATATGAAATGCAAAAGTCTCGACTAATTTCCCAGTATTGTTATCATAAGGGTATCAACTTGTGCATAATATACACAAATGTACACATAAAAAATATCCATTAGTCTGCAAATTAAACATGCCTGCTTCGAAGGTTGCAACTCATGGTCGACAAGCATTGCAGCTAACTTTCGTCTCCCACTATTATCAGCATGAGCAGCTATTGCCGCATATGATATGCCTTTGCATAACTTGAGCTGTAATTGTAACACCACCTCTCCATAGTTAGAAGAAATAATATGGAATGCATAGCAGAATTCTATCTTAACTGCGTTGAAATTACCAACCTTGTCAAGCAATTGTTCAAGAAGGATGGCATCTGGAATAGCAGATGATGCAGTTATCTTCTCACAAGCCCAATGCATAATAACTACCTCCTACACAAGTTTTTGGCAAAAAGAAAGCGGAACTAATTAGTAGTCAGATAATATCCTTCTCCAAATTGATTCTATTTACTACGAATGTTATATGCCAACAAAAAAGCACTAATGGCTTTTGTCATGTAGTCATCTTTACAGTTAGTGAGGATTAGCTCCATATAGCAAGCAAATTAGAGTGAATAGTATGACAACTAGATGACAGCAGTTGAAAAGAAAATTCACAAGTTGATGCCATATTAATATTGCTACTAATTGAATATCCTGTAGTGTAATATCCAAATAAACAAATTAAAAGTTTTAAAAGGACCAACTAGAGAAGATCTGGAAGCTTCAGAAATATTTATATAAATCTACAAACAGTCTTTTCTCTCTAGCTATCAAGCCCCAGGTTAAGATTGTAATAATTAAGACCACAGTGACCAACAGAGAAAGAAAATTACCGGGTTCAAGTTAAGATACTCGGATATTCGCAGAGCCAAAAGGTGTTGGTTGGCATTAATCAAATGGCCAATCAGAACTGGTGCTGTGAGCATCTGAAATATATATATCACCATTAAAAGAAAATAAAACAAGATGTGCATGCTCAGTAAAAGAACAATACTCTCGAAAAGATATAGACCTTGTATTGTTGGATGCTAAGCGGGATACCGATTTCATGGTTGCGAACAGCATTTAAAACTCTCAGTACTTTGCACATTTCTTGAAATCGCTCACGCGGAAACTGACTGCCAAAGCCAACTGGATATCATTACAAAGATCACAATCAGAAAGAAGTAGCTCTTTCTAATAAACTATGTTAGTAACCTACAAGGATCTAAACATCAACGTTGAACTTGTGCACATGTTTTTTATCAACACATAACAATCAGTTAAAAAAAACAAAATGCCACTCAAACATTGGTAGTTAGATTCAACAGTATGATCACAAAAAAGACATTTTTAGAATAAAAGCACCAACTAATGTTTTCACAAATTAAGTTTATGATTTGACATCCTTTCACACAAATTGAGCATAAAAAATTGAGTAAAATCTAGTTTTAGAACTGAAGCTCTACTAAAACCACAGAGTACTCTTTGAGCTTTAAGTGACTTATCATTAATTAGAGGACATTTGAAAAGAGAAAAAACTGAAATAAGAATGAATAACCGTAATGTAAACAAGTTCTTCTTTAGAAAGCCAACAACATTAATTAACAACACTGTTTACTGGTTTATACATTTTGAAGAAACAAACAATAATAAAGACAAAGACATTATGTTACATTAGGATTGCTAAGAGTGGCATTAACGAATCAAGACCGTATTGATGCTTCAATAATATCTTCTTAAACTGTCGAGTTGTTAGGTTTCATTCTTAAACTATCTGGCTGTTCCTATAGCTTTCATAAGTATCTAGGCATCTAAATCTTACGAGGTCCAAGAAGTATTGTGAAGATGGGACGGAACAGTGTAAACATTGAAAACATAAGCTGCTAAGAAGTTTAGGAGCCCTCAGAGATACAACTAAAAACCCAGGGAGGATATGTTCCGCAAATAAAGGGCATATTCATATTAATAAAGAAAATTCTGAAGGCAAATGTGCTGTAGAGTATCTTCCAGTGAAAAGATACGAAAATCATCTCTGGCAAATAAAAGTCCATGACAGTCATACAACATCACCGCAAATCATATAGTTGCATAGTTAAATTCATAAATATAAAATTTACAAACATTTTGGGGCGAAATAAATGAAATGTACTCATTAATTAAGTCTGAGAGTAAACTGCAAATTAGCATATTTCATATTGCATAAAGAGTTAAATTACATATATTCTCAAACTTGTTGAACTTTAAAACTACTCAATATTAGCAGTTTCTTTTAGTATATTAATAAAAAGAACAAATGTGTGCAATCTTGAAACAAGATGTTTAAGATTGTTTGAGCGAATAACATGCATTAAAATGAAATGAGATTGGAACGAGAAAGAAAGCACACAATAGTTTGAAAATTTTATCAGAACTAGAAAAATCACAACGACATAACTAGCTAAAGAAAATAAGAAAATAGAAGTCTTGACAATAAATAAGGTAGAATAGGCACATAACATCTTATTATAAGACATCATAAAATACAACCTGCAGAAAGCCCGACCATAACTAGCAGCTCTGAGCAGCGTGCGCTGGCGTGAGATATCAAATTCATGCCCAGCAGCATCTATACAAGCCTCAATTGCCTCAGGGAGCGAAGAGTGAATCAATCGCAAGTTCTCATCAGCCTGTCAAGTATCACCAGATACAGAATTGATATACGAATTACGAAATCAAGAAAAATATCTTTCTTATAATATGACACTTTATTCAACAAAATGGCCTAAAGGTGATAAAGCAGGGTCTTCTAGCTGGCCTCAGATCTTATGCCTAGTTCCCAGGAAGAGAGTTCTTGAATGTACAGCCCACTATCATATGGTTGAAAAGCAGTTTATTTCTGTATAATGAACATTTAGATAATCTAGATATGATCAGAGATAAGTACAAAATATATATTAAAAAAAAAAAAAAAAACTTGGAAAAACTGTGCTTGTCTAAGTGATCCAAAGAATCCAACACAAAACTTAGTAATGACAGACCTCCACATTCCAACTCAGAATATTAAATCAACCAAATTCGGTACTTATAATATGATTTTAGAACAAAAGAAAATAATATAAGATACCTTAGCACTGCGCTTGTCAAAATGATCCAAAGCATCATACAATAAAGCAGCCGGTGACATGCTTCCTATACCGAAGATTGATACGGTAGAATCAGGAACTCTGTGTAGGAACTCCATGCTTGAATTTGAAAGAATTCTAACTCCATCACATTCTGGAATCAGTTTTATAGGTTCATCATAATAGTAGCATACTGGTTCTCCATGGGGACCAACCATCAGAAGCATTTCCTCCCAGTAAAGAAGCACACTGTCCAGCCCACACCAAGCTATTTGTTCCGGAGGCAATGCTGACTACAAGATATTACCAAAATTTTCAAAATTTCAAAAGGATCTAGAATTGCCCCAATAAGCAAAAATGAAACACTACAGGGCAGCATGTGAAAGAGAAGGATAAATCTCCAAGAAAAACAAATTTTTGTGGAGGTTGCAAATTAATTGAAGCACGCAAGCATGAAATGAATGAAGAGCAAGAAATGAAGGCCGTTGCATCTCTTTCACCAATGTAACAACAAATTTGTACCTTGATAATTGCTTATTGTGTATATTCAAAATTAGCAAACTTCTCTACTACTTTTGTTTACAACAAATACGCAAAGTTGTTCGGGATAGCTAAAGTTCGCACATATTCAGGGTTTTCCAAAACTCTTCTTTGACAGGATACATCGCAATCGACCTAATGTTCTCGTAGAGGATTGCATCAACATTCTAATTTTCCTATCTATTTCCATTGTCCTCCTTATTTAACACAAACAGGATTTTTTATAGAGAAAACTAATCTGCGACGTAGACAAAAATTTGTCCTGAAATTACCAAAGCTACGACAGATGAAAGTTAAAAAGAAAGGAGCAGATGAATGCATCCAAAGAAGAGGAATTTTGCAGCAGAATTGTGAATCTTATCAGCGCGAACCTCGCAGGTGTACTCGAATATGATCCTGGAGAAATCGGTGGGGATGACGAGCAGCCGCCCGTCGTGCGTGAACGTCGCCAGGTACTTGCCGTTCTGCGAGACGGCCATCCTCTGCAGGGGCCCGATCCCGACCCCGAGCTGCTGCACCCCGTCCTCCTCCACGGCGAGCACGTAATCCCCGACCCCCAGGAGCACCTCCACGGCGCCGGACATCGTGTACTGGGGCTCGATGACGGCGACGCACAGCGGGAACTCGTCGATCCCGGGGTCGGCGAGCTTGCACGGCCTGGGGTTCTTGAGGTCGGGGACGCAGAAGATCTGGTTGCTTTCGGTGATGGCGACGACGCCGTTGCCCCAGAAGACGCATTCAGCGACGCCCTGCTCGAAGCACTCCTTGCCGAGGGAGGCGGGGGAGCCGACGAGCTCGGCGCGGATGTTGTAGCGGTAGAGGGAGCCGTCCTGGACGAGGCAGTGGAGGAGGAGATCATCGGACCAGGCCATGCCGACGAGGCGGCCGCCGGGGCGGTCCCAGGCGGCGGAGGCGAGGGGGTGGCCGGAGGAGGAGAAGACGAGGAGCTTGCGGCGCGCGGATTCGGCGAAGAGCTGGACGATCTTGGAGTCGTCGCGGATGGCGGCCACGGGGCCACCGAACGGCGAGCAGGCGACACGGTGGCGGGCGAGGTCCATCCGGGCGCCGCCCCATTGGAGGCCATAGAGCTCCGGCTTCCGGTAGAAGCGGTCATGGAGCTGCTCCCACTCCGCCGCGACGGAGACGGACGACATGGTCCCGGTGGCGACGGCAACGGCGACGGCGACGGCGGCGGCGGGGGCGGGATCTAGGGTTTCGGAGGTAGGAGGGTTAGGGTTAGGGTTGCGAGGGAACCCTAGATCGGAGAGAGAGAGAGAGAGAGAGAGGAGGAGGAGGGGAGGGAAAGAGGACGAGTGGGGTGGAATAAAGGAAAGGACGAGAACGAGAGAGATTTGGTGCATGCACCCGGTGCACCGTGCGCCACGACCGTAAACCGTATTATAGAGATTTTTCCAAACATTATTAAATTTTAAATAATTATTTTTTTTTTATGTATTATTAAATTTTAATAGTTATTTAATGTCCACATAACAATGTTTTCCTACTTAGATATATATCTTTCCATGTAGGGTATATATAAGTGTACACCCAATTTTGAGTGTACATCTTACACCTCACCCATCCTAGGGTGGGATAAATTCCACCCATCACTTCGAATATGAACTTCTGTATGTATTCAATTTCAATTTAAACTTGTTCTGTATTCAAATAAATTTTATATTATATAATAAATATATGAGAATTTGATTTTGAATATGAATTTTTAATATGAATTTTGAATCTAAACTTGATCTGTTTTGATTTTGAATATGAATTTTTAAAATTTGTTAATTCTCAAATTTCATTGCCGGATTTATGTTCGGATTTTTAAAAATTTGTTTCGAATCGGAGCCTTCGGCATCTCTAATTGTAAGTTGTAACTAGTTAAGAAATATAAAATTGTATATTTTGAGTGATGGAAATTTGAATGGTAACACAATTGTGATCAAAGTAGGGTGGCAATTCACCTTACTGTTCGCGAGCCAGTTTATGTTCGGCTCGAAATGAGCTCGAGATTGAATCGCTCGTTTAGTAAACGAGCCGAATACGAGTCGAATTTTTCAGCTCGTTTAATAAACGAGCCGAACACGAGCTGGGGTCAGCTCGTTCGTGTTCGGCTCGATAACGGCTCGAATATATATATATATATATATATATATATATATATATATATATATATATATATATATATATATATATATATTACTATTTAGATTTTAAGCTATTAATTTTTTATAAATTTTATTTTTTTATTTTTTTTTTTTAGTTTTACATCTAATAATAGAAATGAAAATCAAACTTGTTGTTCGCGAGCGAGCCAGCGAGCCGAACACGAGCCGAATTTTTCAGCTCGATATTTAAACTAGCTAGCTCGTGTTCGGCTCCTTTATTAAACGAGCCGAGCACGAGCCAACTCCAGCTCGCTCGTGTTCGGCTCGTTGACACCCCGTAGATCAAACCAATAATTGTGTGGGATTTTCGGATCACGGATCCAGCTGGACTTGGGCTTTCGATGGCTTGACCTAAACCCATACAAAATTCGAAGGCCGGTCCATTTGGTATTGAGAACTAGATAACGCTATCATGTCCCATGGAGCTGAAGAATTAGTTTTTTAGTACTAATTTAATGTGGTCTAGAAGATGAATTATTTGTGAAAACAAGCAAAATATTTTTCTAGCGTACTTTCTGACTATATTTACTATACTGAACGTATTTTTTAGCTATACTGAACGTGTCTTGCCTACAGCCCTGATTTAGATTGAGAAAAGTAACTTTGTTAAGTCCATTTACATAATTTCTATTGACATTTACTAGCAACTTTGGAGCAATTCGAATGAATATAAGATTTTTAAAAACATATTTTTCTCTCATTTATTTGTTCGTCCAAAAGTTACGTACAAAAAATTAGCATTCCAGATTAAGTTTAATGCTACTATTATTCGAGATATGAGACTATTTTATTTCATATTTTCATCTAGTAAACAATTTTAATGCTATCGACTGTCCCTAGTGCAAGTGGCAAAAGACTTGGTGGTTAATATGCGAGGTCCCGAGTTCGAAGCCTAATTACTTTACATTTCTAGCTGATGCTAAATATAATGATTCAGCACACTATTAATTACTAATAGAGATTGCCTCTATTATTATAGGCAAAGTAGATACTGACTCCAAATCTTTATATCCTCGGAGGGTTTCTCTTTATATCCTCAGAGGGTTTCATTTTCCAGCCAAAGATCACCAAGAGATATGAGTTGTTATTTTATTTCACAGGATTCCATTTTCTAGTCAAAGATCACCAAGTGATATGAGTCTTTATTTTATTTCAGATTTTCAGCTGGCAAA